>VZSZ01002177.1:536883-685313 GCA_013398815.1 Ibidorhyncha struthersii
CATCTTTCATATGAGGAAGGGCTGAGGGATTTGGGTCTCTTTAGTCTGGAGAAAAGAAGATTGAGGGGGGATCTTGTTAATGCTTTCAAATACTTGAAGGGAGGATGCCAGGGGGATGGGAGCAGTCTTTTTTCAGTGGTGCCCATTGATAGGATGAGGGGTAATGGGCACAAACTTGAACATAGGAAGTTCCATCTTAACATGAGGAGGAACTTCTTTACTTTGAGGGTGGTGGAGCACTGGAACAGGCTGCCCAGAGAGGTTGTGGAGTCTCCCACTCTGGAGACATTCAAAACCCGCCTGGACGCTGTCCTGTGCAACCTGTTGTAGGTGACCCTGCTCTGGCGGGGGGGTTGGACTAGATGATCTCCAGAGGTCCCTTCCAACCCTGACTATTCTGTGATTCTGTGATTCTGTGATAGGTAGATGTGGTGCTGAGGGACATGGTTTAGTGATGGACTTGGAAGTGCTAGGTTAACGGTTGGACTCGATGATCTTAAAGATCTTACCAACCTAAATTATTCTATGATTCTATCATGGAAATAGAGAAAATGTGAACGGTATATTCATGAAATAAGAAATATGATCACTGAAATATGATTATTGGATTATTAACAATCATTGTGCAAGCTATAGTTAGTTAACTTTGCGGATTTGAAATCATTGGAGGAAGGATTTCCGCCACATATACTCCATTTACTGGTATTATATGTGACATACAGATATCTCAGTGGATTTAGTATTTTTAAATGGAGACTGGGAAGTTAAAATTCCTGCATCATTTTTATAAACAACAATATAAAAAAAAAAAAATCATCACATTTCCACCTTACTGGGTTTTTTTTTTTTTTGCATTTATCTCTCAGGGTGTACAAGCCAACATTTCAATGAGCCCATTAATTTGGGATGTTTGAATTGTCTCAATTTTTATCCATGGCATAGAAAAACTCAGTACTAGTGGACAAAAGCAGTTTGTGGTCCTTAATACCTAGGAATTATCTTAATACCTAAATCCTTAACACCTGAGGAATTTTATCCATTTCCACTCATGAAGTAAGCAGTGTGTCCAGGTTATCCTCAAAGGCATCCCAGACAGACTAAGGCATGTGTTTTCAAGAATCATGAGTGAACCAGGGTGCTCAATGTGCTGGATCCTGCTCCCTGCACAGTCACTAGAGATGACGGTGCAATATCTCAGCTAATTCAGAATACAAGATGATCTGAATGTGGCCCATCTGTCTCTCTTTTTTTGTGCATTTCTGTCTTTTTCTGTATCTACCTAGGCTCCAGCAGCCCTGGAGAAACCAGGGTCAGAGGCCAGTGGCAGCATTTTGCAAAATCCCACTGTGGGTGAGGCTTTGATGCCCTGTAAACCTCAGGTCCCGTGAAGCCACACCATCTGACTTCTGCCACTGCCCTCATTTGACATGGTCCACTCCCTGAACATTTGAACTATTTCAACTCAAGATAGTTTGACAGGCAGAAACTAAGTTATCATATCTTCAACATTTTCCAGGGAAGAAGGATGAAGCGTGATGTGACTCTTTTCACCAGAATCTCTTCTATTTACAAACACTTTGCTCTGCTCTTCTATTTCAATCCCATATAAGCAATTATTAGAAACGCAGATTTATTTCTTCCAAATGTAATTGTGTTCTGCAAACCACTCAAGTGCTGTTGACCATGACTAATGTTAGCTGGCAAGGCTTGCAGGGGATGCTGCTTTTGGAGGTAGCTAGATCTGCTTGTGGCATTTCCCTTGGAAAAAAAAAAAAAGAGAAGCTGAAAAATTATGCATGAAATGTACCTTAAAGTCTGAAAAACACTGGTTTGCTATTACTACCTAGAGTAAAAACAAACACACACTGGGAAAAAAACTCTTACGTGGGAGTCCTTCATTTATAAGAAGGTTATGAGTACATTATAATTGTAGAGAAGTTGTGAAAGCATTTTAACCAAGGACTTCCAGGTCACTGTTACCCAATAATTAAAATGAATTAAATTTGCCTTTACTTTACTTCCTTCCTTTACTTTATACTTTACTTTCCTTGTGTGGGTGTCTGAGCACAGATGAAAGCTCAACTGCTTAAATGTAGGCATCTACTTTGGGTAAGCTGTTTCACACTATATATTCCACTGGTTGCATGACAGAGCGATATTTATAGGAAGTTAATTTTTAAAATTTATATTTACAGTTATGACTTAAAAAGGAAAAATATAAGATGTTGCCATCCTTTTTTCTTGTTATATATAAAGAAATATGAGTTATTCTATGATTCTATGGATTGATATTAAATTCAGGACATACAAGTGAAGTATAATTAAGATAGCTGCAAAAACTGCACATAAAAACAGTCTTATTAAAAATAATTATTTTATTTATTTAGTATTATATAGCAATTTACTTACTATAGAACAACATTTTAATTTCATAAATACTCTTTACAACTGGGGTTTGGTCCATTCTAACATGAGATCACTGACAATATCAGGACCTGGCTCCAAAACCATCTTTCTGGTAGTCACCGTTGTTTGACAAGTTAATTATTAATCCAAGTGCATACAAACATGAATATGCTGGCATTTTTATAGTAGTTAAAGGCCAGTGACAATTGTTTATTTAGTCCCCAACATTTTCAGGATTTGTGAAATGGTGACATTTTCCAAGAAAACAGAAATAAATCAGCCAACGGTAAGAGTCCAAAGAAAGTGAAAAAAATGATCTACAGCCAAAGGGTGAGCTAAGATCACTGGGCTGCAGAAAGCACCCATAGACCTGCCAATGACAGCTCTATCAAAACAAATCCATTTCTTAGTGACGTTATTACTTTCTGAAAAAAAAACCATCATTTTCTCTGAAAAGACCCAGGCTAGATTCATTCATTCATCCATTCAACATTATCCAAAATACAAATGTTCTGGAATTCAGTGTCCCTGCAAGCAAGGTAAGAATGACCTCCATTTTACGGATAGAAAGGTAGGAAATATAGTGGCTTTTCCAAGGTTCAGGGGAAGGTCACATAAGAATCAGCTACTATAAAGTATTTATTCTGTAAAACATGCTCATTCTAGCATTACTTCATTCTCTAACCACTTTGCACACCCTTTTTCTTCTTCAGTCTTACTGTTGGGTGTTGTTGCTGTCAATTATTTTCATCTTTCTGGAACTATATTTTCTTTTTAAATATTTGTAGAAGAACGTATGCAAGGGAGTGCTGAAAGTTGACTGTGTTCTCTAGACAGGAAGATAATAAATAGCATTAAGAAGAATGCTGATTAGAAATCAGTTTTATTGGCTCCCAAACTTGCCCACTCACAAGTTCACTTCTTTCTGGGGAAGTGCTTTAATGACTAAAACAATATGCAAAAGAAAGACAATATTGATGGCCCTAATGGAGGCTGTTAATCACTCCGGCTTTCCAAACTTATTCAGGGGACTTGAGAAGCACTAAGTTTCCCATCTATCAACCTTACATTGCAGCAGAGGTTTAGGCATTGAATGCCCAATTGTCTCCTCAAAACAGACATTCCTAAACTCATGAATACATGTTTCTGAAAACTTTATCGACAAAACTTTGAAGTTAAGTACGAAAACACTTAGAAACTTAGCTACAGAGAAAGACAGTTGAGAAAAGGAGATAGGCATAATTTCTGTCTGGGGGTGAAATGAATTTCAAGGGCCTGAGCGAGATGTAGGAGGACTGTATCCCACCCTTCATCATAACACATACACACATGGGAAGAGATTTAAGGCTCCCCAGACCTCTTTTAATTCGTTATTGTCATGCTTGTTAGTGCTCCTCACTGCAAAAATCGGTTTAAGGAGGGCTTTCTTGAATACCTGCATACATATATATATGTATATATGTGGCTTTTTGCTCTATAATTTATTTGTTTATAGTTGAAAATCCAGCAGCTGTTGCCAGAAATAAGGGGCATACTACTGAAAACCAGTGCTATAAAAAGATGTAGTACAGAAAGCTAATGGACTTTATGAAGGTCATAGAATAAAGTAGAATAAAAGTAGAAAGAGAATAAAACATTCCAAACTTTAATTTGAGCATGACATATGAATGAGCTTTAAAGCATATAGTTCTTGTACCCAAAAGTGATCCCAAGAATTGTTTGATATGTCCACTATTGGAATTTCTTCTTATTTGGAATATATGAAACGTAAGTGGGTGTTTTGCACTAGCATCTGTGGAGATCAAATGTAATCCTTATTAAAATCACCATTAAAATATATAAATAGTCCTGTTATTTATATCAATTGCATAGAATTTTATGATCAGAACTGTGTCATTCATGATTGCACATATCAGAGATCAAATGAAAAATATAAGGTTTTGGAACGGTACACAGTTCATTATTGTTCTTTTAATCCATAGAGTTTTATGAGCTTTAGAAGGGATTCCATATAAAATTAGACATCCATCCAAATAAAATGCTTTCAGAACTCAACAAAAGGGGTCAATCTCGGCAAATACTCAGCTTTGCATTGCTTTCCACTGCTCAAGGGTACACTGCCGAGGTCCTTATTCCTAAAGAACACTCTGATGATTCTTTCTGTTAGCTAAAAGGCTAAACCATAAAAATGACTGTAAATATTTATCTGTCATTACAGGGGCAGATCTCTATAAAGAACAAGATAATCACTGTGCAATATTTACATATTTATTTCAAATGCAGTAAAGGCTTTCCTCTAAACCTAAAGCAGTGAAAATAGTCTTTCATACTCTTTAAGTGAGGAACCAATTTAAGTGGAGTTTTTATTTGTTGAGCCTCCCAAATTATGAATGATTGATAAACTCCCAAGCATCCCAAATTATGAGTGTTTAAATAGAAATAAAATACTCAGATACAATAGATGGGATTCATTTAACTTTTTATGTTTCATATTGTAGATGCCTCCTATTGAGCTAGTCCCTCAGTCATCTTTCTTTGTAGTCAGTGAAGAGAAATAGGAACTAGGATCCACCTCAGCCCACTGTAGAGGTTAAAAACAGTTCAAATGAATTATGAAAAAAAAAAAAATGCTTATTTCTCACATCTGATAATTCTATTCAAGTTCAGTGGTTGTTAAAGTCAACAAACCTGGAGTCTGTTGGAGGTCTGTAAGCTGCTGGAGCTCCATCCTTTTATGTAAAACTACAGTGATTCACTACAGGAGAAGGTTAATTCAATAAATTTCAAGGTCAGCATGGTTTGGGAGGGGCAAAGTTTTTATTTGCTACAGCAGTTTAATTTACCCCGCAACCACTCACCACCACCACACTTAAAACAGAAAGTGTTTAAAAGCTCAATAGCAGACTATACACTGCCTCTTTCTAACAGATTGGTGGTGTTAGTAAGGTGTCAGGCACCAAGGTAATACTGAACAAAGCTGCACTTATGGCTCCCATAAGGCGCTTATAATTAATGTACAGTAACAGTATTCTCCATAAGAGATCCCATTCAATGCATTAAGGCATTTTAATGACCAAAATGTGTGAACTTTCCAATTTGCTGCCAGATTAAACCTTACTTTACTTTGATGCCCATGACTTGTCCCTGAATAGACCCTTTTCTCATCCAGGTTCTTATGCAAAGTTAACACCTTGTAACAAATTTGCATATGTCACAACAGCTACTTTAAAAAGTCACATTGCTCCAGCAAGCAGACTTAACAAAGGACAGATGACAAAAAAATTAGGACCTACTTTACTATTTCATAAGCAAAACAAACAAAACTAAGCTCTTGATGGAAACTCAGAAGAGTTTTAGACTCAGGAACCGTGCCAGTAGTTTCCCAAAGAAATTTCTAAGTATTCCAGTGTTATCACCACGCACTAGATTCAAATATGGTTTGCTGGTTTGCTCTAAACATGGTTACCTCTACCTTGGACTTGCTGTATCCAGAGCAATAAGTTAATACAGGAGATGATCTACTTAACTATGAGGCGCAGCAGACCCATTTGTTCCCAATGCTTGTCAAAGTTCTCTGAGTAATTTTGTCATGGGATTATCCTAGAGACCAAGGGACTCAGTCCTCCTGCCTGTTCTTAATCCATGAGGGTTTAGCTGAGAAGCATTCTTTGGCAGGCATATGGTATGTCCCAAAGAAAAAAAAATGCAGGAGTTTTCAGGTGCTTGCATTTCACATCAGCATTTAACATGGTGGATAGAGCCTTACTCCAACACGTGGAGGATGAGCAATGATGCTCTTGCTTTCAGTAGCTAACACAGGACACTGAAATCATATGCAAAACCACAGACGTCCACGGATGACTTGCCCAAAGATGCACATTCTGATAAGACTGTTAAGAGTCACGTCAAATATTTCAAAGCATTGCTTCAAGAAAAAAACATCCAGAAACATCAAGATTACCTCCTTTTCCTCAAATTCACAGCAGTGGTTTAAAGTAAAAAAAAAAAAAAAATTAAAAAAATTAAAAAAAAATTTAAAAAAAATAAAAAAAAATTTAAAAAGCCAGCAGACTTATGTCGAAACAGTGGTCCCCTTCCTTACCTTACCTCTAGCTTTTAACTCTCCTGGACTGTTTTTTTATTCCTCTTATGGATGAAGTACGTGTTTGTACTCATAGGAGGACAATACAGGAGAACCACAAAACTGTCCACTGTTACAAGCGTGCAACCAGAAATAAACCTTCCTTGATTTTCTGTCATATGGCATCCAGCCTCAAGCACTTGTTTTAATCTCTGTCGCTTTCCCAAGTGCATCCAAATGTTTATGTCTTTGTTCTCTTTCCTGTGACGTTCCTCTTGTTTTCTGACTGAACTTCTGCTACTGGAAGCTTTGTGGCCTGTGCTGAGCAGTGCTCTGAAGAAGCTTCATCTGTTTCTGCAGCATTAACTCCCAGCGCTGCTGCAGTGCTGGTCTCAGGCGCTAACTCTAATTATACGATTAAGTGTAGGCAATAAGAAGCAAGCAATACTTTCAGCAGATTCACTTTGTGAGGAATCACACTCATCTGGGTCAAAATGACCTGACAGTTACTTCTACGTGCCATCTGCCTCTGTATAATACATACACTGTTTCTCAGTGCAATATTAACCCTTCTCCTCATGTTTCATTGATTATCTTAGATTGCTCTTTGATAGGGCATTTTGCAAAGGCCAAACCCCGTAAAAGCTTTGACACTAGGAAGGCTCAAAGCCACCATAATTTTTACTGTCTCAGGGGAGAGAGCCTATCAGTACATTCTTATCAATGGCATCGTTAATGTATAGAATCACAGAATCCTTGGAAGGGACCCATAAGGATCATCAAGTCCAACACCTCGCTTCTCTCAGGACTACCTAAAACTAAACCACGTGACTAAGAGTGTCATCCAGATGCTTCTTAAACTCTGACATCAGGAAGACAGGCAATATCAAAACACAATTGAAACTGATAACAGTTTATTTACTGTTATTATTCACCATGTCTCAGCTCCTCCTGGACCTGTAATCCCCAATGCTTCTGCCTTCATTTTCTTGGTGTTCCACTTGAGACTCCACAACCACCAGCTTTCCTAAAACATTGTCATTGCCAAGCTTTTGTTGGTAGGTGGCACTTGAATTAAGCCTGTTCTGAACTGTGCCTCACAAAATTCATGGGAATAGGTGTATGCCATCTGCCAGTGGTTTCTGAGCTGCAGGCTATAGGGTAATGGCTGTAATTACAAAGGGAGTATTTATCCTCCTTTTATCATTTTACTGTTGACGCCGATAGCAGTGGACATTAGCCTCTGGAGGATAGCCTTTATAAAGTCCTCCCATCAGGACCTGGGCCCACCAGACTGCGGCTACAACATTGAGATTTCAGCACTTACAGTACCACAACAAAGCCACCACGGCATTCAATGTGTTTTTCATTTTAGAAGTTTCATATTCCTGAAATATTCCTCAATATTTCAGATTAACCTTTTTTAATGTATCTTTTGCCATGTCTGAGAAGAACACACAGTTGCTGAAATCCCATCTCTTCAAACAGCAGCTGTTCCAGATGTATCCCTATTTTCCCTGTGTCATTCTTACCACCAATTTACCTGGTAGGGACAAATAAAAAAAAAATTAAAAATGAGATCCCATGCCTTTGGTTTTCTGGAACCACTGTGTGTGCTGACCCAGCATGCATTGCATGGAGGATGCTGTGGGGAGCAGGTATTGACCAGGAATTAGAGTGGGATCACAAGCATTTCCCCAGGTGGAACAGCTTCGGGGAAAGAGAAACAGAACAGGGGAAGCAAAGAGTCAGGGGGTCGGGATATATTTTTGGATCTGTTGGCTATGATAGCAAAGTCACAGCAGCTAGTACAGTCCCTGGCCTTCTCCACAGGCCATGTCTTTCTTCCTTTCCTGCTCTGCAGCACCAGGTTGCCACACTGCCACTCTTCATGAGGCTGCTCTGTAACCAGGGCCGCAGAAACACAGGCTGCATACAGGTTAAATAAAACCCTTTAAAATGAGAACGAAAACAGAATGGAGGTCTCCAAGCAGTGTAGCTGAGGAGGTGGGGATATGTGTGATACGTGCAGGAACAACTGTGTGGGAACAGAAGGAGAAGGCATGTATTTCTGAAGCCAGTTTTACTATCAAAAGTAACATTTTGTGAATCCACCCTCTCCTTAAGCATCCCGTTCAACCAGCTGGTGCTACAGCACACCAGGTTTGGAGCTTGTTCTTTTTCTCACCATCCTTGTGCGTGCCTTCTACAGTTTCTACATCTTTCCTCAAGCCTGTGTTTGTGCTTTGCACGTTTTTCTGTGTTTCTATCGGCTGTCTTGTCTTGTGTCTTATTTTTTCTCTCCCTCATTTAGTTTCTCTTCTGTCTTCCTGGCTTGCTGCGTTCTCCTGGCTTCCGTCCAGCTTTGCAGCAGTATTTGTCCTCACAGCATCTTGCAAGGTTCGTTGTGCAGCTAGGTCTTTTTTTCCTAATTTATTAAAAATCCTAGGTTTTCCTTTTAGACCTATCAGACTTCGGTTCCAAGTGCAACATTTTCAAGTGTACAATTGAAACACTCCCACCAACATCTGTTCACCTATTAAAAATGCTGCATTTTGCCATTCAGAATAAAAGCCTTTCTCTGTAGAGATGCTGTATAGAAAAACACAATTCTGCTAATAAGAAATAGAAGAGCAGAAAATTTCTCTAGGGGAAACAACTCAGCTGAAATCAAAGATACAAAATATAAATATCTCTCTCCAGCTTTGGATCGCCAACAATAAGATGGGATTTGGAAGAGCAAGTGAGACACATCCTTCAATTAACTTTTAACTTAAAAAATAAAGTAACTATTCTGATAACAGAACTATAAAAACTCTTGTTTCTATGACAAGAATTCTCATGACCCTTAGTAATAAATGGAAGCTAGTTCATAGCATCCTCTGAAGTAGACAGAAATTGGGCATAATCCAGTTTCCTAAATACATGCAGCTAAATGGGCTCCTCATTTTGGGTGCTGTAGGACAGCCCACCCAACTCCGTCTGCTGTTTCAGAAGAGTACTGGTTTCTTTTAAGTCCTGTGTCCTGTCTGCCAGCCCTGTGCAGATGTCTGGGATACTCAGCGGTGTCCTCAGTCGTGTCCCATGCCTAAGCTTAGGCAACTGAGGCAAACCCGTATTGTTAAACATCTTTTGTACCATGTACAGAAGACCCAGGGGAGATCAAAACTAAGTGTTCCACAGGTGAAGTCAAGCTGCCCTTAGATAGACATCCAGTGTGATCTGAGATGACCCTGGACACTTCTCATCTGCTCTTCCTTTTGTCCCATGTCTTATCTGCCAGCCCCATCCATGTGGATGTCTTGGGTACTTCAGGCTGTCTCAGATGGCACCTCTGTTTACACAACCAGGCCACACTCACTAAGGTGCAATCACCGTAACTAATTAAGATGACTAAATTGAGATCTGTGTTTAAGGACATGCAGCTGTGTCAGCTCCTGTTACAGTCAATGGATGTCTAATCAATACAGTCAATGGCACGCAGAGAGTGATTCAGATCTCCCAAAAGGAAGCACCTACTGACTGATCTGCTGAATTACCCTCTAGGCTCTGCTGGCTGGATGGATTACACCTCTGCTTAGACACTTGGTTTCCATGTAGGCCTTTACATGCAGACCCTTGTATTGTGTTGTCTGAACTTCAGACCGAACCATGCCACAGAGGCCATCAAGCATGCTAAATATCTCATTGGTTGAATTCCAGAAAAGAAAGTCTTTCAAATCCTAGACTTGTTTCAGAAATCTGGAGTGAAGTGGCACATCAGGGCTCAGTTCAGTCATATACACAGAGGCATCTAAATGCCCTTTGAGATGTGCTAGGGTGTCCAAAGATAGCCAGATGGAGCTGGCAGATGTGACATTGAACCTACAGGAGACCTATGTGTTTCGGGATGACAACCTCAGGCCAGGCAGGATAACCCCAGACATCTCAGTTGGGACTAGACACCTACACTCAGTGCAGATGCACCATGGCCACCTCAGAAAGTCTATATTAAATGACACAGTTATTATAATAAGCACCACATCTCAGTTTTGACCACATGACAATCCTTCCTCTCCTCAGTAAGCACATGAAACTGTACTGCTCTGACCTTGGAAGGCTCTCTTGGAGGAAGCTGCACAGTTTCCCACTGTAATAATTTACAATTAAGAATGGGGTTTTTGGTTTTATTTATTTATTGACTTCTACAATGCATCATGAGGATCAGATGACCTGAAACTACAGTTCAAACATTCTGACTTCACCTGAGGCTGGATGTGCAGCAGTGCTCCTTTTTTCATGGACTAACAATTGTATTTTTTTTACTTCCTTGCCTTCTTTGATGATGTGAGCCTTCCTGTTTCTTTGGTGTTCTCCATGTCATCCCATTCATATCTTTATTTCCTTTCTAAAACATTATGCAATCTCTCCAGTGAACACCTCTCCAGTCTGTCCTGCACAATTTCCATTCAAATTGGAGGTTATCCTTCTGCCCAGTCTAGGTGTTTGTTTCTTTCTGATATTTCTATTCCCAAGCTTTCCTGTCAGCCAGTTGAAATGCACAGATGACATTAGGTGCTTAGGTATAACACAATTGCCTCTCTACAAATATGCTGTTAATGGAGCATAAAATGTACTTGATACAATGCATATATTGCTTGGATCCTAGATAAGTCCTATGGCAGGCACGTCAGCATTATCACTGTGCTTAGCCAGCAGCTACAAGAAACCCAGTGAAAATCTGAGCATGATGTAGTGCTCCATGTCTCTTTCACTTTTGGGAAAATAAACAATTATGGCCAAAATCCAGCCACAAGATGTTACTGCAGAATTAGATATGTCTTGAAGTTATCATTGCTGACAGTGGCTGAGCTTTCCCACACCAAGGTCTCACTACTCCTAAACTTGTGAAACAAAGTAATATTTGTACAAATTTAGTACACCTATACAGTAGGGGTGACATTGTTTCTCACTATAATGAAACTGCAATAATAAAAAATCCATCTGCATTCCTAGAAAAATATTCAACTTCTTTTAAAAAACAGTTTTTCTCTTTTGTTTCCCAATTTACCAACATCATTTTCCCAGCTGCAGGTGACCTGGTCATCCCTTGTGCTGAACTTTTTCACCTTCTAACTGTCCTCATTTTGAGCCTATGTGAGTCAACAATCTCTGAAGGTAAGCTTAGATTTAAAATTTTCATTTTGCTTTTTGTGTTTTTCTTGTTCTAATGGAATATTTCCATCTTGAACATCTTGGCCAGGTGAAGTCTTTAGCACTACAGGTATGAGCTTGTGTGTAATGTTGGTGGTCCTTCTCAAACCAATTGCAAATGACTAGAGAGCTTCGATTTCCTTAGGAAGAGAACTTTGAAGAATTGCTTACTTCAGCCCTCTTGATTTTTGAAGTAAAAGAAAGGTTTATCTTTTACTCCAGGACTGGCAAAGCAGACTCAGACTCTGAGCCCTGAGGAGTTAGAACCCTGGGCTGTTCAGCTGGAATATTTTCATTTGACTTCTTTTGTACTGCAGAGAATATACTCCTGGTCTAGCTCAAGATTAATAAGTAGGGATTTCTTTGTTAGAAGTAGCATTTATTTCAGTGAGATTGCTGGTAGAGTGAGATACTATTCAGTTTTCATGTGGTGGCAGAATCCAGCCACCAGGTGCAACACCTCTTACCTTAGAAAGGCATATGCCTTTCTCATGTCAGATGTTATTTATGGCTGTGGTCTATTTGGCCTCAGTGTTCTTATGCATGTGAACACACGTTTGCAATTGTAACAGTCGGAGAACCAGGCCTTAGATGATGAAGACTGGAAATCACAGATAGAACTTTGCTCAGTAAAGCCACAGCCATCTGAGAGAGGCATCCCTGGGAAGGACGGAGCTCAGATCTGGCTGCAGAGGGAGTGAAGGACAGTGAGTGCCCCAGATCTGCCTCTGGGAATAGTCACACTTGTCCTGCAAAGCTGGAACGTTCACTGATCTCCACCATCCTTTCCCACCTGTGTGTTGGCAGGAGTCCCTGCTCTGCTGTTGACATGGGGAAGTGAGAGTTTATAATCTGCTTTAGCGCAAAATCACCTCGCTCAGCTGCAACTGCTGCTGATGTAGTTGAGCTAACTTCTACCTGTCTGTCAAAGGAGTGGTAGATCCCATAGCTCAGCTTTAGGGTCAGCAATGGGATGGCAGCAAACTGAGGGGTTTTTGCAGCTGTAGCGTGACAGCAGAGGGAATGGGAGGTGTTATTCAAGGGTTGGGGCATGGAGTTGAGAGCTGCATAACAGTAAAATTAAGCAGAAACAATACATCAAACTAATTATTAAATTGTAAAGAAATATGAACGCTTTGATGTCCTTTGATTTATGCTTGTCAGAATGTAAAGTCTGACAAATTATCTCTTTTGCTTATGCCACAATTGGAGCTGTGGCTATGGTAATTTATGACTATTAGGACCCAATGAAAAGTAATTGAAAGGCCCACTCCTTCCATAGCTTGGAAACTACGGACGTAGGTGCCCAGAAATACCTGAGAAACAGGTCTAAGAAGGATTGCATGGAGAAACACAAGCCAGACCTTATATTTGAACTTTCGCCAGTGTTGGTGGGAGGATTTTGCTGTCCTGCCTGAGCACAGTGCGTAATCAAAGTGTGGGAAGCACTGGGATACAGAAAAGCCCTCAGGTATCCAAAGTATTAGATTAAATAATGTCAGCACAATTTGCATTTTAAACATCTTTATGGGGACTCTGTGGCTTTTGAATTGCTATATTGGATAACAAAATAGACTAAATTGTCTTACATTTTGTGCAGCAGTCCAGTTTTTCATCTCACTGATTAAATGGGGCTTCTTCCTTTCCCTCTGTCATTCAAAAAAAAAAAAAAAGAAACATGCAATTTAATTTTTAGTATCCTCAAATGAGTGTTTCTTCAAATGTGAAATCCTTTGTTGTTGCCAAGGAAAAAAAATTATCTTACGAAAACATGCATTTCAGTCATGTTCTTATTAATTTTTGAAATATTGCAAATTTCAGCATTTTTTAATTGGAGTGTAATGGTGCACCACTAGATTTGATAACCTTGCAGTCTGAATTTTATAATCTTTTATCATTTCTCTTAAACATCGGATTCAGCAGGAGATATGGCTGTTTCTATTGAGACCGAATTACACAGAATCACAAAATCACAGAATAGTCAGGGTTGGAAGGGACCTCTGGAGATCATCTAGTCCAACCCCTCCGCCAGAGCAGGGTCACCTACAACAGGTTGCACAGGACAGCGTCCAGGCGGGGTTTGAGTGTCCACCGAGTGGGAGACTCCACAACCTCTCTGGGCAGCCTGTTCCAGTGCTCCACCACCCTCAAAGTAAAGAAGTTCCTCCTCATTTTAAGATGGAATTTCCTATGTTCAAGCTTGTGCCCATTACCCCTCGTCCTATCAATGGGCACCACTGAAAAAAGACTGCTCCCATCCCCCTGGCATCCTCCCTTCAAGTATTTGAAAGCATTAATAAGATCCCCCCTCAGTCTTCTTTTCTCTAGACTAAAGAGACCCAAATCCCTCAGCCTTAGACCCACAGATGAATGAGAATAATGTTGGATACATATAACCAATCAGCAGGGCTCAATGTGCTCATGGTGTAGTTTCCTCCATTATACTATCCTCTGTCTCTGTGTGTTTGTAAGTTGTATCTGTCTTGCAAAACCATAGTGTCCAACAGTTGAAGCGACACTGATTAACCACTTGGCTCTACTAACACCAAATATGAAATCTATACTGATGTTTAACAATCCAAAATGATTGGATTCCACCTTATAAGATTTTTTTTTCTTTCAAAATGTTCATTTCATCCAGTAAAACTTACTGTAAAGTGCAGGACTGCCTATGTCGTAATCAGTATATTTACATCTTGGGACCGTGCGTAGCATCATCACTTTCATGGACCTCAGTGTACCTACAGATTGGTTAAATTTAGTTTTCCAGAGCCAGTAAGTGCTTTGCAACTTTAATAATTCCAGAAATCATCTGAATTTACTTCAGCCCTCACAGTTTGATATCGCAGGTAGTCCTTGCATAAAAATCCCAACATTTTAGATGGGAGATAATCACTATACTCCACAGAGGGAGCTGCTCTCAACTTAATAAGTAACAAGTCAATTAAAAAGAAAGTAAAGCTATTCAGAATTAGCTTGCAACGCCCACAAATGTTAACACAGAGAGGCAAATGGAAATCAAAACCAGAATTTATAAGTTTTCTAGACACATATTTTCACTTACAGGTGGCTTAATACTTGGGAAATCTCACAAATAGATTTGAGTAGGGAACGAAGTAAATCAACTTCCACAAGGAAGTTAAACTGCTAACTTTTTTTTATTGTTGCTGTTCTGGTTAGGAGAAAAAAAACAACAAAAACCTAACGTTTTCTGCGTAAGATCCGTGCAACTGTTTAGATTTTTTATAGTGTATGTATTATCTTTTTTTATGCTACATAATATTTTAAAATATAATTTTAAAACATTTGACATAGATGGAAAAAGTAAAATATTGTTACCCTATTTTACCATGAAAATACTAAACCAGATAGTTTTAAGAATATTGGAGATGCTTCCCTTTAAACTGAATGGATACAACACTCACTTTCACTGAAACTTAATTTCTTAACCAAAATTGTCATGCAAAAATTTCCAAAGCCACTCAAACCCCGGTAACTGTGAGAATTCAGAGTGGTAGATACATGAATGCAAAACCAGCTGCAGTCATTCCTGACTTTTACTTCTTTGTTTCTATTGTTTCTTTTTCACCCACTCCCACAACACACAGAACGAGGTATTTCAGCTCTGCATCGCATTGGATTTTTTCCTGGTTAGAGAAAGACAACAGACTCACTCACTGAGCTTGTGGCCCTTCTTCACTACATCTGCAGATGGCAGAGACTGGAGGCTATCTAGAGCTCGGGAATGGGCTCCAGTTCTGCTTGGCAGCAAGGAAAAAATTAACAAGAGCTGTGTCAAGTTGCTTATGACCTAACAAAACCCTACATCTCAGCCTGAAAATGCCACCTTCATGCCTCTGTTAATGCCCTACTGGAAGACATCAGTATATATTTAAGGAGCTTCCCTATCTTGGTGGACACACTGTGATTTGACTTTTTGTCAAAGTCCTGGCTATACTTCAGTATCGTTTTTTCAGAGTTGGTTGCATGATCTTCTGGATGACAGAGGGGCTGAAGAAGACCGTGAAAGTATCAGTGGTTCCCAGTGAGAAGGTACTGGTGCAAATCAAACCCCCTCGCAGCCGTTATGGGCTTCCTTTAGGCTGTCAGAAATGTCTGGGAACAGGAGGCTGTCAGGTTACTGTGGAATCTTGACATATGTCCTGATTTGAGGTAAAACAGAACCAACGGGACAACATGGTTCTTCACTAAGCTGTGTTTCTCAATAACGTTCACATTCAACTCAGCCAGCCTTAATTTTGCCTAATCCACTTTGCCTTTCTCTAATTATGCAGTCTGAAACTTCATAAAGCAAATGAACATCTGTGCCATTGCAATGCCTCCCAGCCGTCCCCACCTTCGTTTCACCCTGTCGTAGGCTGGAACCATACGTACAGGAGTGGAGAAGGGAGGCGGCAGGTGCATAGTGCAAGCTCGTACTGACTCCAGCAGGATACACAGACAAAATACACGCTGCCCATGCACAGAACGGTCAGTAGGAATTTCACCAAAGATACAGGAAAAAAAAAGAAGTAATTCACTGGCTGCACATTGACGCAGAGCAGACACAAGCTGAAGACCCCAGGAAAAAAACAAGGGCTGAAAATTAGCCACCATTAAACATCCCATCTGATGTTTTATTGACTGCAAGTAGATATGCCAGATTTTATGTTAACGGTAACCCTGTGGAACAGAAAAAACAGAACAATAATTGCAAAAGGTACTTGTGCTTGAAGCCAGCCAGCTCACTTTCCACAGTGGTGGGCACTGATTGAGAAGGAAGACAGCAGTGTCATGAAATGGATGTGTTGATTCACAGGTTACCTCATGCACTGGCAAGATTGACAATCTGCTTCTGCTTCTTCAATAGACTTTCTGTAACCTTTAATATGTTGTTTGAGTCTCATTCAAAGTCCTTTGAAGTCACTTTGAAAAGCTGACTGAGAGCTAATACTGGAAGTCATGGCTATAGCTATGAGGATTTATTTTCTTTTTACCATGTGCACCAGGGGAAAAAAAAAAAAAGGGAAAATTTTTAAGAGGTGGAAAAGGAGAAAAAATATCACTCTATCCTTGTGTCTGACTGCTTACCAACTGACGGTTGACAGCTGATCTCAGAAAAAAATATTAAGGCAGTGTTGCCCCATTTCAGCCACTGCTTTGCAAAAGCCCAGTTACTCTCATGAATAAAGCCTGCATGAAACATCTTTGTAACCTGTCCAAACAGCCCCAATCAATTATATTAGTGGAGTGCTGTCGCGTAGAAATACTATGTAAGCCTGAGCAGTAGGTTGAACCGCAGCCACAGCAGCTCTGGAAGTGAAAAGATATCTCCCTTCCTCGCCTGCCTCGCGATGTAAAAAAGAGCCCAGATACATGAGCTGGGATCGATGACCTGTACTATTTTCAAGATTTACAGGGAAGTTAGAGGTTTTCTCAGGACTGGAATATGACTGTGTTGTAAAGGGACGTATGTTTATGATTGAAAGATATGTTCCAGATTTGTCTGAAACAGAAAATATTTCTATTTTCAGGGAAAAAAAATGGTTGCTTCACTGCAGCAAGAGTTGTATTCATTCTAATAGGAACTTCCTCCTTCAGGATAATTTCTACTTATGGTCAAATTTCTTACATATTTGACAATGTTTAAAATCATTGAGACAAGCATCTGGTTAAGCAGAGAGTCCTAAACAAGGTTTTTGCACTATAGGCTTGCAGGCAGATGAGGAAATCTCCACTCGATCCCAAGGAAAGAGAGAGGGTTAAAACATTTTTAACTTAGAGACCTGAAGTCTGCTTTTGAATATTCTTGTTCGGTTCAGCAAGTTGCATGTGCTATTAGTTTTAATGATGCTATTAGACCAGCAGAGGCCGTCATCCGTTACCGCACATCTCTAACAGAGTAAGATACCCACGCACACTGGCTATGTCACCCTGAACAGGAGCACCTCTGCACTAAAGCCCTCGTCCTTGCTGCAGACCTCAGCTAGCAGAGGAGACAGGAAGAATGGTGAAAGTATGTATGTTTTAAGGAGCTGGCTCAAAAACTAAGATTTCTCAACAGTAAGGAACACAGAAGAAAAGCAAGAATACTCCTAAGCTTGTAGCCACTACCCAGTCCTTTTGTCTTGAGATACATAAATAGACTTCCCCAGCCTAATTCTCTTCCCCCAGTTGAAAGCAAGAGGAAAGTAAGATACTTTGGCTCTTCTTACTGGTTTCTAAGCCTTTGCTGACTCTAAGGGTGTCTACACTGATTATGGGATACAGATAACACAAGCTGGCTTAAAGTAAACCACAGCAGCCAAGAACACACCAGGCTTTTGGGTAGTTAGACTTCTTGCAGTCTCCAAACCAGTTTCCAGTTAGCCCAGTTGTCTTTATACAGCACATTTTATAGGGGAAAACAACCTAAGCATCTGAAATTGTTAATCACAGTGAGAAGTTTTCTGAAGTTTTGGAGTCAAAGTGCTTGAATTTCTCACCTTAAACTTTATGCATGACAGCTACCAACCAGGATTGCCATATTTAGGAGAATAATGTGGAAAATGGGGTGAACGGGAGTGTTATGGGACTATGACAGTGATAGACAAAGGCTAGAAACCCAGAATTTCTAAGAATTTAACACAAAAAATTAGGATGATCTCTCCCAAATCCATTTGCTAGGGAAAAGTGTAATCAATCATAATTCTCAAGCTGGCTTTGTTAATTTTCCCGGTTTTAATTAGGAATATACCAGAAGGCTAATCAGGAAAGGATCATACCTGTTAATGTTTGAACAGAGGAGACAGCTTGTCCTAAACATTTCCGAGTGACGGTGATCCAGGAAACTAGCAACTGTGTGTACTCTACACATACAGAGATATAATCATAATGAAAAGGGGAAAGCAAATAAAATAAGAGCTTCTGTTGGCCATATTTCTTCATGCAATGCAGTTCTATTCGTGACATTCGATTATGTGTGTAAATCAATGCTACTGCTTTGCTAAAATTACAATACAGTATTTATTGCAACAGTGCACTGATTTTAATGCTGTTATGTTCCAGCTTGCTAAGGTCACCAAAAGTAATTTCTGGAAAAGCAAAGGAAGAACCCCACTCCCTAAGAAAAACTATGCCCCATGGAAAGGGACCTTGAAGGGTTAAAGTTCAATGCAAAAAATGAGAATCTTTCACAGTGCTAGATCTAATTATACGTTGAAATAACATGTCTCAGGAGGAGTAATAATATGAAGTCAAAGTATTTTGTGAGAGAGTGGTGACAAAAATTTTGGCTGCTCTTGCTTTTTTCCCCTGAGAGATCATCCTGCTGGGAGTCCTCAAGGCCCCAGGACAGTTCATAGTAGTTTAGTTTTGGGATGGGAGAGGATAGATTGCAGGAGGAAGAGTTTGTGGAAAACATCACAAAATCAGTCTGCAAGCACATGTTGTAGGCAAATATTTTTTCTCCATGGGAGGCCAATTTAGCTCCAGAAATATGGAGTCTATGTATTATTTATCTCCCAGAACACAAGACCTAAAACTTGATGAGAAATACATGACTTGGGCTTGTATAAACGTACTCCAAGATGATAGTAGTCACAGATGGTGTGAGAGGGTGTCACAGGGGAAAAACTGCTTAGGCAGTTTAAGCTAAATCAGAATTTAAGGCATTTATTCATTTTTTATCAATAGTTAACTGACAAACGGTGAACTGTAGGTTTAGGGTCAGGATCAGCAGTATGACAGATAATCACAATACTAGACACTTACAGATGTTAACACCCACAGATTTCTAAATGTGCTGTGCCTCCCTGGCTGGCTACCAGGTCCCTGCAGCATCCCAGGGGAGGATGCTCAGCCCAACCTGCGCAGGATGGTGATGCCACAGGGCAACTTCTGGCAGCCCCAAACTAGGTCCACATTGCTGCTCTTCTCATTCCAAGGTCTCTCTCCTTCAACACAAATTTTCATGCTGCTTCTTTACTTCTCTTTAAGGATCATTTTTCCGTCATTTCAGGCATCCCTTTGTTACCAGTTACTGTTTAATACGGCTGATGGTCATCTTCCTACTTAACATGATGAGTTTGGGACACATGCCCACGAGACAGTTTTGTGCATTTTATCCACACTCTCTGTGTGCTCTCACACTCTTTTATGAAGAGGGGCTGTTGTCCATGCCATTGGCCAAGCGGGATGTGCAAGCTTTCCCACAAAGAGTGTGAGCTACATCACCTTAAACTGCATTTCTGACTTTGAATTGTGGTATTAAAATTTCAGTTGTTGTAGTTGAAAGAAGTTGAAAGAGGCCACTTGTTCTCATAGTTTCCTACTTGAGTTCCCAGTGGTCTTTCCCCTTGAGGTTTATTCCTTGCATATAATGTCTTCCTTTTTTCATATCTCTGTGTTTATACTGGTGAAATGGTCTTTTAACTGTAGCTGTTTCTTCTATTCATTGCCTATAGGATGAAGCCATAAATCTCTAACAGCTATTACTAAAGCATCTGGCAGCCATTTTACATTTGGTTCACAGGAAGAAGTTGCAGAGGAGACTTATGTGTTAAGCTTTCTCCTTGCCAATGTGTAGTTGTTCTCTTTGTTTTATATAGAAAAGGAGCACATAAGTGATATTAAGAGCCTCAACAAAAAGTTACAGAGCAAACCATATATTCCTTGCCCGTGCAAATCACATTAGTGAGAGCTGTGGATTAATTGGCCCAACCCCTGTATCATTTTATCACATTTTCTTTGCTGCTTCCCTGCTGCATAACCCCATTAAACCGTTCTCTTCACCATATGTAGAGAGAGGTAGCAGCCCAGCCTCATAATTTTGGTATGCATGTATATAGTGGATCTGAATATCCACTATTACAGAAGTAAATACGTATAGGGATCTGTCTATTAACATTCTCTGTACACAAAGACAAATGAAAAGACAATGTCATTAGGATTCCAAAGAGAGTCAGTATTGACCAAGGGATGGCAGCTACACTAGAATCAGGGGCTGTAGAAAGTTTTAACTTGCTTTTCTCAGACTTTTTTATTGCATCAGATTTCTTCTGCAGTACTGAGATGTGTCTTTTGGCAGGCCAGGCAAGGAGTTGGAGTACCATGGGAACTATTTATAAGTGTTGAATCCTCAAGTATGTTACTGATGTGCTAACACAATTTCATTGATCCCAGAGGAATGTATTATGGTTCATATAGCTGAAGCATGGTGCAGCTGGCAGCAAAATACACAGAGACCTGCTATATCCTCCGCTTGTTTAGATAAGTTTATTAGTTCCTGGGCTCAGTCGACTCTACCTGCTGCTCACTTATTATTTCTGCAAGCATTGACAAATTGAAAAGGTGACGGGAGGCCCTGGGCTCACTTGGAGCTCAGGCAACTTATAATCTTATGCTTCAGTACTGTTAAGATGCCACATGCTGTCATGCTTCCTGTACTATGTTAAAAATCATCTTGCAGATGTCTTTTTACTTCTGTGAAGCATATTACAAGTCTTATCAGAGGTGGGGAGTCTTACTCTTCAATTCTTCTCACCCTTCTTCTGGATAAAGGCTGTATTGGCTACTGAGCTCGCAAGAGATAAGCAAATCCTTGGGCCTGAGGGACAATTGCCTGTCATGAGGTCTGTTTTTTAATTAAGAGGGCTGAGAAGCAGTGACCTTGCTGTACTTTCTATATACAAGTGCAGGAGTAGGATTAGCGATGCATCCTTTTGGGATATTACATTGATTGGAGGGAATCTTGCTTTCAAATGAACATCATCCACCTTCAGCAGGTTTCAATTTTGTACACACTACAGCTCAGGACACATTACTTATGCTTTACCCAAAGGAAGCAAAGTCATCTTCTTCATAACTAGGTGGATGAAAGTGTCTGTGAGATGGGCACCTTCAGCTGTGGTCCCACATTCAGAAGGGTGCTACACAAAATATACTACAAAGGGTTTGAGATGTGCTGTAATCAGTCAATAGATCAATTGTAGATCAATAATTTTCAACAGCTGAGGATCCAGACTCCTCATAAAAAGTAAAGAACTTACACAGAAACGTCTGATTTAACAGGAAACTTCTTCTTTGAATCCAACTATATGCGGTGACTGCAAATGAAGAAGGTACTATACTATGTCATAGTAGTTCTGTTACATTCTCCCTCCTCATGCTAGGCAATTTTTGTGTTCAACTGCAGGAGGAAAAGTGAAGAACATCTTCTCTCATTTATTTGATGGTTCTGAAAAGCAGTTTGGAAAACTCCACAGCACTTTTCTCCTGTGCTCACGCCACATAAATGAGGCAATTATTACAGCTGTCTTTTTTTTCTCTCAATGACACTGAATACTATGCTCAGGGTGAAAGCACTTGTACCTGATCAAGGCAAGCAAAAGCAGCAGTCAGTGCAGCAAAGTGCGCATGGCACAGGCAGGTCTTGCCCGTGGCTGTACCTCGGAACATGCTCTTTCATGCAAGATTTCTTTATGCAGAGAAAAAAGCCAACAGCACCATGATCCCCAGAAACACGAGTAAAACACTCAGAGTTTTCTGCGCACCACATACATAGACTACATAAAGGAATGAAAAAATTGTTTTATTAATTGACCCCTCGGAGGGAGCTCACTCTGTCTGTGTTCAAATATGGCCAAAACAACCTTTTCAAACTAATTTTTGAAGAGCTAATGGTAGGTGTGCTAAGACCCAGATGAGATCTCCCAGCCCATTCTCAGGACTGACAGATTTTCGAAGTGAGTGACATCTCTGCAGTCAAGTGTGGACAGGGATGCATTTCCTCTGCCCGCACCCTCATCCCAGGAGTCCCAGGTTTGGGTTGGAAACCATGCAGCTGGGACCAAGGCTCGTGAGGAGGGTCATGTACACAGCCAGCTTCCCAGCTCAAGACAACTTGTGTCACATTCGGTCAGAATACACTGTATGTGATTGTGTAGTGAGACCTTAACTGCCCTTTGAAAACATTTGTCATTTTTTCATGATGGCTGATGCCAGTAATTCCTTCTTTGTTGTCTGAGCCCTATCTGGCTTCTCTTTCTAGCTGAATCTCATCACCCTGAGTACATGCTCCAGTGAAAAGCAGTTTGTAAAATATCTTGAGTAAAGCTTTTGACATCTGATTGCAAAGCGTGTTCTGTGATTGAGAAAAGTACAGGCTGGATGAATCGTCTTAAATAGGCTGAATATTAGTTGGATTACCAGGCTTAAAGGGCAGTAATGAATAGTTCAGCATCCAGCTGGCAACCAGCAACAAGTGGAGTACAATAGGAGTTGATTCTGGGATGATATTATTCCACATCTTTTTTAATGGCCTGGATGATCAGACAGAATGCATCGTCAGCAAATTTGCAGGTGAAGATGGGGTGGGTGGAAATATACTAAATCACAGTAAAACTTCAAGTCACAAGGAACTTGATAAACTTGAGTCTGGGGCCAACAGAAATCTCATGATGTTCAGAAGTGAAACAACACATAATTCTACACATGGGACTTTTAAACTCCATACTTGGCTGCAATAGAAGGACCACGGCCAGTGTATTAGATGCTGTACCCTTCTCCTGCTTGCTTATAGGGAAGTCATGTCTGCAATGCTGTGATCTGGTTTGGGTCCCCTAGTTCAAAAAGTGTATTGAAAAACACTGGCAGAGTGCTAACAAAATTGTCAGGGACTTAGTGCATACAACCTTCAAGAAGAGGATGGGGGAGTTGAGTTTGTTTAATCTGGAAAAAAGAATCGAAAGAAGAACCTACTTGAGGGAGGGTATTAAAGGTGGTGGAGCCAAATTCAGCTTAGTGATAATGGCAGGTGGTATAACATTCAGCAATACCAATAAAGTGCAGCTTGGGAGGTTGTGGTTGGATATTAAGAAAACCAGGACACCAAGAAAGGCTGCTGGATCTCCAGTCAGAAAGGTTTTCAAAATTCAGCTGAACAAAACTATGGTTTACATGATTTGCTGTCAGCAACAGCTCTGCTTAAGGTTGGATGTTGGATTAAGTCCCTCCAGAGGTCTCTTCCAGCCAATGTTTCTATGATTTGCTCTCCAGAAACACATTGACCACATAGATGTGATAAATGTTAACTGGGAATGGTTCATTTTTCCACCTCTCTCTAGTGGCTGTGTTAAGCAATGTTGGCAGAGTTTTATTTTACCATCAACATGTCATGAAAATTTGCACTTTCACACAACAGAATCGGGAACAATTACTGAATGGGAAGGGATATCTGGAGGCCTACTCCAACCTCCTGCTCAAAGAACAACCTTCTGAGTAAGATCAGGTTGCTCAAGGTTATCTGGCTTTTTGAAAAACTCAACCTTGTCAAGCTGTTGTAGTGTTTACTCACTCTCATTAGGAATAACGGTTTTTTTCTAATTTGTAGTTGAAATATCTCTTGTTGTAACTTGTTCCCACTGTCCCTTTTCTCTGTGCGTTTCTGCAAAGAACCTGTTTCTTCTGTCAGCCACTCGTCAGGGCACAGAAGACTGTAAGTGAATCCCCCTTTAATCTTCTGTTTCTTGGTTAAATAAACCTAACTCCTTCAGCCTCTCCCTGAAAGTCAGGTGCTCCAGCTCCAGTAACATGTCATCATTACAACAGCATGCTGCTGATTCTTGTTCCATTTGCCGCCCCTCAGGACCCACGGGTCCTTTCCTGCAAAGCTTCTTCCTATCCAGTCAGTCTTTGAATAACACTGCTGTCCTCCAGGTTATCAGTTATTCCCCCAATTTGTTGTCATTTGCTGTAATCCACAAACTTTCTAAATCCAGCCAGTTTATCTGCAACTTTTCAGTTCAACCATTCAGCCCGTCCCCCCTCAGTCTGGCTACAAAGCTACCATGGGAGTCTGTGTGAAAGGACTTTCTAAAGACAAGGTAAAGAACATCCACTTCTCTTCCCTCATCCTCAGAGCCCATCTTCTCATCACATAAAGCAATCAGGTTGGTTTAGCAAGATTTAACCTTGATAAATCCAATCTAGCTGTTTCCAGTCACCTTCGTGTCCTTCACGCGCATGGCTTCCTTCGAGACTTCCTCCAGCAATTTCACAGGCAAGAGGCAAAACTGACCAGTCAGCTCCCCCTTGTTTTTTTTTTGCAGATGGGAGAAACTATTACCTTTTTCTCCAGTCTGCAGGGAACCCCCAGTTGCCACAGCCTTTCAAAGATGATAGAAAGTGGCCTCAGGATGAAGCTGACTAGCTCCCACAGCACCACGCGAAACATGTCCCAGAGAATTAAATCTATAATTACATTTTCTAACCGAGCTCAGAAATATCTTTCCCTTAGCTAGAACTTGTACAGAATTAAGTCAGCAGATTCAGAACAGGGACGCTCCCTCCCCACCCCCACCTTTCTGTATCACAATTCTTAATGTACTATTTTCTAGCCATTACTAAGAAATAAGGGAGGATATAAAGGCTAAAAATAAAACCAAAAGGGTCTAATTAAAAAAAATAAAATCATAATTTCAGAAATACATTGGAAAATTCAAAGTAGGGGAAGCTTTAGATAGAGCATGGAAAAAGTTATCCTGGAAAAGTTTCAGAAGCAAAACTGAGCAGCAAAATAAACTGACCCATGAAAAATCGGAGCTCTTCTGTTGGTCTCCAGCAGGCAGCATTTCTCTCCTTGTTAGAGGAGTAAGAGAAGAACAGATGAGCTGCCTTTGCTGTTCTTTTTGCATAGCTGCCAATGGTGCAACACACAGGTGTTGCCAACTCTCTGCGCTGTGCAGAACTCAGATTAAAACAAGCTATTGTTCCTTTGATTTTTTCCTGGTCTTTTTTTCCATCTTCTAACCATTCCTATTTTATTTTTTTCTCCTTTTTTTCTGTGGCATTTATTGATTTTTTTCTTGAATTCTTTTTTTATTGTGCTTCTTTTTACTCTATTTGTTTTCTGGCTCTCCTGTCATGCTCTTTGGTTATTCTGTGGTACCCAGCATAGCTCCCTGACATAGCTTTCCACCTCTTGTCTCCTATTTTACATAGGAGACTCTTGTCTCCTCTTTTACAGTCTCCAGACACACAGACTCCTATATTCATGTGGCACAAATACAGATAAACTTTATACCAACTTGGAGCTCCAGAGCATTAATGGAACACAAAAAAATAATAACAAACCACAACGGCTGGAAAAATGTATTTATATTATGAGAGGCTCAGAGAGTTGGCATTGTTCAGCCTGGACAAAAGAAGGCTCCGGGGAGACCTTATATCAGTTTCCAGTATCTGAAGGGCACCTACAAGAAAACTAGAGAAGGACTTTTTACAAGGGCATGTAGGACGACGGGGAATACCTTCAAACTGGAAGAGGGTAGATTTAGAATAGATATTAGGAAGAAATTTTTCACTGTGAGGGTGGTGAGGCACTGGCACAGGTTGCCCAGAGAAGCTGTGGCTGCCCCATCCCTGGAGGTGTTCAAGGCCAGGCTGGATGGGGCTTTGAGCAACCTGGGCTGGTGGGAGGTGTCCCTGTTCGTGGCAGGGGGTTTGGAACCAGATGATCTTTAAGGTCCCTTCCAACCTAAACCATCCTATGATTCTATGATTATCAGAGAAAATAATTTTTTATTTTCTTTTTAAAAATTTAAAATCTAAAAATTAAAAATTTTTAAAAAAATTTTCCATGGTAACTGGCTAATTCGACACTGTTGGATGACTTTAGAGTTAAACTAACCTATCTACAAGTCTGGATACTCAGAACTACTGAAATATTTCAGATTATTTCTGCATACAACCTCTTTCTTGACTGTTCACAGAGCAGAAAACTCAGTAAGGTCCTTGTTATCTTGTGTCTTGATTCCTGCCCACTTTCTGAACAACTCCACTTTTGTTTCTTTCTTAGCAACTCTGAAACGTACTATGAGACCAGTGTTTCTCAGACCCATCAGCAGCAGGTTTATCTTTCCTCTTTTCTGTCTCTGGAGCTAAATCCCCTCCAGGTTCACGTCTGAAGTTTGTTTCTCGCTCCCCGCTATGTGCTCGCAGCCCTTAGCTGCCGCCATTTCTCGCTCCCTGGCTTGGAGGAGCAGAGTTGCTGCCCTGCTACCTGAGAAATGCCAGGATTTAAGTGAACAATCTTTCTTAATGCTTGGTGTCCCGTTTTAATGCCAGCCTCGGAGATGGAGACCCACAGTTTGAGAAATGTTCCTGTCACTGTGTCAATATCCTTCTTTTTGAGATTCTCTTTCGGTTTCTGCTCTCTAACACATCAAACATCAGGCATGGACGGTTTATCCCAGACCTGCCAGGGCTCTTTCATTCGATGTAGCACAAGTACATCACGTCTGCTCTTGACAGCAGCAGCATGTTAAGTTTTCAGACACCTTCAGCTTGGCCTGTCGTGCTGAGTGTCCCCGTAAACACCTGGGAGTCAGCATCATTGTTTGCTTTCATACCTTCTGATTCCTCTTCTGTCCTGGCACCTGCAGAAAATAAGGCAACTGTTAAGCTCTGCCAGCCCAACAGCCTCATTTTGATGACCAAAATGCTATTGTTTTGAGAATAAATTTATTGTTTCTTCTCTCACAGTGGATTATAGATATTTGCAGGGCAGGGAACCACTCTGTGCTGTATTTTAGGCAGCACCTGGCACATAACAGAATTGGGGCAGCTAAGCCAAAATGGTGCCAATGTTCTCTGCATGTCATGTTATCTGACCCAGCCAGGAGATTCAGTCAACGCTTGAGCTTGTTGGGAAAAATTTCTCCTGGAGCCTCAGGTCCTGGTACAGGACATATCTACCTAGTTTGGCCGGGCAACCAGGCGCCTGCACACCCATCACAGCTCTGCTGCTCACCTTGCCTGCTCCAGAGCCATGGAAACCACCAGGCTGCAGCAAGCCTCAGCTGTTCCTTCACCAATCCTGATCCCTGTTCCTCCCAGTTCCCTGGTGGCAATTAAAAAACCTGTCTGCACCCCTCCCTCCAACCTCCTCTCATGGTAGGGGCAGCCTGCAGGATATTCAGGGAGAAATAAAACATGGTTTTGCCTAACACTGTGGAGAAGACCTGAAGTAGCCTTCTTCCCGTGCCCAGATCCCTGAGGACCTGGATCATTAAGTGTGCTCCAAGCTTGTCCACCACTCAAAGACTGTGGCAGAAGGAAACTCTCATCCATGGTTCTCACAGGAGCCGGTTCCAGATAATGGAGATATAGGAACCTGTTGCATTACAAATGCTAATACCAGGTACTGACACAGGAGAAGAACTGGAATTGGCAAACCTTCCCAGCAAAGGGGTTTCCCGTGACAGTCAGTGGGTTAAATACCAGCTTTCCAAGGGAAGAAATGACAGAGCTGAATCCTGATAACAGTTTGAATTCCAGGAGGAAATGTTTTATAAACAGAAACCCTTTCTTTGTTGCAAGGGAGATCCAGTTATTCTCCAGCCTCCTCTGGTTCCTCAGGGAATCACATGGGGTTGTTTCCATTCTCTGGTGATGCTGATTTCAAGTGATGCTGATTTCAATACATTCTTTTAATTTTTTTTTTTTTTTCACCTCCCTAGAAATATGCCTGGTAAGTTCTGCCATCTCCTTGATGTGCGGTTTCTTGGCATCGCTGCACAGCAGCATGGTTTAACAAGAGGGAGGTGCTGGAGTTACCCGCTGGCACCTGCTCTCATTCCCTCTCCAACTTCTCTTTAGATTGAATGAACTTCTGTTATGCCAGATATTAAATTGCGCTGAATTCTACACTTGGCCAATTCTATTATCCTCTCTTCTGCATTTTTCAAAAATACAACCACAGTTGGCCACTCTAAAAAGGTCTTATATTGTTTGCATATCATATAGATTATATACCGCACACAGTGAATTTAGTACACAAATATCCAAGCATGTCGTCAGAAACCAGTAACTGAGAACTGGAATATCTACAACAAAACAATCAGGATTGCCAACATCATTAAAGGAAACACTGGTGCCAGAACAGGGATCACAGCCAGGGGTGACAGTGCAGCTGAGGAAATGTCCCCAAACCCAGGAAAGGGTGGTGGAGCCATAAACACCAGCCTTATGACATTTCTTCAGCCACACTAACAGCATTCTTCCCCCATGGATAAGTTGTTTGTCAGCTTTAAGAATAGTTATGCTGGGAGGGCGTGCAACAGAGATGGGGAACTGTCGCTTTTAAATTTTGAAGCTGTTAAGTTTACTGGCTGTTTTGACCTCGGAGCAGGTTCTGCCCACCCATAGCATCTCTTGCCTGTGATCACCTGGGAGTGAGCATCGTGCCTCCTTCTAAGCCACGTAAAAGGCACTAGGGTAGACATGAAACACTGAGAGGAGCCCAGGATCAATAGACCAATACTTAGCAGCAGGGAGCAACAGAGTGGAAGAATTGGTTGCTCTAACCTGCCATGCAAACCATGCATTGCTACCTCCTCCGGCAGCTGCTGAAAGAAGCAGCAGTGGCTACCTCAGGCATCAAGGGAAGGTTGCCTCAGACCTCCCACCTAAACTGCCTCAGACCCCACTAAACCTTTACAGCACCCAAAACCCATCCTGAGCTTGCTGGGATCTCACTGATGCCCCTCAGCTCTGTGCTTTTGTCCGTTTCCCAAACTCACAGTTCTCTTCCTCAACCAAGTCTGCAGTCACAGCAAAAGTGGGTTTTGTCATCTTTTGGATAACGTCCTAAGGCAGCTGATCTCATTCCTACCCGCAGTGCTGAAAAGCCTTGAAATGGCTCCTCCCTACATGAAGCTAAGGGAGTATTTTCCTCTGATGAGGAACGGAGAGAAGGATCTACTGAATGTCTCTGGCAAATTGTGTGAGCTCTGGGGAGGTGACTGCTTGCAGAGCATCCCTTAGCAATAGTCTCCTGCAGGAGCTGTGCTCTGCACAGCAAGGAATCTCTTTGCGCATCCCCAAATTCAGGCCGTATAGCTCCCAGATTGAGCTTCCCCAAAATCAGACCCCCCATATTAAAGCATTTTGCAGGCTGACACAAGTCAGTATCAGAGCAGGGAGCCAAATACTTTTGCTTCTTCAGTCAATGCTCTTTTTTCACTAGATTGCACTGTATCTTGTGTAACAACCGTTTAGCTAGATAAAATCCACCCCAAATGTATAGTTGAAGTGAACAGAAAGATTTTCTCCATAGCAGCTGAAACATTGTTTCAATCTGTGGAAAAATACAGCTGAAATAAATTTTTAAAATGTTTTAAAGTCATTCTCAAAATGCCAGAACTAGCCTTCCAACATTTTCTCCGTGTTTTTCTGTGTTTTTTGTGAAATTCCACCAGATTTAGTGACAAATCACCAAATTCAGTGTTTTTTACAAGTCTTGCTTATCTTAGCGTTCTTCCATCTGCTCTGACAGCTGATCAAGAGAGACAAAATTTGTTGTCTGCTGATTTCAGTGGGGACTCTGTTATTAATCTCACTGGAGACATCTTTTGAGGCCAAACTTTTATAATGCATACACGTTCAGCTGACATTTAAAGGATAACTTTGTGGGTTTAAAATGTACTGAACTAAAGCAGCCACATTCCTGCTATGTGATGGACTAGTCTTGCAAGAAGGACTGCTTCCAAGTGACACCATGCATGAGAGCTCGCAGATTATCACCTGACACAAGTAATCAGGTTGGAAAATTGCTGCTACTATAATTGAGTCATTCAATTGCAACTATTGTTGGAGTTATCTCCTCCCCCTGGCCCAGGAGGCAGAGACAGATGAGCAGTCAGATCCTTGTACTTGAAACACTCCTAGCATGGAAAACAGCAATGCCAGTGTTTTGTTTTCCAGAAATTAAAGCTGATCCTCAGGGGAAAGGTGTCATTTAAAGACAGGGGGAAATTTATCTATGAATCCAGAGGAGACTGTCAAAGTGAGTACATCTGAATCAGCCAGTATTGGGACTGACGCTTCGTTGGCTTGCAGCCTTCCTTGCCTGATTATAATTTCCAAAAGTTAGGTACAAAAGAGTCTAGCAGCAGAAACTTGTTGGGAATTTTTATTTGGCAGCATCCTGTTTGGGCATTTGCTTGCCATCTCCGGGTGTAAGGATCAAAGCAAATGAGAATCACAAACACACTGAATCTGATGGTATACTTTGAAAATTTAAAGTAGCATCAATCATCCAAGTCAGTCAATTGATCATCACATTGCACACATCAAAGCGTTACAGGGGTAGAGCCTAACTAAAACTCTTTTTACAGTTCTGCCTCGCAAAGCAGCTTGATGGAAGTATATCAGGACAACAAGCTTGTCTCCCGAGGCTCTGCAACACAAGCGTAACCTCAGCCTTTCAAAGTACATGAAGCCCTATGCACGCAGTTAATTATAAATAGCGTTGAAATGGAAGCTTAAAAATGGAAGGTCGTGTTCCCTCCAACTGAACATTAAATCCCTTCAAGATCAGGCTGCCCTAGATAGAAGAGGCTGCATTCAGCTGCATGGCATCTGTATTACAAAATGTTCTTTGAAATGATCGGGTGGTAAAAGGAGCTTGACTTGTACTTTAGCGAAGAGCCAAAGCAAAGAGGAAGGGTTAGATACATTGCCTTTTCTAAGTGCTCGGCTAACAGCGTAGGCATGTTTGTTACAGCTGCTTGACCCCAGGAACGTCTGACTGTGAGCTCTCTTTGTCTCACTGGAGATGGGTTTCAAGGAAAGAGCGAAGCCCACAAAGCATGGGCTATAAGGCCTGTGGCCATTCAAATACATACGTTGGACTTGCAAGTATTCCAGGAACCATGATCTGTTTGGTAGGACTTATCCCATTCACCCTTCTTAAACTAATACTCAGTCACAAATGTTAAAAATTGAGTCCCAGAAGACTTTGCTAGTTTTCTGCCATTGCAAACTGACAGTGGTCAGAATTACTTTGTTCTTCCCTGAAAGACAACAACCAGCAGAAAGCCACGCCAAGCGTGACTCCAGACCTGTCCTTGGAAAAGTGCTGTCTCTGCTCCCCTCAGGGCGTCACTTTGTCCCGTTGCTTTTCTTTCTGCCCATGTTAACCCTGTCAATGTCAGCTGTTTCTCACAGTGTTAACCTGCGAAAGACAAATCCTGTGAACCAAAACCCTCCCACATCTTTGCACAAATGACTTAGCTTCTTACCTAATCGTGCCACATCTACCAGTTCCTGGAGGACAGTTGCCTTTCACAAGAAGCACTTTGCACCAGCATCTCCTGGACCATCTTTGGTTGTTAAGGTGATCTGGAGTCTACGTGGAGTCCAGGGTTCACTTAGGCCTCCAGTGTTAAACACCAGCCACAGAGACCAACAGTGCTGCCTGTCCTCACCTGTGCAGCACAGCCAACCTGTATGTTTGAGCATCTTTGTGAGATGGGGAGACTGAACCCAGTTCAGTCCAGTTCAATCCAGTTCAACCCAGTTCAACCCACTCTCCATCACTCCAGAAAACTACCCTCAAATATCCCCTGGGTGAGCTGAATAAAGAAAGCTGCTACCCTTGCTCCTTGTGGAGAAGGGAGGTGAGTCCTGGTGTGGCCACCTGAAATTGCAACTAAATACTTTTCCTGGGGTTGAATAATCATAGAATCACAGAATGGTTAGAGTTGGAAGGGCCCTTAAAGATCATCTATTTCCACCCCCCCTGCCATAGGCAGGGACAACTTCCACTATATTTTTGTTCGAATTTGGGGGAGGAGGGGATTTTTCTGGTTTCAGTGAAAACTAAAAATATGTCAGTTTGCTTCAGCTTTCTCTTTGTGTTGTGTTTTTAAGGGTGGCGAGATCTACTTCAGACCTTAGATTGATTTGGGTGTGCTGTACATATGTAAGAATATTAAGAAATTCTTGGAGATCGTTTTGACCTTCAGCTGCAAAACCGGACAGCCTTGCCTCTCTCCTTCTACCCTTAAAAACACAATAGCACTTTCTAGCATAAGCCTGTGCTTTCGGAAGCATGCAAATCCTTTTCAGATAACAATGAAGCGAAACCAGTGAAAAGCTCCATTGCACCTTGTGTGAAGGTTAACATCACCACTGTTTGGCGTAGTGCAAGGCCACGGCCTGAAGGAGTATGCGAATATTCCCAAGTCTATCACAAAACAGCAACAGCATGAAGCCCATTCCTCACACAGTTCAGCCCATAAGGAGCTCCGGAGCAATGATGAAAATTCTGTGATTCAAATTGTAGATGTGCGTGGATATTGGTAGGATCAGACACCTTGGCAAGGATATAACAAGAAAATAGTAGCGCTGATTATCCTTTGCAAGCCTATTTTTTGCAACTTCTGCTCATATTTAATAGAAATCTGTGCAACTCCTGTCTTATAGCCTGATCAGAGAGGCAACAGAAGCTATACAAGGTTTTACTTACTGATCTCCCAAGGGCACAGATGAGCATCAGTTCTACTCAGGCAAGCACGTACCGCAGAATCAGAGCTCTAGTTTTCAAACCTCATTGACTGTTTAGCTTTATTCTCTCCATTTACTGCTCTTGACCAAAATTGTAGTATACATTCGTCATTACAATTCCAGCACCATATTCATCTGATAAGAATTCAAACAATAAAGAAGGTGCCATGAAATTAATCTAGCACTCTGGCAAAAATCAGAGCGATGGGAATTGATGAAGTACAAGCTTAATCCATTCTTCTTCGAGTCTCACTGTCATTTCAAGGTCCACCTGGGATTGTTATGTGGGCTGGCTTTTAGGTTGGATGAAGTTTATGAGTAGAGATTAATAAGTATCTATTGATTGTATCTAAGCAAAGACAACTACAGTACTCTCATCCAGTTCTTTTCGGTGACACATAGATTTTATGACAATATGTGTTAACTCATATAATCAATTTTCTTAAATGAAGATGAGAATAGGTCCTTAGCTAAAAGTGTGTATTCCCTGGATTTTTCTGTGAGAGGCCTGATTTTTTGGAAATGCCTCGTATAAAATTCTCAAGATAGAAGGGACCATTAAAAGCAAACCCAGGCACAAAGGAATCAATATAACAGAAGAAAATCCAGTTCAATATTTTTGTCATCTCCTACATTACCTGTCTTGATTCCTTTTTCTGCCTTGTTTCCCAACAGACACTGAGAGCATGCGCTCAGTGGCAACATGAGACACGCTGTAGGTGACTTCTGCTCAGTTCTTCAGCGCCATCCGGTCTGAAGATCGTTGTGTCGTCAAAGGCATATAAAAATGTACAGATGCCTACAATTTACTGTGACTAAATGGTGGTGACGGAAAATGAGACTGGTAATGATATCCTGGCAATCAGAGCTGAGAATGAGTCACATGCTGTTTTTTAAATGGAACAAAGGCGACCAACTGTATTTCAATTCTGCAGGTGTCGGAAATTGCACCGGGGTAAATCAGTGTAGAGGACTCCTCTATTTTTCGTGGTTTGTTGATACCTCTGGAAAGTAGAAGATCAAGCAGAAATCTGGGTTGAACTGAAACAAAACCTTTCAGATAGCTTTTGTTAAATGGAAAGGTAAAATCCAGAAACAAAAATATTTTGGATTCTACAATTATTTCAATTTCAGATACTTCTCCCATGCTAAATCCCCCAAAATCTGAAAACTGAGGTAATTTCAAATAAAAACTTTTTGGCGACTGTTAAAAAAAAGTGAACATTTTCTCATTATTCTATTATTGTTGGTTTAGGCACTGGTAATTTGGAAAATTTTATTCGGTATCATGAAATCTGCATTTTTTCAAAAAAAAATAAAAAAGGTGCATCTGAAACCTTTTGCACAGCTTCACTTCTTGCATCTATGTGATATATCAAGATTTCCTGTTACAAATAGTCCTGTTGTTACGATTATTTGAATTTAATAGTAAGGCTATGCCTCAAATACAATGTTTATTATAAAATAACCCTTTGGCTCAAGGGAAGCTGTCATTGTATGTGTGTTTCTGCAGGCAGAAGTTACTGACTTCTGTTTTCCATACAGTCAAAGCACCCAAAATGTAGAGCGCAGCGTATAGAAAACAGCTTTGTGCAGGTAACGCTCTGAAGAGTCCATGTCACAGAATTCATTTTGTCCCCTAATCCTGAAAGGACAAGACAAAAACAGCCTCAGCTCCAAAAAGTAATAGCTTGTGCTGTTTAGTTCTCAGATCCCTGATTCAGCTACTATTATATCAGCAAAAAAAGCTCTTATACACATATCCTAAGTGCATGTTAGGAACTGCAGTTGAAACTATTTCAGGGATCCGCTTGTAATGCACAAGTGTCTGCCTAACCTATCCCATTATCTCCGGGATTGTAAAGGTATTACTGACACTTCAAAAACATTTCATAAGAATATTCTACAAAAACACTAAAAATGCTTGCCAAGTCTCGCAGGGCTCTGAAGAGCAAATTCTTCACCCATCCACAGCTGAAAGGGTGCTACTGTCTCATTGACAATCCAAATATCTTGAATAGAATTTCACGAAAAATGAAACGTGTTTTCAGCAATTGTAATTCACGCTTAAAAGGGACTCTCACGCGGATATCTCAGTATTTTATAGGCAAGCCTCATTGTTGATCTCTGCGTGTCATTGCGTCCATTTTATGGAGTGCACTGATGCAGGGCAAAGCTGAATGGTTGGTATCAGCCGGGCAAGAACTAATTTGCTATCTTGAGAGATAAACTCTTGTAGACCTCACATGTGGTACCACTGCTGTGTCTATGAGACCTCGCAGCAAAAGCACACTGTACACCCAGCTCTGGGGCAGTGCAGAGTTGCATCAGCAGGGTCCTGGTGTAGTCGTAATTAAAGCGATCCTCTGGGAAGAAAAGCAGGAGAATGGGATGGAAATTTCTATAACCACTGTCACCCTGCTAAGGTGTGCCCTTGGGCAAGCACAGTACCTGCTGAAGGCAGGAGGATGTTTTAAAGGGACTGGCACTTCATAATGCTGTAAAAATCAAATCCAGGTTGGCTCACTGAGTTCTGAAGGAGAATATCTTCAGAAAATTCCCTATAAATGTTTAATCATTTCATCCTGGATAGCATTTAATTAGCAAGCTAATTAACTTTTCTGTATTTCCTGTTAATACATCCAGTTGGCTCCCCCCCCTCCATTTTTAAATCTCATTGGTATTTTGGAGCTCTCTAGGTCTCCCTAAGCTTGTCAGGATACAGCCAAATTCTCACCTTGATTTTTAAGAGGATTATGCATGTGCACACAATCTTTTAAATACCCATTATTTCAGAATCTGCTTTAAACCCTTCTAATGTTTTTATTACAGTTTTTATATTCTAGAGGAAAAAGTGTCAAGGAAGAAATGTAAGATCTTTCTTACCTTTCTTTTTGCAGTGAATCTAGTTAAGACATTTTAGAAAATATTTTCCCTCTGCTTTAGTCAGTGGATATTAAAAAAAAAAAGAATAAGAAAGAGAGAAGAAAAATACTCAGGAGGGGAAGAAAATGGAAAATGTAGGTCAGTAAAAATGGCTGCATCTTTCTGAACACACATTCCTTTTCACACATTTTCTCAAATCAAAACCTCAGTTGAATTTCTGGAATCTGAAGTTAATTTCCCACTACCCTCATCCTGCTCTTCTGGCTTACGGCCAAGTCAGAGAGAGAAACAGAAGGATATCAGAAGAAATCCGAGCCTGGACCATTGTCAAGAGCCACAATATTCTTATTACCACTAGGAAAGAGCAGTGCATGGTTAAGAGTATGAGAGTCCTGAAAGCAGTAGCTCTGATTAATCCCCTCCCAGGATTGAGCCCACACTCTTACAGTGTTGATTGAAATAAATAATTTTCATTACTCTGCAAAGTTACTTACTTATCAGATTCCCAGACCCCATAATCCTGCAGATTATACAAGTATCCACAGCAGCTTCGCTCAGAGGGCAGAGTATGTTGCTGTCATTTTCTTTCTGTGCATATAAATGGCTTCCACCTAATTGTTGTTTTATAACAAAGAAAAGCAAAACCTCTTTCTTTCAGTCACCCCTTTGCTGTTCTGGGAGTTAAAGCTGTTTTCATACTATGTTTATTCTCCTCGGAGACGTGCACGGATCTGGTAACTAGGATGTCTCAGACATCTCTGTGGCTCTGCGGGGGCCATTCTGCACTGCTGGTTTTCTTTCTTTTGCTGAGGATAGTGGTCTTGCTTAACCTGCCTTGTCTACTCAAGACATTGGCTTCTGCTACTCTATTGACAGAATTCACCTAGTCTAAGACACAAGCTTGCTGAAGTTATCCAAAGTAACCAGCAACTCTCAGAAAAAAATCGAAAGGCAGAAATCCTGCAATTAAACAATTTTAATGAAAAATATTTCCAGGGGTGCTTTAATGGATATGACTAATTGGTATTTAAATGGATTTCATGATTGGCACTTTAAATGAGGCAGTGAATAGATAAAGTAGAATGTCCTCTCCCCCTTTAATTTCTTAGTAATGAGGATAAACTTCAAAAACATCTGTTATTTTCTTACCTATCGGGACAGAACAAATACCTGAGAACTTCATGCCTCTGCTACCAGTTTCCCTACCACACTCTGAGGGCTTTGTCCATACTAAGTGCAAATTATTTTGAGAATTTCCGTATTGACAAGAGATGCTGCATCATTCAATGCTTAATGATAGACAGCAAACTTCCTAAAATGGCAAGTGCCTTTGGCCAGCACAAGACCAATAAATATGACATCCTTGCCATTTATCAGACAACCCCTGAAGGAGGTGATCTTTGCTGTGTTAGCAAGGGACTTGTTTTGTTCTGTTCTCCTCCTGCTCATTTTATCCCCAACAACAGCCCATTGACAGTCACTGATGAGTGTGCGGTTCAGTAGAGACTTTCCAAAATAATTGGGATTAAATACTAAACTAACTTGCAACTCTAAATGTGCTAGACTAGATCTGGAAAGGAAATAAGACCTGGAATCAATCACAAAGTTTGTGTCGCTGCCATTCAGAAACTATATTGATTCAATGTTTGATTAAAAAAAATAAAAATAAGAAAGACATAGGGATGTGGGACTGGTAATTAATCCAAGGTATTGAGAATTTTAAGTTATCAGTGAACAAAATGATGTGTGTGTTGGTCTGTCCTATTTGACCAATCTACTAACTGTCTTTTGGTGCTATAGGAAGAGAGAGTTTGGGACTCAAAGCAAGGAAGCCGTTTCCTGATGGAGTAATTTATGGGAAAAGATTGACAGGTCTCTGCTTTACTCCAGAAAGTTTTAGTAAGACCCAGTCACTTGGGTGGTCAAATCAGGTCTCCAGTAGGACATCTGATACCTGAGGAGGGATTGTCATGTATACACTATTTATAACATGGTATTTTCTCCTTCCTCTATTGATCACAAATGGCACTGTAATGCATATGCAAATTACTCAATGCCTGGAGGCCAGAGAAAATAACACAATAACTTCTGCATGGTAAAGGGATGAAAATTAGTTTACTTGCTTTTCAAGGTTTTGGGAACCTGAGCCAGAACTCTGAAATACATAGGGACATGACGTATTGGCTTCAGTAGCTTCTGATCTGCCCTTTTGTGCCAATGCTTAAATATACATCACAGAATGGCCAATCCTATATCAACATTCCTGGCAATACCATTATGTAGGAATAAGGTCTGGGCACTGCTGTATTTTCTGCTTCCAGACAGAAGGTAGGCAAATTTTGCTCAATAGTTAACGACATTGTTGATCTAAAAGCAGGTCTGCTATCTCATTGCAATTCACGTGTCCTTCATCTTTTTGACACAGTCTTTGTTCTCTTGGGTATTAGTGTGTCCCACGAGCTATTTGCAAACCCCACAATGATAACCAGTACTGAGAGGAAAGAATGAAGTCAGCATCACTGGGTCTGCTTAGTAACAAACCAGAAGACGTTTTGAATGTAAATCACTTTCTTAAATTTGCAAACTACATTAAAAAAAAAGGGGGGTCAAGAGGAAGAAACTAGACCAGGCAGATCAGGATCAAATTTCCCAACATTTGAAGTCTTTGCTCATACCATTGGATTCTATGTACAGACTAATTAAGTTGTCTGAAAAAGAGACACCAAACACTATACGGCAGCAAAATCTGGCAAGTAGCGTACTTCTCTCCTTGTTAATTCTTGGAGCTTGAAGAATCTGGTTTCTGTTTCAATGCTTTCAAAGACAGTTTCTTATTCACCATATTTCACTGATAATTATTTCATGCAGCAACTTTTATACAAGTGGTTGCTGTATGATTATGCTCCAGATGTCTATTAAAGTTGATGAATGTATTTCGGTATTAACATTCTGTAATATGTAAAACAGTTGCAAAAGGACAGATGGCCCCTTGTAATTACTGTTTCTGTTAATTTATATTTCTGTGTTGTCTAGAACTCCAAAAAGATGAGAAGATTGCTATGTGAGGTGCTGTTTATTCCCAATGAAAGAGATTATCCCTGACCAAGGCAAGAGCAATTTGATAGGTAAGAGGGAGAGAAAGAAGATTTATTTTCTGTTATTGTACAGATAAGATGCTGATGAATAAAAATGAGAAGACCCTGGCTACATTTCTACTAGCTGACTAAACAATACCAGGGATTCTTTCCTGGATCTGAGATAAAATGCATGTGCTTTTTGTGTCTCAACTCTTAAAGTCTCTTAACCTCCAAAACAAGGTGTCTGAATTGAAGTGTCTGGCTCATACTGACTTTCAAATTGTGCCCAGAAATTGTCCGGGAGAGTGCTAGCTGGCTCAGGAAAAACAGTTTCAATCACTTGTCTAATGATTAAAAGTAGAGAAGGTTGAATTGTAGTGCCCCAGTGTTGTCTAATTTATGCATATAGTTGTAGTACCATTTTAACACAGGATCTAATTGATTCACATTAACACCTGCCAACTGGCGGTGTAACTGCCCATTTGCATGTACGTAGTCTAGGGGAAATACCATAAAAATACTTATCCTACCATCTAAGGGAGTTAACTCACGTCCTTGCTGTTTTGTATTGGCACAGGAGCTAATGCAACCAGACCCGCAGCTTCTATTTGGTGTTAGCAGCAGCCCTGCAATCAGTACATACACGTGTTTCTGAATATGAGAAGATCCCAGATGCCTGATTGGTAAGGCAGGATGGGTATGCAAACGTCATTAAAGAAATATTTTTTAAAAGTTGCATTTGGGAAAATATATAGGCTCTATTGAGACACTGGAGGTGGACCGAGATATACTGTCTGGCCTCTCTTCTACAAGAGCTGTATTCAAAGTGTTTTAAGTCATTTTTAGGGTCTCAAAAAAACCCCACCTCTTTTTAGCTTTTCTTGGAACATGGATTAGTAATCGAGAGAACATCTCCAAGGACACAGATTAAACATCCTCTGCAGGTACCTGTGCCAAGGCTGTGACCACCCTCACAGTAAAAAAAAAAATTCTTTATACTGAGTGTGTATTCTCCATGTTGCAGCTGGTAACCACAACCTCTCATCCTGTCACCATGTACTTCCCTGAAATTCTCTTGGTCTTTTCTGTGTCCTCCAATCAGAGAGAGATAACCAGCATCCCCCCTGCATCTTTCTCTTTTTTTCCAGGCTGAACAAACTCAGTTACCCCAGCTGCTTCTTGTACATCTTGTTCTCCTTACTCCCCATCCATCCTGGGGGGCTCATCTACACTGACTCCATTTTCTGAGTCCATCTCCACTGGACTCAATCCAGTATGTCCATGTGTCTCTTGCACTGGGGAGCCCAAAACCAGGACACAGTTCTCCAGGTGGGTATCATAAGTGCTGACTAGAAGAGACAAATCACCACCTAGACATGCTGGCTGAATTCGTGCTAATGTAGCCCACGAGGATGTTGGCCTTCTTTATCGCAAGGATGCACTACTGCTTCATGTCAACTTCTTGTCCACTAGGCCCCCCAGTTACTCTTCTCCAAAGCTGCTTTCCAGATGGCCATCCCCCAGATGGTATTGGTGCATGGGGTTACTTTGTCCCAGGGGCAGAATTTCACTTTTGCCTTTGTTGAACTTCATGAGGCTCCTGTCTGCCCATCTCTCCAGGCTGATGGCTCTGCCTGAAGAACAAAATATCTTCTGCAAACTTGCTGAGAGAGAACTCTGGCATGTCATCCAATTCATTAATAAAAGTGTTAAGCAGTAACTATTGGACCCAGTATTGATCTCTAAGGGATGTCACCAGTAATCAGCCACCAGCTGGATTTAGCACTTCTGATCACTTGCTCTTTAACATATTTCCTTTTCTCGTTAGGTCATTTCTGTTCTGGATAAAAAATAAAAAAATAAAAAAAAAAAAAGAAAGATACATTTTGTCATAGTAGCATGACTTATGTGAATAAAATGATCAAAAATATGTCCGTAATAATTAGTGACAAGCTCTGGACTGAAGAGGAAAACTGATATTAATGATGTTTTTGTCAGATTCTGCTTCTAGTGCATTCTGCTGCCAGGTCAACCTTGGATTATTTACACATTGGGTAATTTTCTATTTATGATGTTAAAACTTTTGAGTAAATCAATTACTTAATATTATTGCCAATATCAATATAACTGTTGTAATATGTATTACAAGTCTATAACTAGTTCTATAACTAAGCAAGTAAGCTAAATAATCTACTAGGGTGGTCAATTTCTATGACTAATTCCTTTGTTTTCATTTAGGGAATAAATTAGATGTATACGCCTTTAGGATCAGGATCTCAGAGCAGTTTTGTAAATATAGAGCAGTATTGTCTCTGAACTTAGCATTTCTTTATGTTGAATCAGAACATTGGGAGTTTTTTATTTCCCATTATTACCTCCATTGTAATTCTATAAGGAGGCCATAAGAGAAAGGCACCCCACTGAGTTATTGTATAACCTTAAGAAAATGGTCTGTCCTTGTCTGGATAGAAGAGGGCTGATAACAAAAGTCCTTCCCAGGAAATATTCAGGCACATTCCTAAATATATCATCAGAATGAATATTGGTAATCCATAAAGTTAACCACCTCTATGAATTATGTACAGTATCTAGGCTCTAAGGGATGGGTATGCAATTCTCTCCACCACCTTAAAAGCGCTGCCTGTGATACAAATTACAACCTAATTATAAACACAGTATAAAACTCTGGTGCAAATAAGTCACTTTTGCTCCAGCGAGAACAGCTACGAGCAGCCACGCACAGTAGCAGTGATGCTGCTGGGATCTGTTCTCTTGTTAAGACACCATCACTCGATGATGCTTGATGCCATGCCGTTCCCATTATATCTGTCCTCCTGTCACTTCTCTGGGCCAGCACCAGCAGCCTGCAAGCAGCAACCAAATATTCCTGTGGCTTCTTTACCCTCTTTCCGATATTTGTTTTCACTGAATTAAGGCACTAGGGGTTGTCTTTTGGAATGGAACATCCAATTACATCAGTTTTTAAAGAAAGAATGAAGCACTATCAGCCATATCACACTGCTGCCTGTGTGAACTCGTTTTAAGTGAACTCCATTACAGATCCCAAGGGGCACTTTCCTATCTGTCTTGCCTCTTAACTCTTTTCCTCCCCTCTCCTTCCTCAGTGCTCTGTCATTTGTTTCATGCCACATTTCTTAGATTTCTTCTAGAAGCGTTGTCTGTCCCAGCAGAGAAATGCAGTCACTGCTCCCTTTACTATTAATTTTAATTCATCTAAAATGCTTACACAATTCCTTCCATGAACAGTTCAGCCTAAGTGCCTATTTTATTTTGGATCAAAGACCTTCCTTAAATGCATTCCCACACTTAATGACCCTGTTTGATTTTCTTTTGGCTTTGTAATCCACTTCTTTGCCGGAAAATGAAGACAACAGACCTCTAAAAGTTGGTGTCTTCATCTCAGTCTCTAAGACTGGCTCTCTTCACATAGATTAACCTTTAAAATGTATGTGAATGTGTGGTATGTACACACAGACAGACAGACAGACATAAACACACATTTCTAAAACATAAGAGTGAAAAAATTGCCTTTATACAGAAGAGTTAGAAATACCAGAATGAAATCAATAGGAGGGTGTGGGTTTTTTAATGGCTGCTTTGTTTTTAAACTGTGCCTGATGTGGCACATTTACCCACTTTATAATTGCCTGGCAGTGAGTGAAGTGTGAGTTGTGTGAGTTGTCCCATTAGCCAGAGCATAGGCTGTGGATGTGGTGAGCAGAGGGCATAGATGATCACTCATGAATGTGTTATAAAGGACATAACAGTAGAGGAAGGTCTGTCTCTGCACTGTCTCATTTGCTTCCTAGACATTTTCAGGTTTTAAATCCAAGAACAGTATTATGCAAAATGCATAAATATGTGTACCTTAGTCCTTCTTAGGTCTGGCCTAATGAATCAAATGTAAGAGATTCTTTCAGATTTTACTGGGCTTTTTTTAACACCAACACATTTGATGGCTTGATTGTTTTTTAGGATGAGCCTTTCTGGCTATCTAACTCAAGAGACTGGAAATTCCCTGACACCATGAAGAGTTTTAGGGTCCCCCAGTGAAAAAGATTTGTGAACTGAAGCAGGATGACAACTCAGCATCATGCACAAGGCAACCTCATTACTGTAGACACACTAGAGGTGCACTAGTAACAGAAGAAGGAGTCAAATCACATTGGGAAATGCCATGCAGGAGGCTGGAAGAATATCAAGACAGCATTAGACTGCAGTACGTCTCCTTCACAATATTACATTAAAGGCTATCTCCTCTATATGCTTAATTGATGGATTAGAAGGAAAAGAGTAAAAGCGTATGCTTGCCCCATTATGGAAACCAAGTCTCTTTCAGGTATACCAGCCTCAGCAATCAAACACTGAAGAGTCTGTCATCACCTGCATGTGACTGCTGGAAAGACCGTGTCCATCTCCATGAAGGATAAATTTGTTTGTAGTCGATAAGTACACAGAGTTCACCCACCTCTACGTGGGGCAGTAAACATTGTGCCCACTTTTCACAGCCTGCACTGGACCATCGAACAAATGAGTTTGCCCACTTCTTTCTTTACCACCACACCAGTAAATGATATTTTCCTATTAACCACTGGGGTTGTTTACCTCAGCTGGAAGTATCTAGCTAGTATGTTACACAACACTGCTATAAATGTATTACTTCAGAAATTAGTGCCAGTAGAATTCTATGCAATGTTTAGACAAGGCAATGGAAGGGAAGGGCAGTTAAATAAGATGCTTAAGCCATTAAATATTTACATTATAAATATTTATCTTTGGGAACTAGACACACTGCTATTCCCTGAATGTCAACGGCTATTAATTGCATAATCTGTGATTGTAAACACACTTCTGTTATTTTCGAAGCATTTTGGGCTTTAAAGGCTGAGAACAGTTGAAAAGCAGTCAAAATTTATTACCAAATAGCTTGTTCACCAGACAGATTTCCTTAATAGCTTTTTCCTTGGAAGGATTTGAAATCGCAACATTTCATATCTTGAAGCAACCATCTCAGAGATGAATTGGAAACACTGAAGATGAAGAAGGCTCCAGTAAGTCTTCAGAAACTCACAGATGGGTGATCTTGCTGTAAAAATTTGCAAAGTATCCACATATGAGCATAAGAATGACTATTCCAGGCAGAATAAATGCCCATTTTTAGCAGTGTCCTGACAACAGCAGCAACTGCAAGCAAATGCATACTCTATAAGAGTGTAAGAAAAAGCAAAATAAATGACAATTTCCCCACATGGTCTGCCCACCACCAGGAACAGCTCTCCAGCAGCACTTCTCTTGAGTATAAGCTACACTGGCATCAATACAGGCATCTTTTATTTAATTAAATTTGCAATATTAGCCCAGTGGTCAGGCTGAATTTTTTCACTCCATTTTATAATCTTTTCCTCCCTCAATCTCTCTCCCCATTATGATACCACTTGCCCCTGCCTACACCAGGCTAAACGATGTCTCTCAAATCACAAGAATCCCATCATAGAGGACTCCTGGCTTGGACCATGTAATAATGTATGCAGAACAGGTAACCAGGTCATGTGAAATGCACGCTTGTATGCAACACAGCATGTTGTGGTGTCCCACCAGGCATCTTACAGCATGTGGAGGATGGCCCGGCACAACTTTCTAAAATCAGTGCTCTGCCATAACATTCTGCTGGCTGCAAGGCAAAGCTGAGGTGGGCTGCTTTGCAGTCACAGCACAAATCAAGGTCATAGAATCATGCAATCATAGAATCATCTATGTTGGAAAAAACCTTTAAGGTCATCAAGTCCAGCTGTTAACCTAGCACTGCCAAGTCCACCACTAAACCATGTCCCTCAGCACCACATCTAGACATCTCTTAAATACCTCCAGGGATGGTGAATCCACCACTTCCCTGGGCAGCCTGTTCCAATGCTTGACAACCCTTTCGGTGAAGAAATTTTTCCTAATATCCCATCTAAACCTCCCTGGTGCAACTTGAGGCTATTTCCTCTTGTCTCTGTTACATGGCAGAAGAGGCTGACCCCAGCCTCACTACAATGTCCTTTCAGGTAGTTGTAGAGACCAATAAGGTGTCCCCTCAGCCTCCTTTTCTCCAGGCTAAACAACCCCAATTCCCTCAGCTGCTCCTCATAAGACTCGTGGTTTAAACCCTTCACCAGCTTTGTTGTTCTTCTTTGGATGCAATGACCGCGGGCAGCTGCAACAGGGAATTGAACACTAGGAGGGAATTAACCCCTCTGAGCTACGGGTATGAGAGGCACAAGTACAGTAAGGGGTGGGTGCAAAAGAATGGGGAGAAGAGCTTGAAGTAAGAGTCAAGTCCTCAATCTCATCCTCAAGCACAAGCTTGGCAGGTCTGTGGAGGGAGGAGAGAAAGCCAAGTGTGAGACTGATGCATCTCCTCTCTGGTAGCGGGATCCCCATGTCCCTTCACTTGTATCCTTAGCCAGTTCACTTGCCTAATTTCCAGGACTTCCAGACGGCAATTATCCCTTTAAGTGACCTCTCAGCTGGAAAAGAAGCATGTAGCATGCAAGTTAATCTGTCACATCTCAGCTGCGTGATTCTGCATAGAGCAATCAGGTCCATGAAAGCTACGTACATTGACAGCACCTGGAAACCTGATTCTTCCCTCTCCTAGCCTCTAACCACTATTTTCCCAACTGTATCTCTTCCCCTCCCTAAAATAACTCCTCTTTTAAATAGTATTTTACTTGGAACTGATTTCTTTGTAGAGGTGACAATGTATGTGTCTATATTTGTGTGTGTGCTTATTAGAGAAGTGCAATGTCAGTGGAGTAGCAGTATGCATTGTTGAGGGCTGGATAAGTAAACAAGCTGTGTTTTGCAAAAAGCCCAGACACTCACATTTGCAGAAACTCTTCTTCTGATCTTTCAGTTTGAACCTCCTCTTTCTTCACCTTTATTCATGAATAAAAAAATAAATTCATTTTCTAGTCAAGCGCGTTTTTTGGAAACAAAACCAAAAAGTTAATTTCCAAAGCCTCTAAAACATTCTCTTTTGATGTTTTGAAGATTTTTCTCCCACTAAATTTTTGAAAGAAAAATTCATCAAAATCAGTGTGGCTTTGTGAAAAATATTGGAAGCACTGACTATTCTGGAAAATATCAATGAGTAAGTACAATCACATTAAGTGTCTTGGAAGAAATAACTGACTACAAAAACGTGTGTGCAGCATTCCCATAAAACCAGAATCTGTTGCTGCCTGCTGTTAAGATCTGGCGGGTAGCTTTGCAGATAGCAATGGTTCCTGCAGTTTTCTTTCCTCTGTAGTGTGCTGCACAGCTCTTTACTTAGTGCTAAATTTGCCTATAATGATCATAATAGTATATAATTACTATTCATGTGCACTCTCCATGCTTTGTCATCACTCCTAAGTATTGAGTAACATCACTTAGGATAAGAAATAAAGTAGAAGGAATAAAAATGCGCTGTCTTTTGGAGGCGTGCCATGGTTCACATGAATGTTGCTTGGTGCTGCCAGAAAATCTGTAAGTTGAACCTTATTTCTACCCCCTCTCTCTACACGGAATCGATTTCTCACAAGTCTTGTCCTCGAGTTTTTCATCTCCAGTTTTTGAAATCATTAGAATGATTTTGGCATTGCTTCCAGGACAAGGTCAATAAAACTTCAAGGCCTTACTCTGAAAGTTTAGCTGGGGCTGTGAGAGCAGTGTGTGTTTAGCCTATGTGCAGTGTTTCTATGCGATGTTAAAAGAACATCCCATTAGCTAGATGAAATCTCATATTTCCATATAGAAGGGCCCCCAGTACTATTGGAAACTGCTACTCCTACTAAAGGTATGAGACCTGTTTGCTGAAATCCAAGCGAAAAATATGTATGGTGCTAACTGCTGTCCCCCCCTTTCAAAAGGAATACACATTTGTGCTTTACTGAGGCTGAAATAAGTCCCTCAGATGGTTATGAAATGTTATAGATACTGAAAATTTAGATTTTATTAGGTAAGCATTTAGAAATTTCAGAATCTTTGATCTTGCTCAAAATATTAAGAAATTGCTGTTCAAAAATGGCTTTGATAAATGAGGATACAGAATCCACTATGAAATTAAAATTCCATTTTTTTTTTCATTTTTGCTGACCTTTATGAAAAAGACCAATTTTGCAATTTTTCTGTGGCAAGATTCTGCATTCAAGAAGCTTGGGTCACCTTCCTGTTTCTTTATCCACCCGGCAGCCATCCAGCCTTGTTTAGTCTTCCAGATTCCCAGCACAGCTAGTACAGAAAGACTGGTGGGTGCAAACAACACAACATTCCTCCCCAAAGGTATCTCTGACATGGAGGCTAAATTATCCTCTCGCATTGCCTGCAGAGGGAGAGAAGATGGCCAGCTTGGAGTACACAGCTAATTTTTAGATATCTGAAATTCAGTGGGTTGAGCATCACTCAAAGAACCCGACTGAATTGGAATACCACTATGAGTAAAAATTAACCTAGACAGGGAAGAGTGGCAGTTTTAGATTCCCGCTGTCTATGTTTTCCCCATCAAAACAAACCAAAAAAAGTCTAAGTTGTCTTGAAGATTGTGGGGTCAGAGAGAAAACAGTGTGGTATATAATAAAGGACGGACTTGTTCCCACTTGCTAGAACTGATTCTGGTACAAAGAGGCTGCAGGAGAGAAAAGAAATATCAGACTCTAAAAGGATTCTCATTTTCTATTGTGAGGAGGAAAGAAATAAGTCAAGATAAAACCTAACGTAACTCAGAGATTTCAGTTATATAGCAAAAGTATAAGTCTATCTTTTCATGTCCTGAAGGGATTTTGTTTATTTTTTTGTTTCTTTTTAGTAAAAAATGGTTAATCTTTTTCAATCTGACATCAGATTTGCTATTAAACTGTCTTTTTTTGAGTTTTTTATCAGTAAGTTAATGGAATCATAGAATAGTTTGGGTTGGAAGGGACCTTTAAAGGTCATGTAGTTCCAATCCTGCCCTCCAATGAGCAGAGACATCTTCAACTAGATCAGGTTGCTCAGAGCACTGTCCAAACTGACCTTGAATGTTTCCAGGCATGGGGCATCTACCTGTTCTGGACAACCTCTTCCAATGTTTCACCATCCTCACAGTAAAGAATTTCTTCCTTATGTCCAATCTAAATCTGCCATCTTTCAGTTTAAAACCATTATCCTTCGTCCTATCGCTACAGTCCCCAATAAAGAGTCCCTCCCCATCTTTCCTGTAGGCCCCCTTTAAGTACTGGAAGGCCACAATAAGGTCTCCCCGGAGCCTTCTTTTCTCCAGGCTGAACAACCCCAACTCTCTCAGCCTGTCTTCACAGCAGAGGTGCTCCAGCCCTCTGATCATCTTTGTGGCCCTCCTCTGGACCTGCTCCAACGGGTCCATGTCCTTCTTATGTTGGGGGCTCCAGAGCTGGATGCAGTACCCCAGGTGGGGTCTCACCAGACCAGAGTAGAGGGGCAGAATCCCCTCCTTCAACCTGCTGGCCACGCTGCTGGGGATGCAGCCCAGGGTATGGCTGGCCTCCTGGAATGTTCTGGGAAACTGTCATACAGATGCAACATACATTAGAAATGTCAGAATACCGTCTGCAAGCAGAAAAGAAAGAACAACATGGACACTGAAAAGAAATATCTGGGGGTTTTAAATTAATATGATGACACTGATTTTTAAAATTCAGAATAAGCGTAAGTGTCAGAGATAAAGGAAATGCTGCACTTCATAAGTGAATTCTTTCTACAGTCAGCAATTTTACAGAGATTTACGGTATTTATTTTCATCTTAATTTTTATGTCAACATTAAAACAAATACCCTGAGCTCCCAGCAAAAATGCATGAACTAACTTGTTACCCAGTCATCCCAACTTTAACATCTGTCTGTGGTTTGCAAACTTGATTCACAATGGTAATTGCATAGTCTTTCTGCACATCTGATGTAGTCGGATAATTTTTGGAATTAGAATATAAACTGCATCTTCACTGTAGACTGAATCTTCAGACCACACATGTCCAGGAGAGGCCTCAGGAGTGGTTAAATCCAGTGAGTTGTGAGACTTATTAATCTGACTTCTTCCTTACTAGACATCTAGAGAAGAGAATTCAGCTTTATGACTACAGTCACGTGGTCTTCAGCTTGTATTAGCCCCAGTCCCTGAAAAATTAAAAGCAGACAACAAAATAGTTAATTCCATGCTATCAGGCAATTCTGTCCAGCCACAGAAAACAGCAGATCAGTTTTACATTTCAAGACTGAATATTAGCTTTATTTCAAACCACTGCAAACGATGGGTAAGCACTGAAACAGTCAGTGAAGAGAAATAAAAAGTCTTTCAAGGTATTCAAAATATTTTGTTTGAGTTTGACGTTCATGTAATACAAGTGAAAAATCTGAATTAGTAATTTTGAAATGAAGCGATAAATATTTTGTCATTCTGAAAATGCCAGCCTAAGGCACAATAATTTGATGTTGCCATGCTTTTTCTACCAAGTGAAATCCAAAAGAAATCAGACTAATTTCATTATTTTTATTTTTCTTAATGCTATTTAGTTCCCCTGAGGTTTCTTTAAGTCCTTCTGTACTGCAGATTCTTATCAAAGAAGGAGAAATTCAGGATTGAAGAGCTTGTGGAAAAAGCTTTATCAACAGACCCACTTCATTGTCAATGTGTACAGCACAATGTTATTTAAAAAAGCAATGGGCTAAACCAAAACCATAGTATTTGGGCAGTATCATTAGTTTATGACTCATCTGAAGTCTGTCTAAAAAGTCCATCTAATACAGTTGCTGCAGAACATAGGAAAAATCCACATTCTTAAATAAAACCAGCTAAGACAGACACATACACGCATAAGAATGGGGACTAAAATCCTCAAATCGATGCCAGCTTGTTTGTCTTCCTCTTTATGGAAGAAGAATGATGTTTATAGTGCTGCTCGCCCTACTAAAAATCCCAACACACACAAGAGCTCTACCTTCATTGGTCTTTGCTGGCGCAGCCGCCTGTTGGTTCCTTTTCATCCTTATCAGTGTTAATGGTAAAGATCATTGCAAAGTACAGCAGAAAAAGAAAATATTGTACAACACATGGCACAGTGTAAGTCTCATACTGGTTGGTACTTCTAACTACAACTAGAATTAAAGCTATGTTTACATACAAAAGAATCAGGCGTAAGTTAAATAAAAACACTGAAAATACAATCAGTTAAACTGGTTTTCATTTCAACCACCCAGCTAGAAAATACTTCATAAAAGGAATGGAAGGGTCACAACTAATATCAGCCACACCATAAGTAATAAGGTTATATATTCAGATGTTTTATGTGATTCAACTTTCATCTATTTTCAAATACCGTATGATTGTCGGAATGGCAGGTGAAACTGGACATAGGATAATGTCCTTGTGAAACACGCAGTTTAACTCACTTGAAAGGCAGCGTACGGTTTGTCTGCTATGCCCTTGACCTAACCCTTCATTTTTATAAAAAGTCTTGAAACCAACATGTTTTAATTGAAGAGTCCAAAGGGGACTTGTGCCTTTTTTTAAAACAGTATTTTTTTTACTGTAAATTGTGATCCAAAAAAAAAAAAAGCAACGAACTCAAGAGCGGCCACTGCAAATATAATTCTGCAGCTTTATCTAACTCACATGAAAACCCATTTTTCCAAAGCAATGTGTTGCTGTAAGATTTCAGTAACCCTGCCTGTACTTTTTGTACTAAAAAAATGCCGCTCGTTATTAATGTTATTAATTACTGCTACATATGTAGTAATTAAAATATTTAATTTATTTTCACATTATTCCACTTTCAGAATATTATTTATAATTAAATGAAATTGCATTGATTATCATTTTACTTTAATATAACACAATAAGACCTAACATCTTATTAATATTCAAAAGTATATTTAATTCATATTGGAGCTGCCATGAAAGAAACAGAAGACTGCTTGCTCTCCAAATTATTTTTGAACGTAAATTGGGTTAAAAAATACAAATTCTGAAACTTTTTAAGGAGTGAATGATTAAAAATAACATAACAATATTAATACTTCTTCTTCAATAGGAATAGTTGGTTTGCCAAGCCCAAATATATTAAATTAAGTTGGCTAGGTTGTTGTTCAAAGAATTTTTTATTCCAGATGAATTTACCTGGATATAACTGTAGTTTTTATTGAGATTTGGGAGGAATAAAGCTGCATGGAAATGTTATACCTCACATATATCCACATTTCTTTTAGAAGTATTTCAGTTTGCTTTACACTGCTGCTGCATATTTTTATTAAAAAATAGCTCCACTTCTTCATAGTTTTAAACTTATACAGACTTTGAAGGAAAGCTTATATCTATGCACCACACCTGACTCTGGATTTGGTGCTCTGCAAGCTTGCTTGCTGGGTCTGAGTCACATTTCTGCTGTCATTCACTGCGGTTTAATGTTGTCAGATCATGCGACATCCCCCCGTTGACATTCACGCTGCATAAACAGCCCACAATTATCAAAATGAAAGGCTGTTATTGCCACAAGAAGAATGCATCCCTACCCCAGAGTGCGCAAAATGAGGGGTTGCAATCACCAGCCTTGGATGAGCGTTCCTGAACAGCCCCTTTTGACGGAAGTTTGGGTCTGAGTTTCAGAGCCCTATTCAGTGTGGTAATACACATAATTGATGCCTTTTCATCCTCCTTTGTTCAACTCTCCAGTCAGCTTAATTAAGATCTTGTGAGGGGGTAATGAAGTAAACATTTCAACGAATATCTGCATTAGTTTGACGGCAGATGCCTGCAATTAAAGTACTGTAGCTACATTACAGCACATATATTCCACGTTGCTTTCAGATCCATTCAGAACTTCCCAAATGAGTGTTGTGGGTTTTGTCCGGATGGTATGACACCAGCCTGAGCTCTGAACCAGGACCCACACAAAGACCTGATGAGATTCATCTGCAGGTCCTGAGGGAACCGGCAGATGAAGTTTCCAAGCCACTATCGATCATATTTGAGAAGCCATGGTAATCCGGTGAAGTACCCACTGACTGTAAAAGGGGAAGCATAAAAATGGAAAAAAAGGAAGACCCAGGGAAGTACAGGCTGGTCAGTCTCCGCTCTGTGGCTGGCAAGATCATAGAGCAGATCTTCCTGGAAACTCTGCTAATGGTAAATGGGAAATAAGGAGGCAATTGATGACAGCCAACATGGCTTCACTGAGGGCAAATCATGCCTGACGAATTTGGTGGCCTTCTAGGATGGGGTTAAATCTTTGGTGGATAAGGGAAGAGCAACTGACATCATCTACCTGGACTTGTGCAAAGCATTTGATGTTGTCCTGCAATGTCTTGCCTCTAAATTGGAAAGACATGGATTTGACAGATGGAGCACTCAGTAGATAAGGAATTGGCTGAATGGACATACTCAAAGGTTTGTGGTCAGTGACTCCATGTCCAAGTGGCAAGCAGTGACAAGTGGTGTTACGCGGGGGTTAGTACTGGGGCTGGTGCCATTTAACATCTTTGTTGGCGACATGGACAGGGGGATCAAGTGCACCCTCAACAAGTTTGCCGGTGACACCAAACTGTGTGGAGTGGTCAACACACTGGAGGGAAGGGATGCCATCCAGAGAGACCTGGACAGACTGGAGAGGTGGGCCCATGCAAACCTCATGAAGTTCAACAAGGCCAAGTGCAAGGTCCTACACCTGTGTTGCAGCAATCCCAAGCACAGATACAGGCTGGATGGAGAATGGATTGAGAGTAGCCCTGAGGAGAAGGACTTGGGTGTGCTGATTGATGAGAAGCTCAGCATAAGCCAGCAAAGTGTGCTCACAGCCCAGAAAGCCAACAGCGTTCTGGGCTGCATAACAAGAAGTGTGGCCAGCACGTCAAGAGAGGGGATTATGTCCCTTTACTCTGCTCTGGTGAGACCCATCCTGGAGTGCTACATCCAGCTCTGGAGCCCCCAACGCAAGAAGGACATGGACCTGTTGGAGTGAGTCCAGAGGAGAGCCGCAAAGATGATCAGTGGGCTGGAGCACCTCTCCTACGAGGGCAGGCTGAGAGAGTTGGGGTTGTTCAGCCTGGAGAAGAGAAGGCTCCGGGGAGACCTTATTGTGGCCTTCCAGTACTTAAAGGGGGCCTACAGGAAATCTGGGGAGGGACTCTGTTAGGGAGTATAGTGATAGGACAAGGAGTAATGGTTTTAAACTGGAAAAGGGTAGATTTAGAATAGATGTTAGGAAGAAATTCTTTACTGTGAGTGTGGTGTGACACTGGAATAGTTTGCCCAGGGAAGCTGCGGATGCCCCATCGCTGGAAGTGTTCAAGGCCAGGCTGGATGGGGCTTTGAGCAACCTGGTCTAGTAGGAGGTGTCCCTACCCGTGGCAGGGTGGTTGGAACTCGATGGTCTTTAAGGTCCCTTCCAACCCAAACCATTCTACGATTCTGCGACTGAGGGAAGTCAAATGGGATGCGGATTGGACCCATACAAAACTTGGGCTCACCTTTCCTTTTCATCTTGTGGAAAGAACTTTGACTGTGGTGATATATGTTAGAAAAATTGGGTAAAGCCATCTGAGTATTAATTTAGTTAGGGCCAAATTTAAGAAGGATAGGGGGAAAAAGGATGAGAAAAAAAGAGAGGAGTGACCAAATGGAAGAAGGGACATGGTAGCTACCAGCTCCTTTGGTAACATTGCTAAAACAGTCACCGGTGTGTCTTGAGAGCTTTGGATTTAGAAATATATCCACATCAGCCGTGCCTTTGAGTTCAGGACCACAGGATGGGTAAAGATATCCCCTGTGGCATGGAATACCCTAATTTTAACATCAAAGGGCTCTTGAATGGTATATTTAAATGTTCCTGAACTGAACCCTTCAGCTCAAACTGCCTCCTCTCATAGTCAAGTAGGCACTTCCAGCTTTGTTATTTGTCTGACTTATGTTGACCATCTGCTTTAGGGGAGAGGAAACAGGTCCCATGTGTTATCTATACAACACCTGGGATAGAAGTATCTCCCATTAAAGTAACCATCTCCATGTGCCAGAGAGCAGCAGGCAGTGAGCTCATTTGCTTTGGTCGTTAAAATGTAGACCACCACCTGGGGTGGGAGAGCTTCCCTGGTAGTTTTATTACACTGACAGAACTACAAATGACATTTCAGCTTCCAAGAGCTGAAATGACACAGTCGAGAAGCAGCGGAGCTGGTAGTAAATACAAGGCCATCAGAGTAATCTGAGAGACAAACTATGTGGAGCAGAAAGGCAAAGGAACCAAAGGGAGTTGGCTTGCAGGTATTATTGCAGAGAAGAAAGAAGCAGCCCATTTAAAGGTAGGACAGGAAATAATAAAGAGGTGGTTTTGACATGAAATTTCTTGGACAGAAGCGGGCCTTAATTTATGGGGTTTTTTTTATTGGTTTACCCAAAGAGAACACCCAAGGAAAAAAAAAGAAAGAAAGGAAAAAAAAACACAACAGTCTGTTCGTGTCCCCCCAAGTTCTCCTTTTTTGGGGGTCAGTAATCAAAAACCTGTTTGGTAAAACCACCATCACTGCTAGCCTGCAGATCCAATATAGCAGATCCAATACAGAGGCTTATCTTTGTATTTACATTTTGGTCTCATGAGAGAAAAACATTTGTGCTACATCTTCATTTGTATCCCAGATGATGGAAATGAAAGGGGTGAGGGCTAGACAAGAGAAAATAAAATAAATAGAATCTCTTTCTTCTTCCGTTCCCTTCTTACCCACCACCCAATTAGTACTCTTACTGTGTTGCCCTTGTATCATTGACTGCGATTTCCAGTACAGCAGTAAGTTCTGCATTTCCTCTAGCTGCCAAAGCTTCTTAATGAGGGAATTACCATTCACAACTGTAACAGCAAACACAGAAAACACAATCCAGCAAATCCTCTTATCATCTGGTTACTGATAACGATCTAACCTCTGCAAGCCAATTCCAAGCATCCATTCACCTCCATAGTCTATTTTCTTGCAAAAGAAAGCAGTTTGCTGCATTCCAAGCTGGAGAGGTCATAGATATCGATAAGCAGACTGCAGCCAGCTGGGAGCTCGCTCACCCCGTGCTGCTTTCCTGCAGTACTCCCAGATGCTGGGATGAAAGGTCTCTGGGAAACATTTAACGTTATTAGTACTATAAGGAATGAATTACAGAAAACAGACATTCAAGAGACTTATTAGGGCTCCAAGGCACTGCACATTGCTCTCGGGAGGCTATTTTATAGTGCTTTGTCCACTGTAGTTCTCATTTTGCCAAGGATCCCCTTGGCAATGGGATCCAGAGGGAAAGGTTTCTGAGAGCAAGCTATAACTATCTACAGTAACATAGGAACTCAGCAGCTAACAAAAAGAAAGAAGATTGCCTTTTTTGTTGTGCTACCACATTACCCAAAACAAGACAACCCTGCTGCCGCTGACATAAGTAGGCATTACTCTACATTGCTAGGAAACCTAGAAAAACTACTTGGAAAAGTGACCATGTCGGAACAAAAGCCTGGATAAAGTGAAAATAAATGTGTGCTGGAAGAATTAGAGCAAAGTAATGGAATAGGGCTTTGACGTAATTAAAAGTCAACTCCACACCAAAGGGTGGAATGAGTGAGTAACATTAACTTCGGGACACTGAACTACTGTTACAGCCTGCATGTGATATGTGCAAAAAAGTCAATATGTGCCAGTTTTTGCTGTTGGAATAAATATATTCTAAATAATTGTTTTTATTGTGTTATGGAATGTGACACTTCACCAGCTGTACATCAGTGTTTCTAGGTATTGATTTCACAGACGGTTTTACATATTGGCGTATTCTGTACCTTAAAGTTTACACAATGAAAAAGTATAGTAACAGAAAAAGCACTTCTGTTTTCCTTTTCATTATCGTCATTTAAAATTGCTTTTCCATAAATGTGCCAAATTTTCTGTACTTTAAACATCAGATGTCAACAGCAAACGACAGTCTTCTTCCTCTTCAGCATGTCTGTTCATTTCAGCTTTGAGAAGGACTAGATAACAACACATCATTTCAAAACATAAACTGTTGCTGAGTTTAGAGGCTCTTCAAACTTGACTTTTAAAAATGTGAATTTTCAGAATATTCATGTCACAAATTATTGTCTAACACTGTATTTCACAGAAGGACAGTCCACTTATTTCCATTGTACCATCTCTTATACTTGCTTATGTTTTCAAGCTTTATTCAGATTTGCCTCTGACGACTAGTGAATGCCCTGATGTATGCTAATCAATTGCATATGTTATCTGAACTATTTAAAGTCTTAGAAGTGTCCGGAGCTGAGAACGATGGGGATAAAATCTAGTGGTAGCATGCACCAGTGCAAACCTCTTCCCTGATCACCACTCTCAGGGAGTAAATAACTTCTCTCAAAAGATCCCAGTCTTATTTGAAGTCTTGCTAAAGGTGGTACCTTCAACTACATGCCCCAGTAAGCTACCCGTGCATTTACTCATCCTTATTACACAACCTAAAAGAGTGGATTATCTGAAGGTCAATTTTCTTTACCTTCATTTGCAGCCCATGGCTCCTGTTAAGCTATTGTCCATAAATTTGAAAACCTCTCTGCTGCTACACATCTCTTCATATAAATAGCTGCACATAGAGTTTAATTCACCTCTTAACTTTGTTTTTCAAAAGTGAATTAGATAAGCTCCATGGAGCTTACACTGTAAGACTGGTTTTCAGCACCTGGATCCTCCCCTGAATTCTCTCTAATATTATTTCCACATCTTAACATAGGTGTCCCACAACTAGAAATGTCTTATAACAGTCTTATCAAAGCCTTAGCCATGGGAAAGATTACTTTCTTATGCCTAACATCTATTTTTTTGCAGGTTGAACTCAACAGATTCCAAAATCTTCTTCGAGTCCTCAGCAAGTCTCCACGTGCTATGACAAAGCCTGTCTTCTTCTTTCCCTGTTGTATTGCTTTTGTTTATCTGCACTGAAGTGTTAAATGTCTAAGTCTCTACTGTAAGGCAAAGAAGATCTAGTCAATAAGTCAAACAGGTCTAGAAAATTATTGATTTGATCAAATGTAGATTTACTGTGGGAAAAGCTGAATTCTCCAGTCTTGAAACCAAGCCATGCAAACCATCCTAATAAATAATAAATTACCCTCAACATTTGCTGCTCTGTCAGTCTTTGCATCATCAGTAAGCCCTGCCATAAAGCATTCGTATTTCCTAAATTATTGATAAAAATATTAAATTCAGTTGAATGATTAGCTAAAAAGCCATACAGGTAATAGCTAATAATTAATACCTATTTGAGGTCTATCACTGAGACAGTTTTAACGCATTTAATACCTGACTAGTTAATTAAAGGATTTTCCATGAAAACAATACTAAATCTAGAGCTTTTCCAGTCAAAGGAAATTTATTTCCATCCAATTCCTTTTATCAATCATAAATATAATCCTAGGCAAAAAAAAAGAATATGTATATTTTACAAGATGTTCTCTGACACCATGCAAACTAATGTCAATCATATATTTATATTCTAATTTTTGTTGTTAGAATTTTAAGTGAACTATCAGCTATTTATGGTCAGAATTATGTCAAACTAATGGCTCAGAATTCCCTGATAGTATTCTAAGGTATTTAAAATCTTTTAGTATTTGGAATCTCTTAAATTTTCAAAGGCGTCTACAATGGCTCATTAAAATCTTTCCTCACTTAAAACTGTGACCACAAGTAACAAAGACTAGTTGACGTTTTAGTGTCAGAAGACAATATTCTCTGAAAGATACTGAAAGATGACAAAAGCTTTGCTCAAGCAGTATTTAAGATATGAAAATGTATTGCTGTGGTCTTCCAAGGAGAAATTAAGGAGGAAAAAAAGTAAATATATAACAGCATTATATCAGTTTTCCTGCTTTATGTTTTTTTTTAACATTTCAACTTACGGTTTTTTGCAGAAAGCTTAAGGAGTGGGATTCAGCCCGGATAAACTCAGTGACCCTGTGTATGTGTTCAGGCCACCGTGTATGAGCAAGGTGTTTGGCTCCCGATGAGAGTCCATGGGGAGTGAAGGCTGGGTTCAGCTACCCGAACACCGACTCCTCCCATTCTGTTTTCAGCCATTTGTGTCTTCCGTTTGTAAGGACTGAGAAAATAATATTGCTGTAAATTTAGGGGCAGCTTTTTAAAGCTGTTTAGAACCCTAAGTTGCTGACTGGTGCCTGGAGAGCTTTCTGCAGCATACTAGAAATACCAGTCAATGACTATGTGTTTCTTTACACATCTAAATACCTGAAAAATCTGGTCCTTGACCCTTCTTTGAACTAGATCATCTAGGTGTTTTAATAAAGGAATGCACTAGTTTTACAGCTGCTATCATCATTTCAAAGATATGTGCATATATTAAAATTATAATGGCAAAGGTAAATTTATTATAGTAACATAAATCCATTACTCTGTTAATTATTCTAGGCATATTGTGTGCACAGAGTAATATTCTGCACAACAGCTAATATTCATTTGGCCTTTTGGGTCATTCAACATATAAATTGTTCATGCTTAAAAACTGTGCTACCTTATGCTGTGGTATTTATGCAATAACTCACAGGTCTAACCTTCAATTTCAAGTGTTGCTAGCAAGACTTTTTGTTTTCCATTGACCCGTCAAGCTATGCCTATCCTACTAAGTAAAACGATTAAGGACATTTCTCTGAGGCCAAATGATATGGTTTGCCTGATGCTCATATATCTAAACCCTCTTTCCCCTGAAACAAAGTGTCTAAATTCAAATTACCAGTGGGAATAATTTCTGAGAAATGTGATTCTCCGAACAGTGCCAGACCACTGTCCTGGGCTGTGCTAATTAGCACGCACTAAAAGCATGCTGTGCTAACTGTTAAACAGGTCGGGCATTTGGAGGTTGTCATCTGAGCCTGTATCCCAACACCAGTTTGTTCCCTGGCTGAACTTAGCAGCAGTTTATACACCACTGGGACTCTAACATGGCTGGTAACAAAGCAAGGTAACAAAGAAACTACCTATGGGTGAATAACAACGTCTCAGGGAGCAGAAAATTCCTTATCCCCACAATTGTCTTATGGAAATCATCAGTACCAATGTCAAGACCTTCCACTCTTTGGACAAGCAGGTTGACCATCCTGAAGGATCCCAGGCTGCGTGTTTTCCTCTCCAGGGCTTAGAAGGGTGGAGAAGCCCAGCCAGCATCCACAGAACTACCTGGCGACCGCTGGCAATGGTCTTGTGGGTGCTGATTTAGTTGATGCTGTAATTGCTCTGAAGGCAGGAGGGGCTATGGTTACGGTAGTTTTGTATATAACTTCAGGTCAGATATAGCCTTGGAGCGTACAGCTTCATTCTAATGTTGAACTGTACAGAATAGAGAATGATACAACATATGTACTTGTGGGTTATCCTTGGCCAGCAGCTAAGCACCCACACAGCTGCTCACTCACTCCCCCATGCAACAGGATGAGGGAGAGAATCGGAAAAGCAAAATGAAATAAAATGTGGATCGAGATAAAGACAGCTTAGTAAGTGAGGGGAGGACGAGGACGGAAAGAGGAGGATGAGGACGGAAAGAGGAGGACGAGGACGGAAAGATGAGGACAGAAAGAGGAGGACAGAAAGAGGAGGACAGAAAGAAGAAGGAAAAATAAAAAAAAAAAGAAAGAAGAAAAAAGAAAGAGAAAAAAGAAAGAAAAATTGGAAACCAGCGATGCAAAAGCAATCACTCACCACCTCCCACAAGCAGACTAATGCCCAGCCAGTCTCTGAGTGATGGCTCCTTGGAAAGACAACACCTCCCCACCCGCCACCAGTTTTTATTGCCGACCATGATGTTATATGGCAATTGGCCAATTCAGGTCAGATATGGCCCTTCCTTGGCCCTTTCCCAATTTCTTGCCCAGTCCCAGCCTACTCACTGGTGAGGAAGAGAGAAAGCCACTTGCACTCTGTCCAAGTGTTGTTCAGCCATAGCTAAGTCATGGGTGTGGTGTCAACACTGTTTTAGCCATAGATCCAAAATAGACCACCATACGGGCTGCTATGAAGAAAGTTAACTCCATCCCAGCCAGACCTAGTAGAGAAGTACTCTACACAAAGGTTTTCCGGTCCATGTGAAGCAGGGTTAGGGCCCTTTCCCAAAGATTGTACATCTTAGGAAAGCTGTATTCTTTTAAGAGAGAAATGCATTTCCACTACTGTAGAAAGTAATGGAAATACAGAAGGTTTTGAGAAGGACAAAGTCAACAAGCCATCAAAATTAAGTACGTTAGATTTAGACTGTCTAAAGTCCAGGTAGAGGTTGGTTTTGATAGATTTTAAAGTGAAAACTGTAGGTGAAAGAAGAAAATACAGTAGATGTGGACCTTTGTGTCCTATGCTATTGTTTAGAGCTGCAAAATAGAAAATAGGAGGAAAGAGGACTTGGGACCTCATTCAAAAATCAGATCGCCTACTTTTACATCCTGCTTCAGCTCCAGTCTGTCTGTATTTCCAGAAAAAGTGTTTGAAGGAAACAGACCCATTACCTTGGGGTGCCCAGTTTTCATATCCCAGTTACTAAACAGCAGCTGTTTTGCTTCACTGGGAAAACTGAAATCACCTGGATTAGACACCTTCTTTACTTCTATAGCCAATGAAGAGCTAAGTGCTGCCAAGAGGATATCCTGAAGACCCCTGCAGCTATTCAAAAAGGAGCCCGCAGGCAAGGGCTTCATCTCAACTCTTGCTCCTCTCTTTACACAGTTACCTCCTTTCACTGAGGATGTGCAAAGCAAAGTTCCCACCTGCAGTGAGGTGAACATCAGAACAGGCTTGTCCTCTGCTGCTGCTGGGGCCCGGATTTTACATAACTGCCCAGTGGTCAGCTTCTGCTGCAGTCCCATTTTATGTGGTAATGTAGACAGGTTTGGTCCTGCTCTTGGTGTGGTACCTAAGTCAACAAAAAAAAACAAAATGTTTTCATGTAAGTACTTCATAGATATGTGCTGCTGATGGTGAGATAATCAGGGCAGTTTAGGTCCCATAGATAGATTCTCATTATTTAACTTACTAAGGCAGAATAAAGGCAATATTGTTGGTTACAGAGACCCAAACAGAACTATAGCCTTTCTTTAAAAAAAAACGCACACTTCTCCAGTCCATAGAGCTGTAGAGTAGATTTTTATGTTTATAAATGAGTTCTAAACAAGAAGGATCCAAAGATTTTAAAGAAGTTTTTCCTGGCATTTTCAGCTCCTTAAGCCCTAGAGATCACATTTTGCAGCTCTAGCATTCTCCTGTGTTGCCATTCTTCTTGTTCTTGCCTTGTCACAGGACAGACATTCACTATTTCTTCTACAATGCTTCTAAAACTGAGCCATCAATTATCCCTATGACATGAAATATATCATCAAAATTATCAATTAACTAACCTGAAGGACGTCTTGACCAGAACAACTTGAACTTTGCTCTCCCTCAGGCTGTTGCCTCCCTCTTCAGTTACTCCATGTATTTTGCTGTGACACAACACCGCATAGAGATGGCAAACAGCACCATGTTATTGCCCTTTGTGGTTTCGTGGATCAATGGGATTTTTGCTTGCTGATTTTAGACACCCAGCTTTAAGCCACCAAGGAATGGCAGACAGTCCAGGTAATGCCAAGAGTTCCCATTTTGAGAGATGATTTTTCACAAATGAAAGCTATATCTGAAAAGTCTGGGAATAGGTAACAGCAAGGGCATGTAAAGTCACTTATGATCTTTAAAGAGCCTGGGACACCTGAATGAGAAAGTTTAAAGTCTGGCTAGATTCTTAATATACTTTAGGTTTTGCTGAACTTGTACAACTTTCATTCTGTGCCAATTTACACAGACACAGATATGGAGAAGGGTTTTGCTGAGCTCTAGTTCCAGTGCAATTTATGTCGCTTTCTCTCTGGAAACAGAGACGATAATGAAGTGAATTTACTGTTCTCTATTCAAAGGCCATTTAGTTCCTTGATTAGATTGTTTTAGTAATATAAATTGCCTACTGCTGGAAAAAAAAATAGCCTAAGCTTTTCAATCAGCTTTACCATGAGAACCAAGCCTAAGAAAATGTCATTTTAAAAAAACCCAACAAAACAGAAACAGAAAAATGAATGCGCCTCTGCAGCTCAGTCTGATAATAAGCTCCTCTGTAAAATTATATGAACTCTGTGTTCTGGAACAATAGTATAAATGAGTTAATTGTAGAACTAAAAATTGTTTGCCAGCTGCTGTCTATTCTGTTACCAACACCTGCTTCGGCTCATGCCCTCATTAATTAAAATGTGATGAGCAAGCAGACAAGTTCAAAACATAGTGCTGACAATGTCTGTACAGCTGACATGAAATCATATTTGTAGTCCTCATCCAAAGCCAGGAAGTAATATATCTGTAATTCAATAGAGAGGGTTTTTTTGGTTGGTTTTGGGTTGGATTTTTTTCTTCCTTCAAAACTGCTACAGTAATGAATCTGTTCATGAAGGCTACATTTTGGTTGTGGTAAATTGAGGGTAGAAATCATGGGCTTTCTGGAGCATAAAAACATCAATTCAAAAATTATACCTATGAAATAATGCTAGTTAACCATTCCAAACATTATTTGGCCATTTAAAAATTAAATGCAGATTGGAAATACTTAAGATATTATCAATTTTAATTGCTGCCTATTCCTTCACAGCAGAACTAAACAGCTGTATCATAAGTGGGTAATTTCTCTTTTAAGAATTTGTACTTCTCAACGCCGTTTTTATGTTCTGTAACAGAAGCCACTAGACACCCATGACATGGAGTCCCATCTATTTTTCCGAGTTGCTTAAGTTAGTTGGAAATATCTCAAAGCTGAATATCCACCCTGCTCAGGCTGAAACTTCTCAGAGCGTGTAACAGCTACGCTCACAGGTCCCTGGGTGTGTTTGTCTTTATGATCGGCACCACCTTCTTCCTAGAAATCCAAAAATATGCAAGCTGGACCACTAGGCAGCAGAACTCTGCCTGGATTCCCCAAAGAAACCCCGGGTTTTAAAAGTCAAGAAGTAATCTGTCAAATTGTGCCAGCAGTCTGTAATTCTTCCACATACTTGCCCACTTTTTGGTGCACTCACCCATAGAATGGAAGGCCTTGTCCTGATGGAGAATGTATACTAAATTCTGGAGGAGAGACGGAAGAAGTAAGTTGTGCTATGATAAATATATTCTACAATGCAATCTGATGCTGAGACAGGAGAACAAGCATCATGGGACCTGAAAAAGACCAAGCCAGAGGTAGTCTAATCCTAGCCTATTAGTTAAGGAACTCTTAGCTGCGGAGTCCCAGCAGTCCAACCTTGCTCGGTGAAATGTATATGCATTACAACATCACTGGATAAAACCATTCCTGGAAGTTGAATCCTGAACCCCAGATGCACCCAGTCACCAGTTAGTGTCCTACCAGGAGAGGTAGCACCTCCAAGTTCCATGGCAAGGTTCACTCTGTTACTGAACAGCACAATCATTTGAACAACGATTTGGAACTACCAAGTCACAAATCAGAGTTACCAAGACAAAATCAAATTTACCACACTACAATGTTATGCACAATATCAGTCTCTTACCAAAGATTTGCCGTTGGTGAAAGGTCTCTCTGCCTCAACAAGCAACCCTGAGAGGTGTCCCAGCTCAAGGGGAGATCACAGCCAGGCTGCTTAGCCAGGAGGGCTCAAAGAAGTCTGGAAAAGCCACCCACTATTCATGTGTTAATCTCATGATCAGTGTTCCAAGGTCATACGCATTAATGTTCACTGGGTCGCTCTGCTCTTTTGTGGGTTTTCAGAGAACAGAGTTGAACTAGAGGAGTTCTTGGCCCATTTACAGCTCAGGACTTTTTTTTTTTTTTGAGCCTACTAGTTTGATTGAGGGATTGAGTGTATCCATCACAAGTCTCTGACCTCTCAGTCCTGATCCTTCCAGGAGATCTACAAAATCCTTTAAAATATGACCCTAGGAACAAAACCCCACAGCTCTGCAGCATGCTAACACATAGTAATTCAAAACATTTGTTTTAAGATAGTACACAGTCATAATTCCCTGGTAGGCTGCCTGTATTCTGCACTTTAAAAGAAAAATTTCTCTTTGCTTTAAAGATAATAACCCTATTATGTCTCCTCTCACAAGTGTTCTCTTCCTAAGTACCAACTACCTTTGCCTTCAAATGGTGTGATTAATTGATTTAATTACACTCTGACTGACTGTTCTCAATTGTATTTACTTTTGAAGATTTTTGCTTCAACTTTAAAAAGCAAACACTTTGCTTTCATAAGTTCATATTTTAGCCTTCATGGAGTTATGAAAATAAATAAGCAAGTTGTAATCTGAAGTGTGATTTTAGAATGATTTTGTTTCAGATGTGATATGAGCATCCTCCTAAGTCTAAACATCTTCCAGAAGAAGATGCCAACTATGTTAATACCCGTTTTCTCCTCCTCGTGATGTTAGAAGAAAATTTTTGGTAAAAAGCCCATAAAATATTGACAATTGTCGAAGCAATCCCAAAAGAGATATGTTCTCCATAAGTGTTTTGCCTTGTGTTTTTTAATGTAAAGTTTCTGAATATTAATTTGATTATGTATCACGAAACAAAATTAAATTTATCTATACTATACCCACTATTTAAGATGTTTTGTTTCTGAAATTAAGTTGGTTTAGATCTTTTGCTTTGGTGTTTTTTTTTCTGGGTTATCATTATTGTTGTGATTTTTTTTCCCAGATTGTTGAAAGGAAAAAAAAACACAACTGTAAAAATGAGAGAAAGGGAAAGCAATTAACTGACTTTTTCCAGCACAAAACCTAAACCTTTATAATACTTCCTTCAATTTTTTTACTGTCCCACACTCTGCACTTGTCTAGCCTTAATGTGCATGTGAAGTAGAGATGACTGTATAGAGTTTATCTCACCACATATCCTGGTATGTCTTACACTAAATACTGCTGATGAAGAGGCAGACAGTCCCCACCTGAGAGCTAATTCATATTGTTCAGAAATCTCCTCAAAATGCATTTTAAGCTAATTTCCACAGCGAATCTCCATGTTGACTGGCACCTAACTGTTCTCCACATCAGGAGATATGCAAAGGAAAACAACTCCTGGCATGGATTCACTGCAAAATGAGACACTTATTCTTTCACATTGTTTAATGATGGCTTTAGAGCTTCTTCCTCCTTTAAATTTGCAACCTTCAGATATTTACAGTTCTCATTCTCTTTCTCTGTTTTTACGCACATGGCCTGTACACAAACGAAAACAAGTGAAATTCATATTTCCCCAGTGGTCTTTATGCCTTTTGGTAACAACCAGTATGAAGGCCATGTATTCATTTTCTTTATTCTTTAAATTTCTTACAGTTTGCAAATCTTTCTGCCAATGTGTTCTTCAGAGTCACAGTAATTGTGCTGTATTTTCAGATTTAATATTGCTTAAAAGAGGAGGCATGAAATTTCTTCAGTGGCAGCTGGAAATACAGTAGTGTTACTGGTTTTCATATACACTTTTAAAATTGCATTCTAGGCCCATAATCATAAAATCATAGAATGGTTTAGGTTGGAAGGGACCTTAAAGATCATCTTGTTCCACCCCCCCTGCCATGGACCGGGACACCTCCCACTACACCAGGTTGCTCAAAGCCCCATCCAACCTGACCTTGAACACCTCCAGGGATGGGGCATCCACAGCTTCTCTGGGCAACCTGTGCCACTGCCTCACCACCCTCAGAGTGAAAAATTTCTTCCTAATATCTAATCTAAATCTACCTTCTTCCAGTTTGAAGCCATTACTCCCCGTCCTATCAGTATATGCCCTTGTAAAAAGTCCTTCCCCAGCTCTCCTGTAGGCCCCCTTTAGGTACTGGAAGGGGCTATATGGTCTCCCCAGACCCTTCTCTTCTCCAGGCTGAACAACCACAACTCTCTCAGCCTGTCCTCATAGCAGAGGTGTTCCAGCTCTCACAGTTGGACCATTACCCCTTGTCCTATCACTACACTCCCTAACAGAGTCCCTCCCCAGATTTCCTTAGGTTTTAAGTACTGGAAGGCTGCTATAAGGTCTCCCCGGAGCCTTCTTTTCTCCAGGCCGAACAACCCCAACTCTCTCAGCCTGCCCTCGTAGGAGAGGTGCGCCAGCCCACTGATCATCTTTGTGGCCCTCCTCTGGACTCGGTCCAACAGGTCCATGTCTTCATATGTTGGGGGCTCCAGAGCTGGATGTAGCACTCCAGGCTGGGTCTCACCAGAGGAAATAATGCAGAGGAAAGGTCTATTACAGCAAATAGATGAGTAAAGAAGCACGAGGAAAATTGAAACTGCCATCTGCATATATTCAGTGCTAAAACAACATTGCCAGCTTTTGTTTAACAAATAGAGTCCTCATGTAAAATTAGACAGAAAAAGACAATGAAATTAAGAATATGCCTAAAGTTGTTTGATTCCATTACTGTAAAAGCCCATTAGAAAATAATTGCATCGCTACACTTACTGCTGTTAGTGTGTAATCATATTGTAACAGGTGGAATCAGAACTGAAAAGTTTTTTAGAAGGTATTTTAATTCGGGAGCAATTATGACATAGCCCACCAATTAACTGCAACTTTGGAGGGTATGTAAGAGGAACAGACTTGAGCCTCAAAGCATCTCACATTATTTGCACAAGGCAAAAGATAATCAGGTGAGGCCAGATGTATCTGAGCAATTAAAGCATCACTTCATATATCTAATTTGGAGCACTCCACCTAATTTAAAGAGAAATTATATTTCAAAAGCTGCCCTCATCACATTGTTATAAAAGAAGCAGAGCTGAGGCTGCCTTGCATAATGGATCCTGCCCGTGCTGATCCAAAAACATCACACTAAGGAGCTCTCAGTTCAAAGAACCCAGAGCTTAATCTGAACATGGGGAAACATCCACATGTCATGGGAAACATCCACAGGCTTGCAAGACCCTGAATTACGTACTGCCTGACTCAATGCTATTTCATCCAGTGCGAATTCAGTGGTTTCTGACCCATCCTCCCATGCACACTATGGACAGGTCTGACCTTCCCTGTCCAGAACAGTTCAAGGGATGGATAGAGACAGAATTTCAGGGAGCCTGGCATAGGTGACTGCCTGCAGTGGGTTCAGCTGAAGTCCACCCAGCTCACTTTCCCAGATATGTTTCTGGTGAAACACTGGAACAGGTCACCTAAAGAGGTGGTATATGTCCCACCCCTGGAAACATTCAAGGTCAGGTTGGACAGGGCTCTGAGCAGCTTGATCTAGTTGAAGATGTCCCTGCTCATTGCAGGGGGTTGGACTAGATGACGCTTAAAGGTCCCTTCCAACCCAAACTATTCTATGATTCTATACCAGGACAACTGGTCTTGTACATTCTTTAGGAAAGGCACCAAGGCTATAGGGAAGGCACTGGAGCTGTGGCATGTTGTGTCACCAGCTTCTCTGGATGTTTTTAAGGTGGTTCACCCCAGCACACTACAACCAAAAATAACGGTGGTTTTGGACAGACTGGCTTCATTTCAATGTCTTCTCATTTGCATCTTTACAAATTCAGGCTACCTTTATAGATGTCATTTAGCATACATTGGCATAAAAAGAGGCAAGTGAGAGACGGGGGGATGAGACACTAAATATATATCTAGTTTTATGTGGAAGCATTGTAAGGGTGTATACTGGGTCTGGTTGGGTTGGACCCAACTTTCTTAACAGCAGCCCATTTTGGATCCGTGACTAGAACAGTGTTGATAATACACCGGTGTCTTAGGTATGGCTGAACCATGCTTGCACAGTGTCAAGGCCTTTTCTTTTTCCCACTCTGTCCCCCCAGCAAGTAGGCTGGGAGTGGGCAAGAGTTTGGGTGGGAACACAGCGGAGGCAGCTGATCCGAACTGGCTAAAGGGATGTTCCATGCCGCATGATGTCATGCTCAGCAATAAAAAAATGAGGAGTTTGTCTTTACAAGGGAGCTGTTGCTCAGAGACTGTCTGGGCATCAGTCTGCTTGTGGGAGGTGGTGAGTGCCTTTGCATCATTTTTTTTCCCCTCCTGTTTTCCTTCTGTCTTTAGCTGAACCCACAAATGTTTTGGTTTTGTTTTTCAAAGTCTCTCCCGCATCCTGCTACAACAGAGAGGGAGTGAGTTTTCCTAGTTCACATACAATAAAGAGCTGAAAGAAGTGAGTTTTCCATCTCCTCCTTTTAAAACAATTGTTCCTCCAGTGAGCCTGCAGCATTTATCAGGAGAGTAGCAATCCTGCCTGGAGTCTGGCATTTGTGGAGGAGGAACTTGAGCAATGTCAGGTTTTTAGCTCAACATGTTTAATTCCTTGCTGACTTGCTTCTGTTTTTCTCTGTTGTATGCATTCATGCTGTTTAAAACATGAGTAGCAAGATTTCATCTGCTACTTTCTTCAAATGCATTTCTCACCAAGACAGGCAATGTAGATTTTAGAACAACTTCTTCAAATTGACTTGCTGCAATTTTGCACGTGTGGGAGTATGTGCAGATGCAAAAGCAATGTAATTAGGTGGAAGCAATCCTTAAAATTCAACCATATTAAATATTAGTATTGAGCTAGCAGAGATTTTCCCCAAGAAAAAAGTTCAGGTTTTGCTGGCAGGTGATTTTGCTGTGTGAGACCTCAAGCAAAGGTTTGTGGGGGTTTGTTGTTGTTTTCATCAAAGGCAATAAAAAAAGACCATCCTGGAGTTATGAACAGAGCTTAATCTGGAACATTCCACTGGCTCTTTGCAACACTAAACTTCTGTATAGCTCAGATCACTTGCTTTTTAAAAACAACTGTTAATACTGTCCTTGGTAATCCCAGGGTGTTTCTTGCCATTTTCTTGTTCCTGCCAGTTCCAATGAGTTTTCTTGTCCAGACAGTTGAGGCTGTTTACTGTAATAACCTGACATGAATTTGTCAATCTTGCAACCTGTGGTTCGGAGTTTTGAAAAGATGGAGAGAAAGGTGGAGGAGGAGGGGGAAGGAATTGCTCAGGAGCACCCGTTTCTGTGACATGGGTGTTCAGTGAAGCATAACCATAAATCTCGTTTGAAAACATGCACTTTTTTATATGTGAGGTGTTTTTTCGTCTTCTTGCAACATTCCAGCTTGATTGCCCTGACCAGCTCTAAGACAGTAGATCTGAAGGAGAGTGGGAGAGAAAGGGTGAAAATACACATTTACTCCAGACATCTGTATCAGTTTAGGAATTTAAGACTAGATGTCTGACTCCCACTCTTCCTAAGCAAAGGCATCCTAAGGAGGCAGACAGATGCCTTCTTACACATCTATTGTCTCTGCTGCACTGTATCTCTGAAAGTCTCTTCCAGGACCTTTTTCCTCTGATAATCCATTTCCTTGCTAAATTCCAGGCTCAACTTCTTTATTATTTATGTCTCATTTTGTTGTTCTGGCAGTATTATTCTTTCCTTAAACAGTTTTCCCTCCTTCTTGGTACTCACCTGATTGTTGTTACAACTGAAATTTTTTAAGGGCTTGGTCCTGAGGAACTTCTGGCTTATAAGCAGGCCAAATGTTAGATCTCATTCCATCCACTTTTCCTGTCTTTTCCTCCCTTCTTTTTCCTGCCTTACACGTTTGGTTTGCAAATGCTGCAAGGCAGGGTATGTTTATACCTAAATACATACGTTTGTTATCTTTAACAGCAAGGCTCCTGTTTGACTAGGGCCTCTGGGGACAGAATTGCAAGTTAATAAAGATGACAAGGAACATGGGCAATGAGGAATAGTCACCCTACTTGTTTCTCACACTAGAGAAAATGAGTTTGCATTCTTCAGAGTGCTTGCTACCTATCACAAGTGGTAGTTCTCCTTGATTAATTTTTACTGTATGCTACAGAGATGCAGTACAACTCCCTTCATTACTGACCTGGTTGATCACATATACTGATAAGAGATAGAGATGAGATCAACATGACCCCTGCCCCCACATTGCTGTGCTCATGGCCCACCTCCTGAAAACCCATTAACACTGACAATCTTTTTGAATAATGAATCATTTCCCCTGGAAGCATTTTCCTTTGTTGAACAATTACAGTTAATATCTTCCAAGATCATGGCAAAGAAATCTGTCCTGCTTCCTTGGTGGAAACACTACAATAAACAAAGCATATTTTAAAGACCTGAACTTGAACAAGAGTGGCTTAAAACCAAAACTGTGCTCAGTGGAGACATGAAAAACACTATCTGATGTAGTTGGTACAGCTATGTAAAACAGAAAGATTGGCTGCCCTCCAGCCATCACTCTTCGAAATAACCATACGGCTCATGTTAGCACAGAATTATCATCCTGTGGAAGTCAGTCCTAATAGTTCCTGTTGAAAGTCACTCAGGCTCCTGTTTTTAAATCTCAAACAATAAAAGCATAACAAATGCTTTGGGTCTGTGGCGTTTCAAGCATTCATCTTTTGACAGCTCTTCTACAAAACTAAATGAGTGAACATCTCTCTTTTGTAGTCTCTTCTGAAACTCTGCCTTTTGAAAATGAGAGAAGATTTTCAGCCAAAGCTAGGATTCCTCAGTGCCTTCTGGCAACAGTGCAAGGATGGTCTACCAGAAGAACATCTAGTGATATTTATCCTTGGGTCATCTCAGCCATAATGCTGAATCTATCTAAATACATTGCATGGATTTGCACATGGGCATAGAGGCACAGCCCACACCAGCAGTCCTCCATCGGGCAAATGACCCCCAGAGCTGTAACATCCCTTATACACCAAAGAGTTCCTTGTGTTACTTGCACTGAAGATTAAACTGTCCCCAAGCTGTGAAGAATAAAATGCCGCATCTGAGGGACTGAGATAGATTCTACTTAGCACAGGAAGAAATGCATGTCTACACAGAGAACAATCTAATGAGGAGTTGATATGGCAGAAAAAATATTTCCAAGTTAGTTAAGAACTATAAGGAAATAGTAAACAGAGTGTTAGCAAAAACTTTGGTTTCCATCACAGTCCACCAACAAATTCTGAGGTCTCACTTCCTTCTGCAGGTCATATGTCTTTATATCCAGTGACATCTTTTTTTCATATCACCATCCAAAAGTCAAACCACAAGAACTTTTCAGACACTCAAAGTTCTGAAATTTTTCATTTCTGAAACTCATAAACAATGGTGATTTTTTTTTTTTGCTTTGCCAAAAAGTTCACACCAAAACTGGTGTAACATTATATCAGGTGCTGTACCCAGTTGTGGCAACAGTTGCTGTTTAAAAGAGATTAGTACCTAAACAGATAAGAAAGATGTAGCAGCTTCATAGTGATTTGACAGTAAGATAGTTTGTCTGAAGTTTGTCAAATATGCATATTATACAGGGTTTTTTCGAGTACCTGTTAGGTATCTGAATTTTCTCAGATAATGAATAATCTGTTGAATTAATATTTGAGTAAACTGAATTTGGATTTCTAAATGCAAAAAAAAAGAAAAAAAAATCTGCAGTTTAGCTGCGCGGGTATCGTGCTTGCTTTCTGGCCAAGTCTTTGCACACTGAATTGCTGGGAACATGATAAAAATGAATGACACTTTTGAAACCATCAGAGTAGTTAAACAAGAAGCCAGACCCTTTCAGGAGAGTACACTGCTTTAGATCAGTTAGAGTAGATACAGCAAAAATGAGCAAAAGATGAAAAAGCTAGATTAAAATGGAACAATTAACCTCTCTGCAGGAAAAGGGGCAGAAAAACTACCTAAGCCAACTGCAGATAGCTGTAATTAAGGGATTGTAACTGTCTTTGAACCAGCTAAGAAATACCACAAAGGCAAAGACTAATCCATTTAGTCTAGCACCCTACCTCCCACTGGTCAAAGATGAAGGTTTATGGCCTGTGATATTCAGAAGATTAAGCTAAATGACCATAGCGAACTCTTCTCATTTTCAGCTCTGTGAACACCACCAGGAAAGACGTACTGTCTTCCCCACCTTGTGGTGGTGCCCTTAATAGTGCCTTAGCAGACCAGGACGAAATCCATGCCTATGTGAGTATTCAAAAGAACGTCTCTATGAGCAACCAACTCCTTAAATTATTCCTCACCCCATTCCACCCTCTGAACTTGCAGCGTTAGCGATCTACCTCTTTTTTGTTTCCTAGTGTTTGGAGACACCCACCCTTCTTTACGTCCTTTCCTGAAACTTATTTAGCTTGTTTATCTGATCAATAGGTTGTATATGAAAATTACTTTATTCTTGGAAAGTACATTTTATATGTATTAATTTTTATTCAATATCATTATTGCATCATTATAACTATCATTAATTGACTATTAATTAGTACCTAGAAGATACGTTAGGGAACTAGTAAAAATACATGCAGACTCAACAGAATGGAAATCACTTTCTGTGAAGAAAACAGCTAAATACAAAGACAAGGAGCCTGGTGGCTCTTCCGAAATCCAGGGACATCTTTAGAGAAGGAAGACAATAGCAGTAGATGAGTTGTGTCCGTAACAACAGGTGGATCTCGTCTCACACTGTAAAACTTTTTAGTCTTCCGCTTGCTGGGTATTTGCAACTACTTGTATCTGTGCCTTCAGCAAAGAGTGCAATAGTGCAGTGAAGAGAACAGAGATGATGGGACTGACCTGACAATGGGCAAAACTCACATCACAGCTTGGGAATCTCTGCTACTCAACTCACTCACAGGTACAGCCTTCTCTAGGCATAGGCACTGCACTGGCTGCTGTTTGTAGGACGGTTCATGCTCTTCCCTGTAAATCGGTGCCTGGTTTAGATATAGTGTTCTTGAAAGGTTAATGGCATATAAGATGCAGTCCATCTGACCAAAGGTAGACATCAACTTCAAGAGGAGCAGAAGCCCTCTCTGGGATCACTTTGCTTTAACAGTTATGTTTGGCAATAACAGTTAGCTCTCTGGTGACTGTAATGAGAGCTTAGATGTGTAGACACCTGCATTTATGTACCTAAATCTGGATCTGGATTCTACTCCTAGTTCTTGAGGAACCACACAGCTCAAGGTTAATTTGCATTGTGTTCTTCTTTGCATCTTTGGCAATTCATTAAACTTAGATGGCTCCCATAAAGAATCTCAGTAAAGTGAACACTCAAGTCATTCTTAAATTAGCCATAAGCATCTTCATGGAAAGCAAATAATTCAGTATCCAAATTGTTTATCTACTCCTCACATACATGTAAAATAATAATAATAATGATAATAGTAATTATTATCATTAATATTATTATTTAACAAGTGTGTGTTGTTTTAGTGTTTTAATGTTTTATTTGCTGTGTATGCTTTTATCAACAAAAATGAAAAATATTCCAAAATCAGGCAACAGATATGTATATCATGTTTCAACAATTTATTCCAGTGGCTTTACTACAACGGGCATCATGTGAGGAAGAAGTTCAGAGGTTCATAGTTCAAACCCATAGACTTGACCAGTAGGTAATCCAATTTACCTTGCATATATCACTGAAGACTTTTGGTTGTCTGAAGTGTGTATTCTACAAAGGTGTTTACATCCAAGATGAAGAAACTTCTACATGCTTTGGTAACTCATTTCAGTGGTCAACCAATCTCACTTCACAAAACATTAATTTCTAATTTTAATTTCTCTGAGTTCAGTTTCAAGAAGTTGATCGTTGGATGCAATCTCCTATATTCTACATGCACCTGTATTCTACATGCAGCTTGACTGCTATGTTCCAAAGAAGCTTAATTTTATGTCTCACTGTATTACAACACCTTGTATGAATTGACACAGCTTAAGCAGGTGATCTGGGGTACTGTATACGACTTTTCACTATAGTAGTTACAACTGCCTGACAGTGTCTAAGTCATCCTCAATTTTTATCTACCAGAATTTTATAGGTATTTGGAGATCATTAGGAATAACTTGAAGTGTTGGTCCCCACGAGAAACATTCCTATTTGACTGACCCTCCGTTGATGATTACCTTTTATGATAGTTTCCTATCTTTAAAACTTGTTTGACATGATTTGCATTGATATTATTGAGAGTTAGCAATTTATTTCAGAAAGTCAAGCAGCATGGAGTAAAACATCTTAACAAGTCTAAGTCTAGAACCTTGAGAAAAAAACTAAAAGCCAGAACTGACACTGTTTTGTCCAGGGTATGATTCAGGCCATGAGGTGATTTATTTTTGGATCATGGCATAACAAAATGTTATTCCAAGTAATGCTGTAAACTGCAGTGGTTCAGGAGTTCCACAATAGGTATTTTTGTGTAGCAGAGATGGCAAGACCACCTCAAGGCAATCATTTCTCCATCATGGCAGACTAAGACTACAATCCATGAGAGCTCTTCAGAACTAAAGTTAGATGATGCAGATACCTCCCTTTTACATACCTTTCTGTAATAACAAAGGTTCTATCTTCTGACTTAGCATGGAAGGGAAAAAGTGAACCATATCCAGAAGAAAATAACGTTGATTTTTCCTTAGAGTTTCATGGATAACATGCAATGGAGAGGTATAAACTATTTTTAATTAATATAGCTATATTCATATCACCCTTAGTGAGTGTTTATAGTCACAGGCCAAAGGAGAGATATTCTGTGGCACAATGTTTATAAATGTCATCCTGATTCTACATTTTGGGAAATTAAGGTTGAAAGTAAATTATGATCTTTGTTCTTGAAAACTTATGACTTGTTCATCACAGGACTAAAGTTGCCTTCCAAGATAACGAAGTTCTGTGAAGAGAGCATCTTGAACAGTAAACTAGTAAAGGCTCCTAGCCAAACGCCAAAGTATAATACAGTGATTTAACCAAATATCACAGACGAAGCAGGAGGAAAAAAATATTTTTTATGATCCCCACCTCCTGAATGAAGCCCTGAATTTTAATTTCGCAGTATTGACCTAATCAAAGGAGGCAACATTGAAACTCGTGTGTTTGCAGATGAGAGCAACTACGTGATGCTGTGACTGGCAAACAGCAGTGGGCTGGAAATGGTGGTGTTGCTCACAAGTCATACTAAAACCAATGGCCTATGAATTTCAGCAGGTGCCAGAAGAGCAGGATAAGTGGAACCTCCTCCTGCCTTGAGGATCGCAGCTAGAGTTGGACCTCAGCCTCACTCAGCTTCATTTCCTCTTGTTTACAGGCAATCAGATCCAAGGCTCTTTGTGTTCCCTTCTGCAAACACTCCATCACAGGCACAGTTATTAGTACAATTATTAATAGCACTGAAGAACTGCATAACTTTAGCCATTCTAAGAAAAACCTGAAAAACACATGATTTTTGGAGCCACATAGATATTTTTCAGCAGACTATTTTTTCCTTCCAAATATAATATTTCATCATCAGGAAATAAAAAAGAGCTTTTTTGTTGAAACAAAGTGAAGATATAATAATATGCTTCGAGAGTATCTGAACTTCCTTTTTCAAATGGCTTCTTTTAAACCTTTTGGGATGGCATAATCCATAGCAAATAGTTGTTAAAGCCTAAAATCAGAATGAAACATTCAAGTGTTATCAAAAGAATACAGTTGTAAAGGCCTGAAATTTACATTTTACAAAATTTTAACTTTGCAGTGAGGAATTTGGGAGGTTCGGTTGTATTGATTTTTTCCCCCCATTTCAGAAAGGACTTTCTTCCCCCCAGCTGACAGAATTTCCTGGAAAGTAGATCAGCCAATTCCCCCATGGCCTTATTAGTTTTCTTAATCAGCCTTAAAAATAGATATATAGAAACATATATAGAGCTAAAGGTAGTGTAAGGCAGCATGCTTGCAATTGCAGTGTCTGCCAAGAGATAAATCATTGCTTGACACCAAGGTGGAATGTGGGATTTTATTTCAGTATCTCAGTTTGCCTTTGCTGCACTGGCTATCCCAAAAGGAAACTTCTTGAGCAGGGTCCTTCCATACATCATCATTCTTTATTTGCTGCCAGTGTGAGCACTCCCAGAAGATCACAGCCAGGAATATTTTATATACTCATGCAGGATGATAAGAAACAGAAGCGGGTCACAATTCTCCACTTTGGCATACTTGGGGCAGTCGTTTGCACAAATAACTGTTAAGTGTTATGGTTCTGATTTATCTTGCATTCTACACCAATATCTGCACAAGTATAAATGGATAATCAAGGTAAAGGACTATGGATTGGTAAGGTAATGGACCACATTCAGCTCAGACACCTCTAGGATGTGGCTGTGGTACCGCTTCCATATAGTTATAATGCTAATGCACCAACAGCATTCTTTGCTGTATTTTGACTCAAAATGTTCTAATGATGCATCCAGGAAGGCACAAAAAGTGTGAAGCGAAGCAAAGCAAATATTAAGACCATTCCAGATACAGTTTCAAGAACCATTTGCTGCCTGCAGCTGGCCACACTTGGCTGAAGAGGGAATTCCCAGCCTTCCCAGGTGGTCTGTCTTTCTTTTCTCCATGGAGATCCTTCCTTCCAGTACAAGAAGTCAGTACCCTTGGGAATGTCATCATCTGTGTTCTGCAAGTGAGTAACAGCTCACAGCATGCTGAGAAGCCACTGGAACTCTTTTTGTTAATGTGGGATTCTTTTCTGCTAATACAAAACTGCTCGCACGCATACCATCCGGCTACCACTTCACCTTTGTCTGCTCATCAAACCTGCATTACGCCCAATTCACAAACCAAGATAAGGGCTCTTTTTTTCACGAGTGTTCTTAATGCACATAGTTTTCCAGTTTGCACCAAAAATGTCTGCTCTGAAAGACAGGAAACCATTCTCAGATATGTCTTATCTATTTTTTAAGGATACTGCAGTTTTCATCACATTTAGAGCTGGGATATTAAGGATGCTTAAGAAAATTTGAACTGAACTCAACACTTGAAAAATAAAGAAATTGGAAACTCTATATCTTTTTAAAGTCCTTCTGAATAGGCATACCTCATTTCTATGCAAAATGTGTAAGTGTCAGATCTGATCACTAGGGCAGCTGATGTAGATTAGCAGTTCAGTTGATTCATGTCATCTGAAAATCAGCCCCTCATTCATGAGCTTTGCAGTTCCATGAAACACAAATATAAAAGGTGCAAGACTTGGAGGAGATTAACCTTGCAATCTGCTTTATAACTCTGATCCTGTCCAATTTTGGGCTTACTGAATGTCCAAGATGAAAGCAATGAGAGTTGAATAGATTTCAGCACTTTTCAGAATCAAACCCAAACTCAGGGTTGCTTCTGGCACTCCCCAGCTCATCTGAACAAGGCAAGTTTCCCTTTGCCGCTCCAATAATCTTCATCATTCATTCTGATGAAGGTCCTTATCTTTTCCTTTTTCTTCCCACAAAGTCCTTTTCTCTAGCCTCCATCAGAATAGATTCATATATTAGATCAAGATTCTTATATCAGATTCAGTATCAAAATTCAGCTGCCCAGAAAAGATCCCCAACAGATGTCATCCTTAATTTTCATGATGAGCTAAGTTCAGTCTTGCACAAGACCCCATTTTCCTAAACACCATACAAACACATCATTAGAACCAGTCCCTGCATCTACAAATTTTGTAATCTAAACAGCAAGAAGAAGGTCATCTAACTAACATGCCACCGACCCATCCTCGGAACTCCAGTACCTTTTGTATCATGTCAACTTTTCTCTTGCTTCCAGTGTTTTGAAGAGAACAGATGTGGCTGGGCAGCAGGAGTATTTTTCCTACTCAAGAACCGTCATAGTCTTTGGCTTTTCAGGGCTGGTTTTAGCAGTCAGGACAGCAGGTGTCTTTGAATGGCTCAACACACTTTCTGCCATTTTTACAGGCTGTGTTCAACCGTAACGTCGCCAAAGCTGCAAATGAACTGCTGAAGTTGCTCGTGTACTTGCCTTTTTTACTAGTTGTTCAAGGGAACACAAAGGGAAAATTTCATATATAAAGGAGAGAGAATGCAAGTTGAGGGAACTCCTATCATTATATAAGGGTTTTTTTTTCTGTATTGCAGAAGACGACAGAAAAGGATCAGATAATTCAGCTTTCAACCTTGTAAAAAAAACAGAACAGTGCTTGCTGCTGAAAACTTTGCTGGGAGGGATCATTTCAGAGCTGCTGAGAAGGTTTTCTCACCAATCCACAGCACAGAGGACACGACCTTGCCACAGAAAGCTGTATGACCACAGCTTACACAGGCACACATTAGTTTTAGAGCAGCCTAATCAAGGACAGGTAATGGGACAGCTGCTGTAACAGCTGCACAGAAACAGCAAGGGCACCCAGCAAGCTGAATCTATAGATGTCAAACTTCATGCTACCACAAAAGTACCTCAACTATTTATTGTAAGGTTAACTCTTGTGCCTATGCTGTATGACAAAAAATAACTCCCTTAACGGCAGCTTTGAAAAATTGCGTCTCATCTGTTTTAATTACTGGACTTGTTGTCTTAATTTATTGAGAAGCACAGCACCCTAAAAAAGGTGAGTTGCCCAAAAGAAGTGGAATCACCCCACGGAGGTACCACTGGGTGCTGAGGGTGCCAAAGGACCAGAGGTGAATCCTACCTCACAATGACTATAGTCATATAAGCACGTCCATAGTGTCTGACTCGCACATCTTGTTTTATTCCCAACAAGTTACCTGTACATTGTCTCATTAAATCACTATCCATCCTTCCTTCTGTGAGAAGACAGATTGTGAGACAATAGATAAAAGGGTTGTGTTGCACATATTTATGAGTAACCCTACGTATGTCTCAGTGGTGTGCATTCATTTACAGGATGGGCATTCAGAACATTGGTATGTATTTATGAAAAAAAAACCACGAATAATTTACATTGAGAATAATTTCCTTCATTCAACTGAAATACAAACCTTAGTAAGAGCTTTTGATAAGAAGATCTAAAGTTTAATATTGCAGTATGTAAAAAGTTTCTTTCATCACTTTTAAACAGGTGCTGTTATTCGGTTCCAAGTTCTGCACTTCATTTCCTACAAAGAAAAAAGTAAATCACTGCACTCATTTTATCTTTTCTAAATACTATTTACTCAATTTTAATAATCATTATTATTCAACAGAGATACCTTAAAGGAACTTAGATTAAGCTCCATCATGCAAAGCATTGCATATTCATATAGCAAGAGACAATGCCTGCCTCAAAGAAGTTACAGCATAAATAGATAACAGTCTTGTTATAGTTCTCATTTTACAGAACAGAAACTTATACAGCAAAGCTGTACCGAATGCCCAAGGACACAGAGGATGGCCAGAGCAGAGCTGACTTCAAGCCCTAAGTCTCTTAGCATATGTCTGCTGGGTTCAAGGGTCTGAGGTCTTGATCCCCACCCCCCACCCCCCTCAGCATGTCTGTTAATGTGCTAAGCCCATCCCTACAGTTTTATTTGATTAATCACCATTTATTTTGTTTGGGTTACTCCCAGTTGAGAAAGGAGTAAATTCTTGAGTGTCTCAGACACAACTGGTGGCGTGAATGGCCCTCATCAGTCATACCGGAAGTCAAGGGGTGCTTTTCTCCTGCTGTGACTCATCCTTACCCATCTGGTTTGCCCTACAATCACCCAGAGCCTCTCAGCCCATCCGTCACCGTACTTCAGGCAGAGGCCGCAATGGAAAGCTGAGAGGTGTCTGCCAGCTCCAAGGGATGATGTGAACAGTAGGAGCTCCTCCCAGGGAAAAATCAAACAGGCGGGCACACATCAACTTCTGTGGTTCCTTAATGTCACTTGTTTGACTTTTCTAAAATGGTTGGCTGAGAGCTTTTCTAAAAATCATCCATTTCCTAGTTTCTAAAGGCAGTGGGTAATTAATGTCTAAGCCTCTGAACCGTAGTTTAGGTGGTCCCCACTTCCATGAAGCAGTAAGTTTCATACTCTGACGTATAGTCCACTCCCTGCTTACTCCCTTTGTCATTTTTTTTTAGGACCAAAAAGTCTCCTGTATAGATACAAGATACTGACAGTATCTGAAGATAATATTAAACAGCACTTGCAGAAATACCCTTCAAGCCAGAAACATAATCATAGGACTATACTTTCTCATTACATCTGTCTTTTATGTGATGTCTATAAACTCCTTCACATGCATCTGCACTAACCAGATTTTTGGGATACGGACAAAATAAGGCTGTGTCTCTCATTGTCTGTAGATGAGTTTATGTTTGTGTTCTGTAGAAAATATCTGCCTGGTTTTACCTTCCGTAACGCTGTGCCATCTGAAAGCTTGTCCCTTGGGCTTTTGACTAAACCTGTCAATAGAACACAAATATTTACGTCATTTTTTCCTTGCTGCTAAACAGCAGCAAGAAAAGAAACCTCATATATTTTTTCCCTTATTAACTTTAGTCTACTCAGGTTTGTGAGTTGTAGAGCTCATCAGAGCACAGTATTTTTCCCCAGAGGCCTACAGCACAGGAAGAACAACTGTTTATTCCCTATTTTTCTTTGTTGTAAAGCATCTTATAAATTTAAATATGGTTGCAAGAAAGTTTTTGATAACAATTGAGTCCCTCAAATTACTAGGCTACCTTCCTACTCTTTTTCAACCCTGAGATGTTCTTTCTTGTCTCTGTGGGGAAGAAGCCAGTTTTAAGCATCACAGTAAACCTTTCTCCTAATCTCATAGAAATAACATACCATGTGAACCATCTCAGTAGTGCTGTAGATCAGCAAATACCAAGCACCTCTCAAAAAGTTTATTTAAGCACAGGCCAAACAGTGAAACGGTTTTAACTTCCATAAGGTCCTGTGAAGTTGTTGCTTAAGACACCCATCAGTAATGGAAGGAGATGTTCCTCCAGCTCCAATATACACAAGCTTTCCCTTTTTCTATGGGACATACTGTTTCATTTATGACCAATAAACAAGCACTGTGACAGTTTCAGTTGTGCTTGCCACATCATCATCATTGATGGCATCATCACTGCCTTTGCTACAGCTACCACCCACACCAGGGTCAGCAGAAAGGAAAGCGCAGTGACTGTGCTGTCCTGCTGAAACAGATATGGTACCACAAAACAGCACAGGACTTTAATTTTCATAGAATCATAGAATGGTTTGGATTTGAAGGGACCTTTAAAGGTCATCTAGTCCAAACCCCCCTGCTATGGGCAGGGATATCTTTTGCTAGATCAGGTTGCTCAAAGCCCCATCTCACTTGACCTTGAATGTTTCCAGGGATGGGGTATCCACAACTTCTCTAGGCAACCTGTGCCAGTGTCTCACCACCCTCATCCTAAAAAAAATTCTTCCTTGTGTCTGATCTAAACCTACCCTCTTTCAGTTTAAAACCATTGCCCCTTGTCCTGTCACTAATTAATTAATTTTCATGATTGTGACTGTCCAAGCCAGGGAAAGAAGATTAATTCAGTACCATGCAGTGAAAAATCTCAGTGTGAAGTAAATGTTAAACCTATAAGGAATATAGATACAAGACAGACACAGTGAAAACTGATGGAGTTGTATCTCACACAGCTTGGAAAGTCACCTCAGAAGGATTTAATCAGTCAAGTCTTTTTTTGGCTAAAACTGTGATGGTTGCACGTAAAATGGGGGAAATACTCTTTCTTTTATTGCTGAGGAACAAGACAAGGTGAGGGGAATGTGCAAAAGTTACAAGAGAAATGAAGATATCTGCTTGGTCAAATAATCCCTTCATCATCAATGCAACTCTCAGTGCTGCTCACTTTCCACACTGTTTTATTCAGTCCTCATCCTCATCCACTGCCTGTCTGACAGAGCATCTACCATTTCCTTTACGCACCTAATCTGCAGTCAAAACATTCTCACCATGCAGGAATTATTCACTGTATCTAAACAACATTAAAGAAGGACGTAAAAATGACCTTGGTTCCCACCTGACCTGGGAAGACAGAAACTGTTGTTCTGCATCAAGATAAGGCACACCTGATCCCAAATGCCACCTCTGACAACGGCCATTGTCAAGGGGTGAAAAGGACAAGAGTACAGAGTCCTTCAGCAGACTGAAATGAGATGCTTCTGATCTACTGGTGATTATATATTACTAAACTTGCAGCATGAGGTTTGACATCACTTTCAAGATGTCCAAAGCAATTTGAAAGGTATTCCTATTACCCATGTAACAGCAGTTCCTTTTTTTCAATTGATTGCATTTTTGTCTTAATTGCACACTATATGAAATCACGCTTATTTTTCTTAGTTGAGTTCCCTCCCTCCCATCTTTCAATTTTACATGAATCTAGCACATCTAAACTTTTTTATGTGTAAGATTTTATACCACTTCCCAATCCAGAATATGTAAGCGCTTCTCGGTGGTCCCATAAGTGAAGCATTCCATGTCTTTCACCCTCTTTTTTTAAACAGGTACATACAAGATTCTGGGCAGTGATTTTTACAGTGGTTTCCTTGTTATGCACCAAGAAGAAGAGCAATGTCCATGAACAGTACTTGATATCCACTCTACATCCCTAAGAATGCATGCGTATAGTTTTTCCACATGATCTGGGTACTCATAATACCTTAAAAATATTAACCATTCACGTGTCGCTGACAGCATTCACATGGTTTTGGTTGAAGTTTCTTTCCCTTCCTATTGACTTTTGAACTGCTACAGTCTAATCCCCTCGCTTGTTGTCTTTATGTATTTTGGTGGGAGTGGAGGGTTAGGCCAAACACAAAGACCTTCACTTACTTTGACTGCTCTTTAATTTTCTGAAATGTCTTTAAATTTCTTCCTGTTTTTGTTTGTCCAGCAGATTCAGTGCCATTGCAATGAGAACTTCTCTCTCCTCGCCTTTCTGCTCCAGTTTTCGCTTTTCATGGTTCTCCACCAAGCATCCAGCCCTCCCACCTGCTTTCCCTTTTCTCAGTCACCATCAGCAGAACCCATTCTGACCTTCACACCGTTTTACCTCCCCACAGCACGTGTGCCAAACTGGCATGATTCAGGAGGAATTTCATAGGGATTCATGGAGCAAAAGTATCCCAAGAAACAGACCCTGTAGGTTTAGGAATTTAAAGACAAGAGCACAGATTCAGAACCAGATGCTTCCACACCAGTGTCAGCAAATTTAAGCTAGAGCAACACAGGAATAGCTGATTTGTAGAGAACCTCTGTTGGAGATTGAATCAGTTGCCCTTGCACATCACGTTAAGTCATTTGAGTTGTGCTAGTGTCCCACCTGGCCTCCAGAGGTCTATGGATAGTGGCACAGGTCTCGTACACATCCTGCATCATAGCTACCACTCTCATATGGATATCTCAGATATCTTGAAGTATATCAACTGGCTGAAAATTCTTACAAGCAAGCCTCAGTGACCAGCAGTCTGCTGACATATGGGAAGGATCTGCTCATTACAAACGATACCTCAGCTCACCCCTAAAATCCAGTTGTTCATCTAGGGCATCAAGCAGCCCTTGGACATTACCTTTTCAAATTAAACTTCTTTTCTGATGGTTTCACAGGTCATTAACATCCCCCTGATCCAGCTGTGACTGAAAGCAATTAGACACTGTAGGAGGTTTAAAAACAGATTTGTCTCTTCAGGCATCTCATTTCTACTGACTGTTATGGGAGACTACACACCTAGCCCACATGTAGACACGTACTTTATAGAGACCTAAATCTAAGTGTGTAAGTCTGGATGTTTTTGTTAAGAGGGCCACCTTCAGGGCTCAAGCTATGGGTGGGCTAACAGCCCAATACATAGTCAAAAAGTGGGCATCTTGACTTGAAACCTGTAACATCCTACTAAGCTTCTGCAAAATATCCAGGACATTACCAGTTACTTTTATTTCATTACAAGAAGCATTAAGACTTTCAAATGTGCTGAGGGACAGTGATGATTAGCAATGAACATAGTGAACTCTAAATTTTCTTATACCTCAAAGAAAACAGTCCTGTTACTACATCTTTAAAGAATGATGAGGCACCAAAAGGCAACATTTCATCCCACAGTTCTGAGGTCAAGCAGCCTGTTTTCCATCTTCTAATGAAGATCAGAAGTTATTAGATTTAAATTTATTTCAACTGAGAGTCACCAGAAATAACTAGTGAAAGTCATACTAACTTTAAGTTTTTTAGCCAGCACAAATTTTGGAAAAAAAAAAAATAATTGAGAAATACTTTCTCCGCACATTCTAAATTGATTTGACTGTTTTTCAGTGTACTTCATTCAACAGGACAAACAGGACCTATATTCACATCTAAAATGATGTCATTGATTAGCTTTTCCATGAGTTGTGCTAAGAGTGTTTTCCTGAAACTGAGTGAGCATCACATTGTTCAGAAAACAGTACCAGCGACCGAGAGGAGGGCAGGTCAGTAGATGTGATCCCAAGTGGTATTGTGAGAGTTCAGCTGGCAGATGTAAAAGCTCTTCTTTTCCCATCAAAGATCTCTTCAGTTGTTTATGCAAAGCATGAAATATTTGAGTCAGGAGGAGAGACGGGCTGTGTTTTATCAAGGATCCCAAAAATACTTAGCTTCACAAAACTGTGACATACAGAAGCTGACCAGAGTGACAGACAAATAAAAAAATAATTATAGGACCTTGGATGGAGTGATTTGGTTAAGATAAGAACTACTGTCAGATGACCACAGTGCAACATTTCTCAGATTCTTGGACAGGACTAATAAGGATGACAGGGTATGATCTTTCCTTCAAGCTCATTTTTTCTCTCTTTTCTTCTCTTTTCCCTTCTCTCTAGCATCCTGAAAAGTTCATTTCTCACAGAGCTGCATGAAACACATCGCATTTACCGTGAAGCAATGGAGACAGGGTGTGTGCAAGCAGCCTGGCAGGCAGGGACACACTCCTTGCACGCAGAGGCAGAAGCGACTCTTCTCCCATTTCCTTTGTCCTTGCATCTGCAGTCTTGCACGCTTGCAAAACCCAGGTAGGACTGTTCCTCTTCCCAGAAGAACCCAGGCTGGCCAGTTAGGACAAGGAAGCTGTGAGATCATACTATGGATAAGGAGAGAAATGCCCAGTGATTTCTGTGTCAAAAAAAAAAAGCCCAGACTGGCTGTATGAGGGAAATGGCCCTGGTGTTTGGGAGAGACTCCGCACAGAGGCGCACAGATCAGACACAAGACCTGGAGAAGACAAGTTTATAAGGGACAAACCATTTGAGACTGAAAATATTATGTGGAGAGAAACAGGCAGTACTGACTATGATCACAGCTTATAGCTATTATCAGCACAGTGCAACGATAGTGGCATTTATAGGGAGAAAGTGAGGCTTAAATTGCTGTAAAAGAAAAGAATATTCCAGTTCTGAAAGCTCTGAGAACCACAGTCTTAGTCTTATCCTGTAGATATAAACCAGTTTTCCATATCTAAGTTTAGTGTCTTGGGCTAGCTCTATTTTCAGCAGAGAAACCGAGGTGAGTAGGCAGCTCCAGTGGATGATTCATTTCAGACACCTAACTAGAGTGAACAGAGTAATTCACAGCAGATGTCACAAATTGTATCTATTCCCCTTCACAGACTGTAACGAGATCTGAGGGTCCAGTTCAGACTTCAGTGACCAAATTCAGATGTCTCAGGGTAAGAGGAATACCACCCAAATTAACCTTGTAAAACATTCTGTTGTTTAATCAAAGTATAAAGCACTTTGATTAAGTTGGATTACTGACTTTTAAACAACTCAGTTTGTATGATTTTCATGTCTTTTTTTTCCTCAAAGTGTACTTGCAAACTAACAAGCTCTAAAACCAGCCTCAGACATATAAAAGCAGTACGTGTTGCAGTATGAACATCATTTAATGCTGCAATATTGATTGCAGAGCACTTAATTTTGTTAATAGGTCACTATTTCAAATGAATTCTGCGATTCAGTATTTTCTAATGATTCATTGGAAAGAAACTCAATAGTCATCATTCCAGACCGCCCATGTATATCACACAGCTTCTTTCTATTTTAAAATTTCATATCAGTTAAGAGTTCCTCTCTTCTACTCTGACCAGGGTACCTAATAGCTGTTTTGGTTTTCTTTCTGGATGCATTCACACTTCTTCCCATCATGGTACCATTTGCCATGTTAATCAATGTGGAATTCCAAGAAGGAATAACCTGAAAAATCCTGATCCCCTATTTACTTTTGGGACCTTGTCTGAGATCACTTCTGGTTGTGATCCAGACCTCACTACCTCTTGTAGTTTTACTGAAAGGTATTGCTCAAATATTCAGCACCTCCACCCTTGCTTCCATTATCAAGTTGGTCTGCTGGCAAATGTGATTTGTCAGCCAATGTTAATCACACCATCATCTTTCTGTAATATCCTGAGTTTTAGATTGCAGTGTATCAAATATTTTACTCAAAAAAAGATGGATTACATCCACCATGTGTTTCACCCACCCAACCTGTAATACCAAAAGAGGCCACAGTTTTTGTCAGACATGATTAATGTCTCAAACTCGTGGTGCTTATTGCTCAGCAGGTTCATTTCCCCAAAATACTTACTTTTACAATCCCCGCTACTCGTTCTAGCCTACTGAAGTCAAGCTAAGTGGTCACTGATTACCCAGGTGGTCTTAAACATCCACTGTGTTATTTCCGCTCAAATAGCTCCTCACTCATTTTCCAAGAGTATTTTTCCCCAACTTGTGCGTTGCACTATATGTGGCACTTTTCAGAATTAGGACACAATCACTGTGTTTTCCTCAAAGAGTCTAAAATTCAGAGGTTTCATCTGATGAGTCAGTGGAAGCGTTCTGTAGCCACATTTCTATCAGAAATTTAGGGTAAATTATAGAAGGCAAGCTGGTGATTCAAATACAGACAGAGAGAACTGAAGCCATTTGCAAATGAAAAGTGTTCCCAGTTTTAGAAACCAACAGAGTTTGAACAAGAGATTGAAAAAGCACAGAAGATAGCAGATGCTTGGGGAACAGCGTTGGAGTGGTAGGCGAAAGGAATGAATTTCAGCTGGCATTCAGACTAAAATAACCTTCATCCCAGGAAGATGGGGATTATAGGAGAGAGGCAGATGGAGAAGAGAGATGGGAGGAGGAAGGCAGGAAAAAACCTGCATAGTCATTAGTCAAAAAATTTGATTAACCAAAAGCCAGAAAACTAAATTAGCTATGACGAAGTCAGGCCTTAAGCTGTGCAGCACCCTTCACAGCAGGGAAAGAATTTACATCTGAGAATGATAGATGCAGAAATGCACCAAAGATACTGGAGGAGGAAGACACAAACAGGCAAACCAGTGAAAAGGCATTTTACTGTTGCTCTTGAACTAGAATGGAGAAAAATAGCCACAGAGCAAGAAGCAGGTAAAAAGAAAAGGTGGTAGCTGTCATGCAAAGGAAAACATGGATCTCCAAATTATCAAGGCAAACGTTGCATAATTTGGAAAGGACCTGAGCGTGATTTAGCTTTCTGAATTGCAGTGTCCTCTTTTTCTCACACTCTGTGTCTGTTCCCCAGAGTCAAATAACCTATATTACTGGCAGGATCCACCAGTCTGTCTGCACCCAACCTCATGGTAGTTACTAAGTTTAACACACTGCTCAGGTCAGCTGTCTGCGGGCTGTCCGTGGAGTGGCTCCATGGCTGAAAGGTTGAAGCACGTTCCCACCTTGCAGCCGCCTACCCATGTTGCTGCCCACCTGCAAGACAAAGCTCTTAGGGACACATGGACACCAGGGTGTCACACCCTGGAGAACAGGCTCTCGCTGTGCCTGGCCAATATGAAGAGTATCAACAAGGAGCTTGGGTGTACCTGGGACTCCGTCTTGTGAGTATCCATCACTAAAATAATGCTGAAGCCAAGGGGTTACATTATCTCCAGAGACAGAGCTCAACAGCAATTCAATGATAATTTCAGTTCTTATTGTTTCTATGTGTCCACGAGGGGCCCCCTTTTTTTTTTTCTGAATCATATACTGTGCCTCTTCCCTTTTCAGATCCATTCCTTCAGACAAATAAAGACTATAAGTAAACAACAGCAAAACATAGTCAAGTATGCTCCTGAATAGTAAAGAGCAGTTTTGCCAGTTCTAATTACACTTTGTCTACAAACTTATTTTCCTTAATTGCTGGATCATGCAATTCTTTGTTAAGGAACTGCAGTGACTTGAGAGTTAGTGAGCCATTAGCACATTGCAAAGAGGAAGATTTTTGTTTCCCAGGGCTTTGCAAACAGGTAAGTAGAGAGAGCAATAGATCTTTACCTAAGGAGCAAGAACTCCTACGGTAAGAACTATGGTTGCAAAGAGATATCAGCAGGTAGCAGATATCTGTCATGTTTATATAGGAGCCCATGGTGACTTACTGTACACCTTGCTGGTAGGATGCCTCTTTTACCACCCCACAAGGATGGGTGAATGGTGCATTACACTTCCCAGTAAAGACTGATCTGTTGAACAAAAGCATAATTATCTCTAGACTCCAAGGTCTTGATATCTATTGTGAGCTCCTGAAAATACCACTTTAGTCAGAGGAGCTACGTTGACCAAGATCACCTGGATCCCATACAAGACTTTTGTTCAATCAATCTTTTTTTCTTCACAGTGCTTATTCCTGGCACTGTGCAGCTCTCATCTACTCTGTGCTGTATTGCCATTACATGAAGAATACATTCCTGGTCTGGGGATAGCAGTGATTCTTAGCAAGCTGGTTTCAGCAGCCTGCTGTGATCAGCAAGACTCCTAGGCAGTAACGACCACAGGCAGGGACTAAAACAGAGGTTTGGTCCAGCCAGGCACCAGTGCTTGTTATTGGTTTTGTCCATTTTTTAGCCCATTGGAACTGACTTGCAGACCTCAGTGTAACTCTGGATCCTACACTTCCCACATCCCTGCCTGAGGAAGATATTATTAAGACTAGCAGTGTCTCTTTTCTTCATAAAAGAAAAAAACTTTACCGTATCAGTCCCGTGCAAGGAGAAATTAATCTGATTTAATGAAGATGCATGAAAAAGGTTAAAAACAGTAAGAAATCTGCATCCGTTTGGAAAAGTTGTTTTGTTTTGGGGTTTTTTTTTGGTTAGTGACTGGTATCATACTAGCACTCCAAATTCAGGAAGCAGATCTCCATTGCAGTGGATTCTGCACAACCTCTGCATTGGTTCTGCAGTGAACAGGTAACTAGGAGAAAGGAGAAGAGGTGTGATCTATCCACTTTGTTGACTAGCTGTCTCAATTTGTTCTGGTCTTTTTTTGTTTGTTTGTTTGTTTAACATGAAAGCTAGGAATTTGTTGTAATGACAAACAGCTTTCACACGGTTTCCTTCCCAAAGGGTCCATTTAAATACCCTGGCATCGCTGCAGTTGAGCAACAGGAGAGATATGACTGTTCTGCAGAAGTGCCCTCCAAAGGAGACCTTGATAGCTCACTGAGCAGGCAAATTGACATTGTTGTATCTGCAGATCAGCAAAGGGAATCTCAGCTTCCCCACATGAGCTCAGCCAGGGAGTTCTGCAAAGGCCAGGGCAGTGTCCTGCCTTTTGCGAGTTTCCTGGAAGGAACTAAAAGCACATTAACCTTTTGCTGCCATGGAGAACTACCTTTGCTGAAGCTCTTCCCTTTCCTCTTGTCATCAAGTTGTTCAGTTGCCCTGACTTCAACATGCAACAGAATTCTCCTGCTGAGAACTGAAGCCCACAGTGGACAATTCCACTTCTCAAGGGCAGTGATACTATCTAATAGATGAGTAAAGGTCTTCTGCGCAAGGGAGGATTCTCAGGGACAATGCAAGAATTCAGGATTATTTAATCACCTTCCAAGCTAAGGTATGCGTCTGCAACCTGCTGTTCAAAGCAAATATCAGAATAGACACTACAAGAAATGAATCTCCAAACCCAAATACCACACTGCACAAATAGTCCTCCCCACAGAGGAAATACAAGATAAGGAGTACCAAATGTTAGTAATATTCTTTACAATAAAATGTAAAGTGAAGAGCTGCATCAACAGACATTAAGAGCTGAGAACACAATGCACAGAGATCTTTCTTGCCCACCTTAAACAGGCAGAGAGAGAAAAACGAGGGTGAAGCAAAGACTGCTGGCAACAGACTTAGCTATGTTTTTTATCCATGCATTCCACACAACAACCCACTTTCAGCACAGCTCTTGTTAAAATAACAACTAAAATATTTGATTAAATGCTTTGTATCAAAGAAAAAGGTGGAGATTTTTTTCCTTCTTGAGAGCTGCCGTGGTTCTAGAAGCCCTAAACAGTCTCTGTTTTCTCCAAAGTGCTGATACTCCAGTGCTGATGGTCAAAATATTTGGTTTGTCTTCCCTGGTTACACTCTGCTTCTCCTCCAAGGGATGCCTCAGTCTACCATGGAGCCAGACGCTGCGCAGCTGTGGAACTCCTGGCTGCAGCACTCATTAGGGGAACACAAGTGTGGAGTGCAAGCTGCTATGCAACAGGAAAGAGCATGCCGCTTGGTTCAGGTAAGTCAGGAGATCAGTCACAGAGTACAGCGGGTCCGCCTTTTCCTGAAGCACTATATTCAAAAGCTTGAGGTATAAACCTCAAAAGCAGGCACGATCAAGAGTTATACATGGATACAAGTCAGCAGAACTAATTTCAAAGAGGCTGCTTTTTATCCCTACTATAACTCCTCTTCTTTCTCCCCTCTGCAGTCTTGTCTGTTCCTCAGGACTCAAGAGCATGCTACCATATGCTAGCAATGCCTTGCATTTCTGTAGCACTTGCTGTCAGAGAACCCGAGGACTTTAGAGACTGAAAAATGCTTGTAAGACCTTGACAAAGGTAAGGAAATGGAAGCTTAGAGCAGCCAAGTGACTCCCTAAGGGTGGGAGAGAAACACAGGAGGTAGCTACTCCTGTACTTTTGGATCATTATCAAGCAACACATGCAAGCAGATACGTATCGGTCTTTCAGTTACCAGTGCAGCCGACTTCAAAGCAGAACTGAAGTTAGGAAGTGCTTAAATACATTTACTGTCTGAATGGTTTCTCTGTGACCCCCTATGTCACATCGGTTCCATGAGACCATCCAGAGCAGGAGAAAGCATCACATCAATACAGCTGAAGTGAACCCTAAACATGTTTTGTGTTGTTGCTGGATGCCACAATATTAATGCACTGCTAGTCAAGGATACCTAAAAGTCCACTTTAGCTTTCAGTTAGGAAAAGCTTTCCAGCTTATGCATTTTTTGGTACTGGCCAAGGTGAAAAAATATCAACCGGTGCCTTAACACCTACCAGCAAGGAAATTGAAGAGCAAATAAATGGGCAAACACATTAGCTACAATTCAGGCGTTATTATGAAAGAAGCACCATGGTCAGCTAAGGATCTTGACCATTCTGTGATCCTGTGGTTCTGTGACTTCAGCCTTTTAAAAGGGCAGGGGCATCTCTTCTCTTAACAGCCTGAGAAGAATGTACCTCACTTCAGATGGAGATGCCATTTTGCCTTCAATATCACTTCAATACTTGCCTTCAGTGTAAGTAACAACTTGATGATGTTTTCTGTGAAAGGTAGTAGAAAAGTGAATTATGTGGTAGTGCTAGGGATAGCACTTTACATTTTAAACATGCAGGCAGATAATAATGTCTTTTGTTTATAACATGCTCCTTAAACTTGGAGGGCATTTACATTTCAGAGAGGATACAACTTGGAGATAGAAAAATGTTTTTAGCTTAAACGCTCATTGCAAGGTTAACATTTCTCTAATGCTGTTTCTAATAGTAACCTCATCAATTTAACTCTGTAGGATGTTAGTGCAAAACATCTTTTGTTAGTAGTTGGCTCATAGATAGGTGGATTCTGTATTTGTAAAATGCCGTGTGCTGTGCAAAAAGCAGTTTTTTATTTGCATTTTTATATCCTACTTCTGTTCCTTTATTATCATTGCTAGTAATGTTCTTTTCATCTTTTGTACATTCCCTTCACTGGTACTTAGTAAGCATCTGGTGTTTCTCAAAAACAAATTTATCCTTAATACTTAATAACAGTATCCTGCATTTGACCTTCAGCTACAACACATTCTGCCTTTGAAATGAGAAAAACACTGCTTCTTATATTGTCATCCTGCTCCTCTCTTTTTTATTTGCGCATCACAATAGCTACTTATGCTGTGGAATGCACATCCTCAATATAGTCGTAGTTATTTTTAATTTTCTTCTCTGCTGTCATTTATTATGTAATTGTCTTCCCGAGACGCCCTCACTCAACTTCTCCCTTTAAAGTAGTTTCTGTCTGACATGGAAGACACTGAAATGAGCCCCAGTCCTGGGAATAACGGCAATAGGACACAGACAGAGCAAGCAAGATTGGAGGAGCATGTAAACCACAAGCAGACTCCTAAGCACGGCTGTACCACATCAAACCACACTCCTCTTTAGCTTAGGCCTTATTCAAGGCTTGCAGCATGTGCCTCAGAAAAGAGAACAAGAAAGCAAGTGAGTATAGAATAATCCACCTATTGTAGCCCTGAAGCTTCTAGCAAGCTGCAGTTTAGGGACTTTCAGAGCTAAATGCCATTGCTAAACACATTTAATGGCCATTTTATTGACATTTTTTCCACCATTAATTCATGGAATTGCGTAATTTTCAGAGTTGGAAGGGACCTCTAGAGATCATCTAGTCCAACTCCCCTGCTAAAGCAGGATTGCCTAGAGCACGTTGCTCAGGACTGCATCCAGGCAGGTCTTGAAAACCTCTAGAGAAGGGGACTCCATAACCTCCCTGGGCAGCCTGTTCCAGGGCTCTGTCACCAGAACCATAAAGAAGTTTTTCCTTGTGTTTGCATGGAACTTCCTATGTTCCGACTTGTGCCCATTGCCCCTCGTCCTGTCACTGGGAACCACTGAAAAGAGTCTGGCACCATTCCTCTGATTACTTTTTGGAACCTATATGTATCTTCAATCTCCACAGCGTCTCGCAGTTATACATCCCACGCTTATCCACCTTGAAGCACTGATGAAACTTCACCCAGGTGGACCTAGAAGTTAAAAAAGGTGCTTTCGTTGCTGTACATACTTAAATGGGGAAGGTATTTCTGTTAGTAAGAGGACCTTAGACACGTTATTTCTATGCTATCCTAAGTTTTTTTCAAAATTGTCTAAAGAAAAGCTAGTAAATACTTCAGAAAGTGTCCAGTTGAATTCTAGCAGATCACACAGGGTAGATGTACAGCTTTTTTTTTTACTTCTTACTTTTACTTTGACAGAACAGTAAAAATTCACTGTAAAATGTGTTTCAGTTAATACAAAAAGCAATACTCGGTAGACCATTGTTTTGAGAAAACAGCCAAGATGGTGTACAGGCATGACTGGTCTTTGATTGCCAGCTTTTAATTCAGATTTTCAATTGGGTGGAAATTTTAACCACTGACATAGGAAGAGTATGGATAAGTGGTTCAGAGCAACCAAGCTGCACTTTTTAAGCACCTATGCTGTTAGTCTGCTGCAGTTATGAGGAAAAACTTATTGGTGTCATGGTAGCTAACATCAACGCTTTTTATGCTGTAACAGATAGAAGGAGCAGAGTGCACCTTACCATTTACTGTGGTTCTCCTGGGGAGCAGTAACTAATTAAGATGCAGCAACACAACTGCTTGCAGTTATGTGCCCATGCCCTAATCCAAAATTTCAGCCTGGGTGGATCAAATCTGCTTTCCATCAGCAGAGAATCTTTCAGTGCAGATATTTCTGCTGCAGAAAGATCAGTTTGCAGCATCTAGCATAATTCAATTTATCTGCAGGGACATAGTCCAGCTCTGCTGATCCTGCGATCTATTGAATTAGATCAGTAGGAGGGGCTGACCTGAAAGCTTGTTGTGAAATTGTATAGATTAATCACGTAAAAGGCCTAACTACTTATACATGGAATTGATTTCATGTGTTTAGGTAGCTTCCAAGCTTATTCAGGACCTGTCAGCAGTGCCGCCATCATAAATTCACAGAAATATATGTCAACATGCTCACAGCAATGATGTCATTTCTCATAGTAGCGAGAACGACAACTAAATCCGGAGGATACCTCTGGACTGTCAGAAAATATGGATGTATATGTGCACAACTACACTTGTCCATTGGAGTAGCATACCCAAGACATGGAAAGATTTCTGAAATCATTTCTATATTCATATTTTTAAACATCAATGTTACTGATATAATGGCCAGCATAACTGGGAAAACTCAGCATTGTGCCTAGTCTATTACAGAAAACAAATAAACTAATACAGCTTCAGGAATTTTGCAGTTCTTAATGGTCAGAGTGAAACTGCCAAACCCACCACTAAACCATGTCCCTCAGCACCACATCTACCCATCTTTTAAATACCCCCAGGGATGGAGACTTCCCCACTTCCCTGGGCAACCTGTTCCAATGTTTGACAACCTTTTCTCTGAAGAAATTTTTCCTAATATCCATCCTAAACCTCCCATGGCGCAACTTGAGGCCATTTCCTCTTGTCCTACTGCTTGTTACTTGGGAAAAGAGACCGAAACCCCCTTGCTACAGCCTCCTTTCAGGTAGTTGTAGAGAGCGATAAGGTCTCCCCTCAGCCTCCTCTACTCCAGGCTAAACAGCCCCAGTTCCCTCAGCCACTCGTCATAAAACTTGTGCTCCAGACCCCTCATCAGTTCTGTTGCCCTTCTCTGGACATGCTCCAGCACCTCAATGTCTTTCTTGTAGCGAGGGGACCAAAACTGAACACAGCACTTGAGGTGGGGCCTCACCAGTGCCGAGTACAGGGGGACGATCACTGCCTTAGTCCTGGTGGTCACACCATTCCTGATACAGGCCAGGATGTCGTTGGCCTTCTTGGCCACCCGGGCACACTGCTGGCTCATATTCAGCTGGCTGTCCACCAATACCCCCAATAATTAGACTACCACAATAAGACTATCTTACATCATTTCTGAATGGTGATGCTGAACATTTTGGAAAATAATTACCTCTCTTCAGGTCTAAGGCCTATTGGTATTTGTTGGTCATTGGTGGAGATTATTCCACATCTGACTGCTAGAAGGAGAAAAATAGTTCAGCATCACTCTGCAGCAGCTGCTCCCTGGCAGTGGCTGGAAACCAACCCAAGTAATCCTCAGGACTGATTTGGTGCAGCAGTTCTAAGCGTGGAACAGCTCCAAGACCAAAATCCTTCATGACATTTCTTGTATTACACAAAAGTGAAAAGTAACACACACAACTTTTCAACAAAGCTGCTTCAAAGTGAAAGCTCTGCTCTGACTCATCATTTTCTGATGTACACATGGTACTCTAGTCCCTCTGGCAGGGTGAGATTTAGCCTGACATCTGAAAACTGTGATAGGTTCCACCCAGCACAATATTATCTCTGTTAACTGATTCATATAAGTCATAATAGGGGAGATAAGCAGAGGACCTCAGCACCCATCTCCTGTATGCAAGATTTCACATTGAATGGTTCCTTGATTATTGGATGTACATTCATTTCACAAACTACTATCGGGAGACATTCAAAACTCAAAATCTTTTTATTTCCTTGGTTGAAACACCTCCAGAATTTCTTACAACGCTTTTGTCTCAGATAGTCTTTTATGGCTATTCAAATTTTGCCTTCCCCCTGTTGACCCATCAAAGTGGTTTCCTCACTAAAATTGTCATCCTGCACAAATGGTGTAGTCACGCTTCATAAGTCACAGAGACTTGGAAGCAGCTGTTCGTTCATGGCTACAGAAAAAATTGGAGACGGGTGTATAGGACTCAACACAGAAATCTTTGGGCACTTCCCAGAAGCCCAGGTGCAATGGAAATCCATAAGCCTGGTAACTGATTACTGTACAAGCTCACCGAACCAGAGCTGTGCAAAACTACCCTCTTGCATAAATATAACAAGAAAAATGGGACAGTTGGCTTGGCAATGTGTTGATGCAAAAATTAGTTGTGCAAGTAATATGCATGGCTGAGGTTACAGAATTGGCAAATGTGAGTAAGGCCAGAAAGAGCTTTTGTTCCCAAGTCCTTCAGAATTAAAACCAAGGGCAGAGTCCAAAAATAAATACCATTACCTGAAACGAACAGCTGATTCATCAGCCTCTCTACCCTGACTTGCCACACACATTGTATGTCAGCTTCAGAGGAACATGTACGTTTGGGTAAAGACCCGCTATAAGATTTCTTCTTAGGTCCATAATACCCATAGCCCATTGTCAGCAGTAATATTTGAGCCATAAATCTTCAACACTCTGGTTATACCTATTCCAGTAAGTTATACAGTGCCAGCATGTGTTCTTTGAGTCACCCTGAGGCCAAGTGGAACTATCTGATGACATCCATGCTGTTAGACTTTCCTACCACCCAATCTAGCATGGCTGTATCCAAAAAGCCCATTGAAAATGGTCTCTGGTCCATGCTAACTTCCAAAATATAACCAAAAATCTTTTGGAAGCTGCTAGTTGGACCACACTAAAGATGTGCAAGGAACCATGCTGACAGTTTGGCAATATAGAGGGTTGAGTTTCAGTGCTTTGGAAATCACCAAGCATGTTTTATTTACTAGTATAGATTAGCTTAATTATGCAAAACAGCTGCTGTTTGGCTGCACAACATGCTCTACCCTGAAAGGCAGAATGTGGCCATGTCCCATAGGTCCTAACTAGCTGGCTAGAGGTGACTGAAGACCTTCTTTTTTACTGCTTTTATGCTTTTTTGTCTCTTTGTATGTTTTTTTTGTCTACAAGGAGCAGACCGCAGACATCCTTGCTCTAATGGAAACAAATTTATGAAATTCACTACTCACTGTATAAAAAGAAACCCCACACCACTTAAAATTTTGTTCTAAATTGATGCCCTACAAGTTTCAAGGAACACTCTGCTGTTCACACATTGTGGGTTTTCACGAATAAGAGCTCTGCATTCAGTTTTTCCACTGCCTTCATGATTCTATAAATTTTGGTTACTCATTGCTCTTGTCTCTGTTTTCAAAACCCCATGACATTCTTCTTGAGATGTGGAGACCCAAAGTCCTCACAGTGTGGATGTATCAAAGTTTTAGATAGCAGCAAAGGGACATCCTTGGTCTGTTCCTCAGCACCCTTCCTGCTGGTGCCTCTTTTCCTGTTGGCTTCTTGGCTGTCACTGCATATTAAGCCAGTGACTTCAGAGACCTGCCAACAGTGATGCCAAGGTATCTCTTCTGAGCTGACTATAATTGTTGTGGGGGCATAGTTTATATTATTTTCCCTAGGTAAACTCTTGCACATTTATCCTCCTCTGACACGCTCTTTACCATTCACTCAGGTTTGTTAGATCCTTCTACAGTTCCTCACTGTCAATAAGCCATTTGTAAAAGGTAGTGAGGATAAGCTTTATTATCCACAAATCTGGACCTTTAACAGCTTACTCACTCCAAGACAGCAGATGAATGTCAAACAAATCTAGGAGTGCCCACACTGACAGCTATAAACCCAAGCACACTGGAAGCTCATTTCCTCGACAGACAAGCCCCAAGGGCCACGCCAGTCACTGAGAAGGGAAAAAATCTTACTAACCCATAAAAACTGAGAGAAAACCTCACATACCCGCTTAACATCAGTGTAAGCTGAGGATATTGTGATCACAAACCACGATTGCACCAATTTCTCCAATTCTTGTACAGCCATATTGTTACCATATATTTTTCAGGTTTAATATTGCAAAATGAGCAAGATGACATGTACCCGTGACAAGCAGCATTAATGACTAAATACTCAGCAAGTTTTGCACTCAAGTTCTTTTGTCTGGACAGACAAGTGTTAGAATAACACAGCTGGTGTTGCCGTTACAACAGGAGCAGTGGTTGGATAAAGAAGCTACTGAAAATCTGAGGTTTGACAGTGGTTGTACTCTTTCACTGACACTGGTGTGAATGGGTCAGTTTTTGTCTTCCTGGCAAAAGAAGAAAGGCATTGTAAGCATAGCTCAGGTCTAACGGAGAGACTCATATGCAAAATAAAAAGAGAAAACATGGCATTATTTCATTCCTGTTGTGGGTTCACATCTTCCAGATGCTCTTTCAGACTCAGCCTCTAGCAGTTTAAGATAGCTTCTTCTTTTTTTCTTTTTTTCAGTGAAACACGGAAGAATTCCCTTGTCACTTTGCGGGAGGGGTTCAGCAATAGAGGCATCCATGGTTTTGAAGTGTATACAAACCAAACATAAAAGCTCTCCCTGTTCCAGCTGTGAGGGCCACCTGTGATGAAAACAACCACAACCTAACAAGTCTTATTTCCCTTTTTCTTGCAAGATTCCCTTAAGGCATGTTTGAGAGGATATCTATCCTCTTCTTCTCAACACCTCTTGCTCTTGGATCACCTAATGTACAAGATAAATCAATAATATGCAAGTTAAAATTCTTTTAAAACCTACAGAAGAAAATGCAAAGCAAGTCCCACAGGTCCCACAATAGCAGCAGCTTAAAAACAAAAGTTCCCAAAACAAACCAGCGAAAAACTGTCAAATCTTTTGAGCATATTTGAAGAGAAGATTGTGGGCTATACAGCTACCTTCTCTCCAGCACTAAGTGATCCTGCAGAAGGCGCTGCCCTCCCTTCTACCTCTGTGCTTCTAGCATGGATGCAGCTGATGCTGGAGAGGCTGAAGGGGAGGTACCCTCGGTCCCCACAGCTTTGAACCCCCACTTCGTCCTGATGGGGCCTTGGCCAAAGTGCACTGCGGTCCCTTTCTGGTTTACACCCCCAGGGCTTCTGTTTGTGGAAAGCAAGGGGGAAAATGAAGTCGGTGTGAACGAAAGATTCTCCCAGCATCCCAGGATGCTTCTGGGTCACGCTTCTGGGTACAGGAACTGGGAATACTAAGGATCCATGAATACATAAATAGTTTTAGAGCATAAATATAGGCTTTTCCTCTTCCTATATTCTTCTGGGCTGCCAGGAAAAAAAAAAAAATCCTGAATTTAAAAGCATGTTTACTTTTCCTTTTTTAGCTTTTAGGGATGACTGAGGTAGCTACTGTATGTCATCAGCTTCTTATGCTTTATTTTCCTAATGCCAACATACGCTTTGTCAGTGCCTTACTAAGTATGGGTGCAGTTAAACCATAATAAGGTGTTAATATGGTGGTATTCCAAGGTATGGCCCATTCCCTAGAAGGAAAGAGAATACATTGGTATAGAAACAGAAAGCTGCAAACCTGCTCATGTTAGCAGGGACAGCTAATGTGATACAGTATTTGGGCTCAGCCAAGTCCTCAACTTCAAAGTGCTTGGAGGTCTGCACCCAGTAAATCTATCATTTCTGACATATGAGTGACAGAAATGGAGTTTCTACAGTTTAACGACTTACTGCTTGTCAGCTTCATCAAGGTAAATGGTCACCTTCACTTTGTTAACTGAAAGAAAACATGTTACCTGACACCACCAGGAAGCTTTGGTAACTGAAGTTGATGGATCCCATTCTTTTGGGACAAATGAAAGTCATCTTTGTGGAAGAAAGGGCAGCATAACTTTATGCCAGCTGAGAGTCTGAGCTATCACAAGACTCCTTCCAAGTGCAAAGCGATTATCATCACAACGTTCCAGTGTAAGCATAATAGGTTCTAGCAGGTTTTATAGCAACTGAGGTCCAAAGAGACCAGTGGGTAAGCCTCTCTGACCTGTTGCTTGCTGTCAAGCTTCTCTCTGGCTCCCTATAAACCATCCTAAGGGACCTAGTCACACAAATATTACATCCTCAGAAAATAAAATTGTGGGCCACAGGCAGAAAACAGGTGAGGTCGCAGAGGGACTACAGATCAAAGCATTTGCAGAGGCAGAGAACCAGTGACATGAAGAACCCTGAAAAACATAGAGCGAGAAGAAGTTGTCTCCCCAGCAATGAATCCACACCTTCTCAGCAAAAGAGCTGTCAGTCAGGAAAAAGCTAAAATATCCCCAAATCAAGAACTCATTGAAAAAATCTCTTCCTCAGCTAAGAGATGAAAACCATCACAGGTACTGTCTCAAAGCACACCGCTTAAGATAGTCCTGGGACGCTCTCCACTGGTGACAATGCACACATTCTACAGACATACACATGCAGAACAGAGCCTCTGGACAGAAATGTGGGCTCAGCTGTTTACACCCTTTAAACAGGCAAGCAGAGCAGGATCGCCTTGTTTTCCTATGCTGCAACAGCTCTCTGTTCTGGTTTTCATGGATAATATTTCCCAGGCTCAATCTCCGGTCTCACTTGGACTCTTTCAAGGATAATGACAAGAGCCCCAAGAATGGCAGTGTTTTCCTGAAGGAGATGTTTGCCATATGAATATAGACAAGAACATCCAAGACAAGAACATAATTTCATCCAGGTTTTCTTATTGTCCTCCATGGCTGTTAGAGTCCTATTATTTCAGCAGTTGTGCTGGTACAGCACAGCATAGCTGCTGAGAGAGCTCCCAAAAGCAGCAGTTGCCATTACAAAGGTATCAGCATGTGCACTTTATACACTCATTTTTATTACTGTTAAAGTAATTACCTCTGAAAGATTGTCCATCACTACTGCTTAATAATTTATCCATCGATTTGATCATCAGCAGAACTGACACCCAGCATCAGGCAGATTATTGCCATCAAAATAGTAAAAAAACAACACTGATTTACTGAGATGCTATATTGAAGACTTGGGTTTTGCCTAGTTGCATACTGATTCAAAAATAAGATTTTTTAACAAGCAATAAACCTTTTGGCAATGTCCCCACTAACATTTAAGTTTTCTACCATACCAGGCAGAATAACATATTTTGGTTTTCCATTTAAAAATTGAGAATAGTCACTTTAGTAACTATCCACATCTAACTAACGCTGTGTTTCACTATGCTTGTAAATGGCTTGTCCCTTTCCCTACTCTCTCCATGACAAGATTAGAAAACAAAGGCTTTCAGCAGATTTTAAGAGCTACTCCTCATCTTCCCTGATCTTCACAGATACATTTTCTCTTCCTTTCCTACTAGCACATAGCTGAAAGTCTATATCCTAAAAGTCCAACATTTGTTCTTAATCAGCAGTAACTCTGGATCAAAACAAGCTGAGGAATTTCTCACTATGAAACGAAGAGTTACAGAATTCAATAAGGAAGTAGAGGGACAGAAATGTAAAAGGTTGAATCAAAATAGAAAGTATACCCGAGGAATTCAGAGCACAACAGGTGTCTCTGTAAAACTACATTTAATATGACTTCCATGANGGAGAGGCAGAGATTTTGTTTCAATGGTGATATTCATGTTTTAATTTAAATGAGTTTACTTTTAAACTAATTAAATTTAGTTTAATTTAAAGAGCAGGCATTAAACATACTGCAAAAAACAGCATTGTACAGATGTTTGTGGTGGTGAACAGGATTTGAAGAGCCTTGGTGCCTGCCTGTAAGTCATTTATGTTTGAACTCCAGACTGTCTGGCAGCGACATGAGCCTGACTGGAGATCATTGCACCCCTTTAAGCAGAAGCCCCATGTTCTAGCAGAGATGAGGATGCCTATAGCCAAAGATGACTAGATGCTGGTGTGACCTGTAGTTCTTACATTTTGTCTTGGTCTAGTGTGTTTAAAGCATAGGAATTACTCATTTTACCATAAGATGTAGGGCCAGTTTTCTTCGTTACCTCCACTTCCTCCATCTGCCTGGAAGCCTTCCCAGTGCTCTGCTCTGGTATCTCCTCATTTGCACCCATGACAAGTGCTCGTGAACTGGTGAGAACTACAACCATTTGCACGTGCTCTTCTGCATTCTCCATGCAGTGGAGAAACTGCCCTACCCTGAGAGGCAGCATTTGAGGTCTTCCCTTGACTGTAAGGTACCTTCTCTGTCCCTGCATGATGGATTTATCAAGAAAGGAGAAAGACTTTCCCAGTGGAAGTGCCAGACAGCTACTGCACAGTCTTCTCAAAGCTCTTCTACAGCTACTGGTGCTTGTTAGGGCTGTAAGGAAATGACTGCATCATTCCCTAAGCCCCGGGCTGAGGTTAAGTTGTCAGAATAGGACATGGGAAACTGTTAGACGTGACATAGGGAATTGCTGGATGACACAGGAGCGATGTGCAAAGCCGACAAAATTCACAGCACTGCAAGGGATGGCTGGGTTGCCACGTCACGTACCTTTCCTTTACCATCCAAGGGAAAGGTATGTGAGAAATGACTGAGCTTCACAGATAACTGAAGGGGATTTTTTGTTGAGCAGAGTCCGGCAAGGCCACAGTGTCTAGGGAACCTGTCAGTACTAGCAGACAGCAGTACCTGCAGTATCAGTAAGTAAAAGTATTGGGAATACCAGACATGGGTATGGATGTTGTAAACTGGGGCCATCGGGGGAAAAAAAAAGGTAATGATGGATGGTTTGTTGACTTGGGATAAGACTAGGTCAGAGAAAAGGAGGTACAAGGGCACTGAGAAGAAGCATCCAGAAACAGCAAAGTTGAACAAGTCTCACTGCTTTTAAACCATTTTAAAACCTTTAAAAACTTTAAACTGTTCTCCTCCTTAGAAGATTTATAAAATTTCTTCATTTCAGTAACCCATGTTCAGCCCACATTTATAATTCTGTGCATCAGAAGATCCCAGCATCTTAAAAGTTCTTCCAACTTGGGAGAAGCATGTCTTTCTTAAATGTACTGATTTAAAACAAAGACTGCAGTGTATTAGAAGCTGACTGTGTGCAATTACTTTGGGTGAAAGTCTGTAAGTTGTCTAAAGGGACTCCGCTGCTGTTAAAATGCTATTTGAGCCATGTTTTCCTGCTTGCTGATAAACACACAACCCATAGAGCAGTCACTGCCCAGTGTTTCCTTTGGGATCAAGCTATAACTTTGCAATCCTCTACATTTAAGCTTTGAATGCTGGCACATCATAAAAATAAAAAGCAAATAAACAGAGAAATCTCTCAAACACATAGCAAGACTTTAAACAGAAGAGACTAAGCTCCCAGTGCTCAATTGCTCCTTGCAGAGCATTTTGTGAGTTTGTTTCCTTGCTAACACCCAAGATCCACTCTATTGTGTCCTTCAGACCAGTACTGACTGACACACACACCTGCTGCCATCAAGGACAGGCTTTTTAACTGTTTTTCTCCTCCAAGACCCAGTTCTCTCCCTTTTCACTCACCCAGTCTCTGCACATATCCATGCTCTTCCACCTACAGACATCTTCTGGTCATCCCCACCTTGAAGATGACCGATGTCCATCATTTCCAGCTTCTGTTCCCTTTTCTTTGCCTAACTTACTGAAAAATTACGACATCGGAGCAGTACCTGTGCAGTTTAATACCCATGTCAGGCTTTTGCTGAATTCTTCCAACAAATGTTCTTTGGATGTACACTGTATGTAAATCACAATTTCCTTCATAGTTGCATAATACCTCCCACAACAGATCCTTGATCCTTTTGTCAACAAGGTAACATTACATTTAAATTATATATAATATAATCTATAATAAAAAATATGTAATAAGTAATATTACATTTTACATACTAAAAAGCATCATTTTACCTGCCACCTGGGACAAATCACTGCCTGATCACCAACACTGCCCCAGGTCTGCGTGTCCTGGGGGTATTTTGTTTCCGTGCACAGCACAAACGGGTCTTTACCCGAGGATTCTCAGTACTACTACGGAAAAATTTCTCCAACCTGATGCTATTTAGAGGTCTGAAAATGGAATTTTCAAAGGAGCTTGGTGCACAACTCCCTCTGATGTTTCCCTTTTAAAATCCTCAATCTCCATTTCTCAGAAAAATCCTCCAGCTTCGAGTTTTCAATGTGACTGAAAGCGATTACGACTCAAACACTGGATTTTCCTTTCAGACACGATGCCATAGAATTATGATGGTCTGCTGACATTTTTGTCATATTTAGTAAGGAAAAGAGCATGTTTTTGTAATTCCTTTTGCAGAGACTGTGATAAGATTCCTCCTGCCTCTCATAGAATTCCCTTAACTCCTATTTTCTAATTAGACCTGATTGCACCCTGTCCATCCAGTGCTGACCAGCAAGAAGCTGCACTTCACATCCAGTTCCTACAGATGTAAATTAAGTTAGATAGTGCAGGTTAGTGGTGTCTTGGTCTTTGAGTCCTAAAGAAGGAGAATAAATGGCAAAAAAAAACATTCCCTGTACAAGACCAAAGGGGAAAGCCTGCAGGCTACAAGTAGGGCCACAGCTACAGAGCTTTATTTACAGCTCAGGCAAAGTCTAACACAGGGAAATAACGGTCTCCACACAGTCCTCAAGAAATTTCAGGGAACAATAATGATCTTTGGGAAAGTCCTAGCTTTTTGTACACAGTTTTCATAAAGTATATCCTATATACATGTTTACAAAAAAAAAGAAGCATAAAAAAGTCTATATTTTTAATCAAAATGGAGAGGGAAGAGATCTCTTTCTCAGTGGTGCAGAGCATATAATAGGTCTCTTGTCATCCTCCAATGCCAAAGAATTTGCCCTACAGAATCATTCCAGAATGTCATCTTTTATTAAGAAATAGTATTTGCAGAAGAACAGCAAACATAATTTTTTATCTGGCTTTTCTCCACCTGTTTCTTTACCTAAAGTTTTCCCTCTGTGCAGCAGGATTTATACAACGCAAGTGCCACAGCTGTCTTCTATTCAATACACTTCATATAATTAGAGCATTTCTGCTCAAAAACTATCAAGCTGGCAGTGGTGGCCAAAGCACCTGAGACCCACACATGAAATCCTACAAGGCACCACAGATACCTCCAACCTAGGCCACAGACGATCCATCAGAACTGATCAAGGATAATGGGTTACCACCCATCATCTGAGAACTTGTGAAAGACAAGGCGGGTCCCCTAGCTCAAAGGCAGCGCGGGGTGAAATACATTTCCTCAAGCTGTTTCATATGCACCTCACTTCTAAGCTGCTTCTACATTACTTTCTTGAGGTATGTGGCACGTGTCTCCTAATGGCGTATTTATTTATTGTGTATTCAGTGCTCAGTGGAGTGAGATGTGCGCTCAGCTGTGTGGTACAGTGCAAGGCCTGTCAGCAGATTTCTATTCTAAAAAAAAAAAAAAATCTGTCCTTTTAATGCTGCCTGAAACAACCACTGTCTTCCACTAGTATCCCCAGCATCCTCAGCCACTGCCTCAGCTGTTTCTGTTTGCAAGACCCAGACTTTTGTATTAGTAATAGTCAAGGTTATATGTGCAGAATATTGGCGACAATATAAGAAAATGACAATTCACAGCTCCAAGAAGATGTAATTACCCTCACATAGAAAAAAAAAGCATTAGGTCCAATGCACCACTGAAATTGTATGTAGATTTTGTACTGCTCTTTATATAAGAGCTGGTCCCACACTGCGTGTCCTTCAGTCCTCCCCTGTCTGCGGCCTTTATATTCCTGACAGCACTACAGAGGAACACAGTGGAGGCTTCATCTGCCAATAAAGCTCTTTCTGAATATTTTTAAGTATTGCCACACAGACCTGACTTACCTGAAGGTCCCAAAAATATTCTAAAGGGCCACAGATTTTTTGTTTAGTTGCTTGTCTGACTGCAGTTGCTTGGCTCAGACTGCGCTTTATTTAGTGTTTAACAGGAGCTATTGTTCCTGGCCATGTTATTTTTTAAAAAATGCAATTTTTAAAAATACAGAGATAGATCAATGGATTTTTGGTTCTTCATCCTCCAAGGTAAGTTACTAATTTTTCGGTATGCGTTCTGCACGCCCATGCACAGGGACTAGTCCCTTGTGGCACCCGCCCATTCATCAGCAATGATGCGATCTGAGCCCTCCAATTAAATGCTATTACATTCAAATTACTGACAGGAGGCAAGACTTGGATGTTACATCTCTATTAACCTGTTCTCTGGCCCTGAGGCCAAGTGGAAAAGTCTGCCCACGTCTGTATTGTTACACTGCCTTAACCTCCGTAACGGGGTAACACACCCAAACTGCCTTTCGGGAATTCATAGAATTAGACTAAAGCCAGGAATTGACAGGAAATGCAAATTACCTGTGAAAAACTGTTCTACCCTGAGAGTAATTAAATACTCAAAGAGGAGCCCAGAGAGGCTGTGAGAACCCCATTTTTGGACGTATTCAGATCTTGACTGGGCACAGCCCCTGAGCACCTTGCTCTAACTGGACCTGTTTCAAGCATGGGGTTAGACCAGATATTTTCCAGAATTGTCTTCCAACCTAATTTATTCTAGGAATGGTCCTTGGCCTTTGCTGACTTCCAAACAGTGTCTGGGAAATGTTTAGTCCAGACAAAACCATGCCAAGCACTTTGCTTAAAATTTAACAGTAGAGACGACCAAGTTCCAGTGCTCAGGAACATGATCACCGGTTAATTACTGCTACCAGTTAATTCACTAGAAGAGATGTTGACAGAGATGTCAGTATTCCCAAAGTCACACAGAAAGTCTGTAACAGAGTAGAAACTTCAGTGTCCATTCTTTTAACTGAGGTTTACTCCATATCACCTGTTATACTTTTCCTTTGTTAACACGTTTGTTAGAGCATCCAGCTTAGACTGAGGTGAAATCTTGACACGGCTTTTAGCTGTTATGTTATGGTTCTTGTTGGAGTAGTATTTTCACTTTCAGCCGTTCCTTTCTGACACTAACCTGGAGCCAACTACAGATCATCCTTTCCGTAAGTGAGATTAAGAGATCTTAAAGGCCACACGCTTCAGGAGGTGTTGTTGACAAGTGGTACACACACACTTTTCAGAATCTGCAACTTAGTGAATAGCTTGCAGTAACAAAAGACTAATAACATCAAAGACCTTTAAATAAAGGCTGCAGAGCAAAATTGGGCACTTCGCTATATGGTTTTAAATACGATCTTCCCAAAAATCTGCACCCAGATTTATTTGTTTTTATTACTGTGCACCAGGTGTATCTCTACAGCTTTTTTCAGGCAGATAACCATTTTTCTTGCCTCCCTTCTAGGATGGCCGGATGCTGGTAAACTCCGGTTTGAAATTGTTGGGATTAACTAAATCAGCAGGACTAACCATATCAAGAGCAAAGTTCTGCCTAATGCTGCCAGCTACTGGATCAGCATGTGCTAGCATCGGAAAGACCCTTCAGACAAACAGTGTTTCACATTTCATGATTGTTTTGGAAGTCATAGTTGGGAGCAAAATTGTGGTCTTCATTTGGGAATTTACAATGGTTATTGCTTTGATATCTGTGATTGAGAAGTGCTTTGCCATAATTTCACATAGCAAGGTGAAATGATCTACCTAAAGCCACCCGATTTGCCAGTGGCAGACCGGGGAGACCTTGCTCTGCTAAGTGCCAGAACACAACCAACATAACTTCCATTTTTTCTCATTTGAATGAACTATTTGCCCATCTTAGAAATAAGCCCATTTTCTCCTGTGGCTAATCTTTCCCATTGAGTGAGTAATATTAGTTGATTAGGCATTCTGGCTTTGTCCCTTAACGTCACTGACAGATGGCTGTATTACTGATCTCTCTATAAGTGGAAATGTAATGTTGCTATTCCCTCAGCCTATTGGAGCAAAGAATATTTATTACCTACCTTGCATTTGCTTCCTTTGCAGCTCATGCACTTTGCACCTTTCAAGAAGAGTCCCTGGATGCCATTGATAAAAGAGCAGCTACCTCTGGGTGCTGGCTTAGAGGCATGCAGTAGATCAGCAGTATGTGAAACAGCAAGGACAACTAGCTGGATAATTTTTCTGTACTAAAAATAAACAGTGAATAACCGTTTACATTTAAATAAGCATATTCAGCATGTTCACATATTATATTCTAATTACTTAATAGCTTGAACTTTGTTAAACGGTGCATTTTATAGCGCGCATTCAATCTTTCTTACATCGCACTGATGATGCTGACAGCAGCAAGTAATTGATCTGGGCTGTGCTTCAGGTACTCAAGTAAATCTTGATCTCTCTCTCTTACTCACACACTCATTCAATTAATTTCTCCCTAACTTTAATTGACATTCCTCTTTTTTTCAAGGGTTCCCAAACTTTATTTCCCCAAAGATGCTTTGTCATTCTACTTGGTTCCTAAACCCCTTCCCTTTGGCACACTTTGGTCTTCCTCGTCTGGCTGCAGATATATCTTCCCTAAATTTCCCTTTCCCCTAAGTCCCAAACATCTTTTCTCTTTCCAGCCATCTCAGTTTTCTTGCATTTTTAGTGGGGGCAGATTTAGGTGCTCAGTCAGCAGTATAAAGCTTTGGTTGCTATTGCTGCTGGGCTAAGGGAGCCCCATACAACCCCCAGGTTGGAGGATTGCTGCTATTCAGTAGGATAAATGCTACTAATAAGCTCCCATCCATACAAGCAGGGCAGATAATCTATTTCTTATTGAGAAAAAAGGAAGACCTTGGGAAAACACACATTAAAAAACACTGCTGCATTAACAAAAAATAAATTTATACCTTTCCCTGCCTTGATGCCTGCCTTACCTCAGGCTCAGTGAAGTTAAGGCTCCATCCAGACAACGTATGTTAAGCTTTTTGCTTCTCCCACAGTAGAACCTGCATGTCTTGTACAGCTCCATAATAATAGTAGAAGAGTTCCTTGATTGTGGGAGTCTCCCCCTTTTAAAAAATACTGGTTAACAGTAAAGAACAAAAACATTATAGTGAATTTATGCCTCAGGGAGGGAGCAAAGTTACCCGAGGGATTACTTCAGTCCATTTATTCCCTAAAGCCGAGTGTCAGAGACAGTTGCACAAAATAAGTTATTATCCTTGACTTTTTGCAGGCATGAAAACCCTAAAGCTCAAGGCATAATTTCTCCCTATAAGAGCACTTACTCTGACATTCCCTGTGACTGCAATAAGTATTTTGATGTTAAGAACATCTACTTTTAACTCCTTTTATGTCTTTAAAAAGGCAGTGATTCATTGTTTCAAGCTACGCTTCCAAAAGCGGCACACTGCAGGATCTTATGAAAAGCATTTTTATCAATGGATAGAAAATCATTTGCAGAATTATGTTTCTTGCTGCTGGAAAAGCTTCCAAATTATTCTCCTACCCCCAAAAAGGAAGTTGAAGATTAAAGCAGAATAATTTTAAATAAGTTCTGATTCATAAAGCTTCTCTCCTATTAAATCCTGCTCTTAATTGGGCTGCTGGCATAGCTGCGCAGTGAAAGAGCCCTCCAGATCAATGTGAACTGGGCTAAGTATGCGAGCGTGTGCTATAAAGTCACCACTGGTAAAGACAGATTGCAGCTTTAGCTTTGCTAGAGTGTACCTACCAGACCTTGTGTTTATGTAATTGACTACTGTCATTCCCACAAGATTTGATCTTGCTAGTGTTGTAAAATGATCAGGAACCTCTCAAAGCCTAATCAGTGCAATATAACGTCCAGCACAGTGGCAGCCAATGAACAACTATAATGTCAATACGACATGGCCAGCTATGAATAGTGTGTGTGTACTTTTGAGCTGGGGTTTTGTTCATTTTATAGTGAATTCCTCGTCTACAGTAATCCATTTGTGGATGTTTTAGATAAGGCTGAAATAACTTAAATTCTCTCCAAACATGGAGATTTCAGTGGTGCTTTGATTACATATACATAATAAAGGGCAATCTAAATATTTTATCAGCAGTCATCATTAATACCACTTCTATAACAATTAAAGATGATAAAATAAATACGCACTGAAAATTATTATGAATATGCTCATTTCAATAGCACCTCAAGCCTTGAATGCAGATGGAGTTAAATCTGCCAGGCTAGATGTTATAGAAACCGTGAAAGCAGAGAGGACTTTTAAATGTAAAAGCCTTTTAGTAGAAGCTGTTTATTTTAATAAGGATTTTTAAATTGTAAAATAGGCTTCCAAAAAGCACAAATAACTGAGTTTATAGAAGGCATAAGGGAGGCAAAGGAAAACAAGGTAATTACCTTTTGCACTTTTTAACAGATCATGTTCCAATTAGGCTTGGATTTTTACCCTTATCTGAATCAAAAATTATATATATTTGAGCAAGGTTGACCTCCATACACACGCTTACAACCTCATTTAATTTCTCTTTTTTGGAGCATAAGACATGATATGCTAGGTTTTCCAGTTTATTTTAGAATAGAATATTTCAGCTGGAAGAGACCTACAACAATCATCTAGCCCAACTGCCTGACCAGTTCGGGGCTGACCAAAAGTTAAAGCGTGTTGTCCAAATGCCTCTTAAATACTGACAGGTTTGGGGCATTGACCACCTCTCTAGGAAGCCTGTTCCAGTGCTTGACCACCCTCTTGGTAAAGAAATACTTCCTGATGTCCAGTCTGAACCCCCTCTGTTGCAGCTTTGAACCATTCCCACGCATCCTATCACTGGATCCCAGGGAGAAGAGATCAGCACTTCCCTCTCCACATCCCCTCCCCAGGAAGCTGTAGAGAGAATGAGGTTGCCCCTCAGCCTCCTCATCTCCATACTAGACAAACCCAGAATCCTTGGCTGCTCCTCACAGGACATGCCTTCCAGGCCTTTCACCAGCAAAAAAAATCATGAAGAGCAAACTTTGTTCTGAGATGTTTTACACAGTGATGGCGGGTGGTGTGGAGCTCCCATGGCTACAGAGAGCTTTTATCTGCCTGTAGGGCCATGATGGAGTACAAAAAGGGTGAGTGGTGCAGAGCTCCCTTGGTCCACAGCTACATGGAGCTTCCAGCTGCCTGTATGACCATGAAAGGGTACAGATTAGGGCTATGTGTGTTTCCCTATCTTTTGGTCAATGTCATGGAATCGTAGAACGTTTTAGGTTGGAAGGGACTTTAAAGATCATCTAGTAAAAACCCCCTTGTCATGGGCAGGGAAACCTCCTACTAGACCAGGTTTCTCAAAGTCCCATCCAGCCTGGCCTTAATCACTTCCAGGGATGACGCTTCTGTAACTTCCCTGGGCAACCTGTTCCAGTGTCTTACCACCTTCATAGTGAAAAATTTCTTCCTAATATCTATTCTACATCTCCCCTCTTCCAGTTTGAAACCATTACCCCTCATCCTATCACTACATGCCCTTGTATAAAGTCTCTCTTCAGCTTTCTTGTAGGTCCCCTTCAGATACTGGAAAGATACTATAATGTCTCCCTGGAGTCTTCTCCAGGCTGAACAACCCCAGCTCTCTCAGCCTGGCTTCATGGGAGAGGTGCTCCAGCCCTCTGATCAACTTTGTGGCCCTCGTCTGGACCCGCTGCAACAGTTCCAGGTCCTTCTTATCTTGGGGACTCCAGAGCTGGATGTAGCACTCCAGGTGGGGTCTCACAAGAGCAGAGCAGAGGGGTATAATCACCTCCCACAACCTGCTGGCCACACTTCTGATGCAGCCCAGGATGTGATTCGCTTTCTGGGCTACAATTGCACAGTGCCATCTCATGCTGAGCTTCTCACCCACCAACATTCCCAAGTCCCTCTCCTCAGACCTGCTCTCAATCCATTCTCTGCCCAGCCTGTATTTGTGCTTGGGATTGCCCTGACCCACATGTAGCACCTTGCACTCAGCCTTGTTGAACTTCATGAGGTTTGCACAGGCCTCCCTTTCCAGCCTGTCCAGGTCCCTCTAGATGGCATCCCTTCCCTCCAGCGCGTGACTGCGCCACACAGCTTAGTGTTATCGGCAAACTTGCTGAGGGTGCACTCCATCTCACTGTCCGTGGCATCAACAAAGATGGTAAATAGTACTGGTTCCAGTACTGACACTTGAGGAACACCACTCATCACTGCTCACCACTTGGACATCAAGCCATTGACTGCAACTCTTTGAGAAAGTTACAACGCACTCCAGCTGAGTGGTAGAGGAAGGAGAGGACAGGTGTGTGCCATGAGCTAGTTATCTCCTTGTCTAGGGATGCATCTGTCAAAGACAGGAACACCAAAGAACAGTGCAGCCACCCCCCATTGCCATGGGGCAGCCCCTGCCTCCCTGCCTGTGGCGCTCCCAGCCTCATGTCAAGACTGTCCAACCCATGTCTCCCTAACAGACAGGAGACACCCATCCTGGCCCAGCCATGTCACAAACCCCATGGCAACATGGGCCACCACCAGTGTTTTCCCCACTGGGACGTGGACACTAGGTGCCAGGACCTCCTGTGCAGCCCAGCCCCTGGCTACCTTGGGAAAAAGGGAGTATGGCTTTGCCATGGCTGTAGGGTCTCTAAGATAGTAACAGGGTATGGGTTAGGGCTGTCTTATCTGTCCTGTAGCACTCTGACAGCTCTCTGAGTGTTGGAGAAGGGAGAGGACAGGAATGTGCCGTGGTCTGGTCACATCCCTATCCAGGTGTCCAGCTGTAATAGGAGAAGCAACAAAGGAGGAGCAACCACCCTCCACGGGCATGGGCAGCCCCTGCCCATCCCTCCCCTGCTCTCTTCTCTCAGCCCTTGTTCACCTGCCTACACTTCTGCCAGCCTAGTCTGGCACAGACTTTTTTATGCCCATCCTGGGCCACCCACATCACCAACAACACCCCTGGGACAGGGCCACCACCAATGTTCTATCTGCTGTGACACAGCCGTGACATCACCAGGGCTGGCGCCTGGAGTCAGTGCTGCATCACTCTGACATGGTTACTGTCTTCCACCATTCAGGCAAGAAGAAACAATTAAATAAAATAAATAAACAAACAAATAAATAATAAAAAGTATATTTGCAAATAACACTGAAGATTCAATGACTCCTTTCAGGTGCTCTCCTCAAATGTTATGCTCCAAGCATCTATTCACTGCAGCAAAAGGACATTCCAGGGAAAAAATCAGGGCTCACAGCATTTTCTTCTTGCTTTTGGAAATGTTTAGTTATCTAGCCTGAAGTTCATAATACTTTCAGAGAAAGAAAATATATATTTAATAGACATTTCTAAATTTCCCGAGGTCTCTGTTTCATTTCCTGTGAATTCTGTGCCGTGGCAGTCACAAAACGAAGAGAATGTAAAAATGTGTAAAAAAATTGCACAATAATAAAGAGTATTTTGACTCTTGAATGGTCAGAATGAGTGGAGGAGTTTAGAGTTTATTTTTTTGAGAAAAATAAAAGGAGAAATAGTTGGGAAAAAGCAAAATATGCAGAAACCAAAAGGGTGTAGTAAACGTAGCATCCATGGGTCCACTTCCAGCTTCTTACTCTGAAACAGCGTATTCCCCTTTAGGTGCTTTCCCCGTGTATACCTACCTATAGTTCTTACTTTTCCCCTTCCAGATAGACTATACTGCCTGTTCTGATGTCAGTGTCATCAGATCCGTGTATGTACAGAGCAAGTTGGATATATGCTGGAAACATCACACTTGCAATACATATAGACAATGTGTATGTGTACGTGCACTTTACAAAACACCACTGGTTTTGTCCAGCAGAGCATGAATTCAGCAGTGTGGTGATGAAAATCTTTTTCTACAATTTCCAGAAACATTAGTCGAGTTGGGGCAATTTTCATTACATCTGTTAGTGGAATTATGGGAAAAACAGAAATCACTTCCCTAGTGACCAAAACTGGCTCTGTCACAGCGCTTGGACAACAAGAAGCCGCATAACTGAAGCTTGGTCTGGCAAATAGCAAAGTTTCATTGAATCTGCAAAGTGATGCCAGCTTCTGTCTCCAGCTTTGCTTCCCTGCCTCTTCCAATCTGTCTAGTAAGTGAAGGAACCTCATTAACAATTAATCAGCTTCTCCTGGACTCTGATGCCTGTGTGTGTTTTGGAAGGCTTCTAATTATGGATGGCTTCATTTAATGCTCTACAGATTTGAAAGGAATTCATCACAGTATAATTAGGTTGATAGCTCTTTGGTCATCAAGTGGCCCACCATTTCCCTCCTGATGGTGGTTTAGATAACGATACTGAAAAATGTAATAGCTGTCTCTAATGACTGACCCAAGACTTTCAGGCATTGCTTAAAATAAATTACTTGCAAGTCACAATTTTTCACTCATCGCTAACTATTTCGGGCCCCTCCATCATCACAGACAGCTATCAATCAAAATTATTTTTGACTCGTAAGCAACATGCAGGTTCCTCCAATGGGACAGTGCAATGGGAGAGTATCTGGATTAGGGAGCCCCGCTCAGGAAAGGGGCACAGGGTCAAAAGCTCATTTTTACTGGTAACAAAGTGTGGTTCAATACTCATCTATTACCATCTTGCCATCAGACTGCGAGCTAGACTCTGGTCTATTCCTAGGCGCAGCAGGAATAACATTAATAGCGCTGTAGAGCTTGAGACAAAAAAAAAAGTCTGTGGAGACATCATTTATTGCATTTCCAGAGCAGGGACAGTCTCATGATCATTTTGGACAGCTGGGCAAATAACATTTAATTTCAGTGGTCAATCCATGCAAGTAAGCAAGAAGAGAAAGAAAGAGAGATCTGGTTCCATCCAAAGAAGATTATTCTTCTCAGTCAAACAAACCAACAACAAAACTCCTCAGAATAATCCATTTTTGCATCAGATTAAAACATGTTTCCTGTTAAATTGTTGTCCTTTGATTTTTTCAATCTAGCCAATTTTGACATGAGACGCTGTGTCTAAAAAAAAATCCATTTTTTCATTTCAGTCAAAACAGGATTTTTAACATATAAGCCGTTTCTCCCATTTCTCGTTAAAGCTACTTGATAGTTTCATAAAAAGCTTCATTTCCCCTGCAACCCATTTTCAAGAAAATTTGATAAGTGTACACAGAACTTGCCTGCTTGCCTTCCCCAGAAAAAAATTCAAGTCAGGATTCTCTGGCCCGCTGCTAAAAACAGCCTGTTTCCATAGCTGTCACTTCCCCTGCAGTGAGGGAGTCTGAAACATCCCTAATGCCTCGCCACAGCTATTAAGCTTCTCCTCGCCGGCTGGCATGCTGCTTGCAGCGCCGAATGCAGGCAGGAGTTCGGAGCAGCCTTGTCTGCTGCAGTTCTGACTCACTTTCTTGGCCCAGCTTCAATCAGTTGGGGAATTCCCTGGAGGATGGATGTGTCAGCACCACAGCTCCTTTGCAATGCTTAAAGGTTAAAGGAGCCCAGAGATACCAGTGGAAGAGGTCTTCCTGCAACCACCTTCATGGAAGGCATAAAAGCCTTCCTAAGATGCCAGCACCAAGGGCACCAGAGAACAACTCTATGTGGCAAGCTGCAAACATCCTGCTGCCAGCTGACTTGCATAAGAGTCTGTTCAGCCTCTTTCTATCTATTTGTGCTGGTAGTTTTGCCCACAGAGAAAAAAAAAAAAAAAACTATCTTTTGATATCCACACTAGGCAGCAATAAATATTTTACCTAGCAGAGACTGCTCCAGGGCTACTAGAAAAGCCCCAAAGGTAACACAAGACGGTGTAGAGCAACAAAGCCAAAACAGGTCCAGTCCATGTCCCACCAGCACTGTTTGTACATCCTGTGTATGGCAAGAGCACGGGGCTGGACTGAAAGAGAGCTCCCAACCCCAGCAACTGTTTCCTTCTCACCACCTGTCAGCGTCCAAGACCCTGAAACCTTTTAGGAATGAAAAAAAACTTTCTATCATCAACAACGGAGCTTTGTCCAGACTGCAGTTGGGCAACAAGTCTCGGTTAAGCCATTTCTCGTCCAGATATGGAAATGAGGGCTGGCAAGTTTGTCTTGATTGTATTATGTTGTTTTTCTGACAGAAAAAACAAATCAACTATTTCATACTCACATTTTCATAGTGAAACATTTAACATGTTAACATCAATATAAAATAGCTGTAGTTCTGAAGTTAAATTTTATCACCTAAATATGCCTAAAAGTACAGTTACTTTGACTTAAATGTAATTCTTTGTCTAGTTCAAAACACATTGTTTTGAAATTTTTGTTTGCGGTTTTGATTCTTTTTTCTTTTTTTTTTAACAGAGAATTATTTCACTTGAACTGAATTATTTGTGTTGATTTTTTTGTACCACTGGCACATCAAAAAGGTTTGCTCTGTTAATATGCAGACCAGACTTTTCTCTGAAATGAAGAATTCCATAATCTTTTAGGGGAAAAAAACCCTAAACCACACAACTTGGAGGGGAAATGTCACAGAAGGGGGGTTTTTTTTCAGTTTTGCCTTAGTTGCCACTGGTTTCCACGGTTCTAAAGGTTTGATCCTAAAACCACAGCCACTGGTAGCACTGTATAATCATGCATCTCCATTTACTGTGACGTCCAGGAAAATGATGTCCCAGGTGTGTTCCGTAGGGTACCCAAAGTCAATGGCTTCTTCTAGCCACAGTTGTCCGCATCCTTGGGCCCCATCGTAGCAACTCAGTGTGGTCCACATTCAATTTTATTCGTGAGCTAGTATCATGGCTTTTGTCCTTTGCAAGTTGTGGAAAGGGTACAAGCGATTCGTAGTGAACTCCAGGTAACCCACTCTCTCTTGGTTCTCTTGCTGGGCTAAATTCTGGGGAAACACAATCAAAGCTGGCCCTGAGGTTGCAGAATAAGAAGACAAAGAGAGAGGAACACCAGAGAAAGCTACACTAGGCAACAGAGCAAGTTGGACTTGCTCAATCAGAGCTTAGAATTCTTCACTTTTACATTAGGAATTATAATTTCAGAACACTGTATGTTTCAGGGTAAGTGATTGTGGTTTACGCTCCATGAGAAAAGGTGCAGAAGATACAAAAATATAAAAACCAGTTGACTGAAAACAAGAACCAAGCTAAACAACACATCACATCCAACCTACACAAAATCCAAACTTGAAACAGTTGAAATCTATTTGGTAAGCAGCCATCTATCTCTGAGGATTAAAGGCATGAAGACAAAGTCTGGGAGAGGTACATAGAGCATTTGTTGATTCCATGCAAATGGAAGAGACCCTTGGTCATCCAGGACATAAATAATCCGTTGTGTGAGCAGCCAAAAAGCAAAATGTTACTGATTCCTGTGACTTAAGCGAAGAGCAAATTGCTCTGGTCTGGTTTTAGCAGTTTGATAGACTTTCCTATTCAATTACTGACTGCAAGGAGAGGAAGGAAAAAAAATGCAGGGACAGTCATGCGGGCTCTGACGTACCCTTCAAGGCAGGGTTCAGAACACAACTGCAACTTCAGCAAATGCAAATGTTGGTTCCGCACTTGCTGGAGCAATGGGGAGCAGGGCATTGTCACTAAATCCCACCAGAAATGCTGGTAAGTCTGGATCCCATGGAAGGAAGGAAATGAGGAAGATGTTGTTGGAATAACGGACAGCAAGTTTACAGACCTGCAACAAGGGAAAGAGGACACAAGAGAAGAGTTGGGGAAATTGTGAAAGCAGTCAGGAAGGATGCGGATTTGCGATGAGGATTTTAGATCATTTCTGAATTCACTGTATGCTTTAATATAAATATTGCCAAAATAGGATATAATGCTAACTTATTTTTCATCCTCTTTATTTGTGTTGTTTATATCAAGGCAGCATTCTCTTATTGGCACCATATACATCCATGCATTTGGGGGTCAGAGGGGTTCAGGATTTTTTTACCCTCTAGTTTGGCAATATTCTATTGCACTGACAGATATTATATTTATTTTATTTTCTAGAGACACACTTAAGTGAATTGATTTTGAATCTTTGACAATGTAATCGATACATGTAAGAGAAAATATTAACTCACAACTGCCAGTTTTTGCTGTGATAGAGGTTTTCTTCCTTAGTACCATATATGATCAGTCACTATCTAAATGAAACATGCTGGGTAAATACATTTTACCTAAAAGCAAAGCTCTACTAAAACAAATAAGGATAAAAAGTTCAGGGATACCAAGTCCATCCAGTTCTACAGAGCCCAGATAACAGAGCCCTCCCATGTCCTCTGCACTTTGGGCTCTCCCCTGAGCACCTGCCCAGTCCATTGGACTAAAATAAGACTGGTCCAGGCTCATGTGAAGGAGAAGAGGCTAAACTTCCTCCTTCTGGTTGTAAATGAAACTGGGCAAGATGCGTCTGCCTATCTTTTCATCACAATTTTACTCACCCTCTTCCTTGAAGTGTAGGATTGGGATGTTTTCACAAAGAGTGGCCAGAATTAAAGCAGCTTTTGTATTGCCAAGGCTCATACAAGGCTCAAGTGTAATTATGTGTCAGCTAACAGATGTAACTCCCACAGCATGAAGAGCTGTTGTTGTTTTCCCTTGCTTTTCAACTGCTGCCCTATGAACATCACATTTAAACAGGGACAAAGTGCATGAGATACAAGTTTATTGTTTTGCGTATTTAATGCTACAATGACGGTGATAAAAGATGTGTTGGGCTCAGTTCTCAAAACTCAAAGGAAACATGGTAAAGAAGACACTGAGGCTGTTGTTCGTATTAGCAACTTAAGTATTGCCAGGCCCAAGTGTTGGAAATCTATCTCCTACTACCTGCTAGACCAATTTTTCCTTCTAAAAGCACAGATCAGAGTTAGCACAGGCCAAGGACCATTGCATGCGTCCCCTCTGTTATGGCAGTCAGACACACCTGACAGCTTGATATGTTGCCTCTTCCATGTAAGTTGGCCTCAAAGCTGGTGGGTGGACACTGGTGTGGTGTCCACCACTGGGTGTGTCAGGTTTTTTGCCTCCACTTGTGCTTCCCCATATGAAACTGTGCTGCACATTGCACCTCTGTTGAAGTTTTCAGCTATCTTCCACTTTCCAGGCTAAAGGGCCAGTTTACAGCTATTTGTTATGTTTATGCTGTTTGTTAGCTTTTAGTCTTATCTTCCTTGGTGGTTACATCCAACTACTTGCTTCTCCTCACCTGGTTTTCCAGTGATCTATGTCCTAGGAGGGCAATGTTGTTTTGTCAGGCTGAACAAACCAGCCACAGCTAATCTGCCTCCTGTGATAGCCTCACCCTCCTAGTCACCAATGAGCCTAGAAGTAAAGCAATGGTAGGGATCAAAAGCAGCCTCCCCTCCTGCCACAGAAACAAGAAGTGCAAGTTTCATAGGCCTTTGTGTCCAGACAGTGAATGATGTTAATAAAGAAATGTCACTCCCTAGCATCAAATCTGAAGAATACCTCTAGTTAATAAAGAAAATCCTACACTATGCACTGACAAAACTTTATATTTTTCTCTTGCTTCACATATAATAGGAGAGATCTTAAAATATTTTCCCCAAATTGTAAGTAAAGAATAGGCAGGAATTCAACACATCCCTTGGGTAGGACTTCCCAGCCATAAAAGAGACTGCTGACTACCTTAGTAGCACAAATTCTTCAAAGTTTGGGTTTTTTAGCTGCTACTACATTAGTCACGTTTTGTTTGAACTTGTTAAAAGCCCTTACTACCAAAAACTGGACTTCCTATAAATAAACTAGTGACTTCTTTTCACTGCAGTCCTCAGAGTTTCTTTGCATTCCATCATCACATTGTCTCTATCTTTGCAAATTACAATTTTGAATCTAATGCATGGATTTTTAAATATTTCCCCAGTTCTCCTCAGCTGAGGATTTGCAGGCGCATCCATTTCTACATGCAATCACCCTCATACATTTGCACCAGATAATGAACACTTGAGTGTTCTTCATTATAGAGAGACAGAAGTCGAGAGTCGCAAACTAAGCAGCTGTTTCATTAAGACTGCTCTGTTGAGAGCCCTGAACCTCTCCACTACTTTTTAAGAGGCAAACTAGGGAACAGCATTTGAGCTTCACGTTGTAACACTGGAGAGGTTTTCTAAATAGCTGGGAGTAAGCAGTCATGGAAAAGGTCACAAACCGGCCTGCTGTCATTATTTCAGTGGATTATGCAGGTAAAAGATAAAATTTGGTTAAAAATAACTCAGAGTGCATGCTCCAAATCTTCGTTTGCCAATGGAAAGGGATATTTTGCATTTGCAAAAGCAGCAAATGCACATAAGAATGTTATTAGCATCCTAAATGCTAGTCTCACACCGGAAAATTAAGCTGTACTAGTGAACACACTTGGGTGCTAAAACCCAGTTGTCCATATACTGTTAAATTGTTAGAATGGTCCCTGGCCAAATGCAGTTCCCCCAGACAGCTCCTGAATATGGCTCAGAAGTAAACATAAGCCAGAAAACTATTCCTAATTGGCACTTTGGATGCAGTCACTCTGTTTTGAAGGTTAAGATAGTTTAATAGCATAGATGCAGGTTATTCTGTGCCAGTTGGCTTCAAGTACCTCATTCTATTCTCTCACCATTTAATTAGTGAGGATACAGCCAAGCCCACCAAAGTGATCTCTTTTACTTCTTTGTCATTGGTTATTAGACAAATACTAAATACAAATACTTCAAACATCTTGCTGGGCACAAAAATCAATTTACAGGGGTTAAGGAGGAGTCTGAGTCATGGGAGATACAAAGAAAATAGTCCAGAATCACACAAGGCGCCTGAAGCAGAGGCACATGGCTCTAGACCTCTCACAGCCCTCGTTAGGTAAATATACACTATTGGACCTTACCCAGCCCAGTTTTCCCTTTCAGTAGACTAACCTTTCTTGGATTGCCTGGCTACAGGCTTCTTGCTTATTTTACAGTATTTTAGGTTTTACACTGGATTTGTGTTATTTATTTAGGAACTTTGAGCAGAAAAACAACCTTTTTCATATCTGTTTGCTCAGACTATTTTCACATGTATGCAGTGAAGCAAGTCAGATGAGCAGTGAGGCTCTTTTCCCAATTTTCCGCTCTTTACCTCCTCGAATACACTAGAGGAAATACCAAGTTTGTGTATATTAGTCCATCCCTAATCGTTAACCTTAATGCCTAGAAGGGGCACTCAGGGATTCTAATTGTCTTATGATTTTTTTTTTTATTAATTATGTTAAAGTAATTCCAGGCACTTCACACCCAGCAGTAACCAGAACATGAGAAGGAAAAAGTACAGATCAAGCTGTTGACATCAAGAAAGATAGGCACAATCTGAGGTGTTCTCTTCCACCCCCAAACCTTGCTCAGCAATCAAGACATATTCAATGCCTATTTAAAATAAAATAATTTAAAAGCCGACTGTTTTGCCAAATCTTCTTCACTTCCAGTGCTCTAAATTGTGCTATTTTCCCTGCGTAATTAATGGTATGAGCATAATCTATTAATTCCAATCCAGCCGCCCACTGGTTACCACCAAGGACCACTTGCTCATGAAGGATATGTGCCTCTGCTCATTTGCAGACATATAAATGCGTGATGTTCTACTCTGTTCCCAAAGGGGAAAAGCGGTGCAACATCTTCAGTCAGAACTGCCACTCTCTCACCTCCTGTTACTGTTAATTTGGCTGGAAGAGCTGCAGCTGTTGGGATTTAAGGGCTTGAGGAAATGCAGCCATTCTGTTGTTAGTGGCGTTAATAAGCCAAAGTAGTCCACGTGCTAATTCAGATGGCTAAATCCTGCAGGCCATTCCCAGTTGAAGTCAGTGGGAAAGAAGCCAAAGGAACCTGAGAAAGTTTGATTATTTCTGAATGCACAACTAGTAGGCAGTCTGCCTCCATGTGACCAGTCACCAAGAAATAAGTGTTGATTGAGCTCTGGTCCTGTTGAGGAAATTTAGTGCTGGCCAGAGCAGCTGAGGTGGGAGGGGGTTGAGTAAATTGAAAAAAATCTCTGTACGCATTCTCATTGTTGTCTGTGCTCCTTCAGAACAGAAAATCCTGTTCAATAGACAAGAAAGTACTTCATGAAATCACATCAGAGGGAGATTCAAGGGGAATAAAAGTCGAGCAGGATAACTCTCGTGATATTTGGATGCCCAGTTTCATCATATTTGGAATAAAAACTTACAATTTTACATTGTAGGAAACATTTTTCATTTTATAGTTTTGAAATGTTCTTTTATACACTAAATAAAAATAGTGACCTATTTTGACTAAACCGAAACTACCCTTTTTATACTCCAAAACTTCACTGAAATATTTAAGCAGAGAACAAATTTCGGAAAACATCTAAAAACCCCATGATTTCCCTTTGTTCCATTCATCCCGTGAAGGCATCCTATACAGAGCGAAAGGGTGACATCACCATCTATAAGCCAGGGCAATTGGCACACATTCCCTAAGGAAGTAATTGGGAGCAGTTAGATGAAATATAGCAAAGGAAATGCCTGGTGATGGTCAGTAATTCTTTGTATCTCCATGGAACGGGTCCATGGGAGATGAGAGCAGATCTCAGCTTGAATCACAAAGGATTTCATCTCATCCCCTTAAGCATCTACATGATGCTATGAGGATTGCTGAAAGTGGAGAAGCCCGGAAGTTCTTCCAGCTACCTCATGTAAAGCACCACCCAGCCAGTCTGAACCACAAACTGGTGTGCAGAAGGCAATGGCATGCAACATATAAGGGGGCAAACATCAATTTTCCATTTTCTCACCTTTCTTCTCACAGCGCACCGTGGGATGTTCTGCCTGGAAACATTTCTTTCAGGACTGTTCTAAACTTTGTTTTGGGACAGGAAATGGAAATTCCAGGTATCTTTTGACCATCTGCAGTGATTACAAGTTCCAGGAAATTCAGCAGCTCAAGACTTGCTCATCGCCACTGTGTATGTTACCACAAAGGCACAAAATAAGGTGCACAATGTAGCACACATGAGTTGTGCCACAGTGTGGCACAAAGCCGCTTTCCTCTGAAATACAACCTACAGACGTAGTCACCACCTCAACACTTTGAGTAAAAACCTGGTACCACCAAAGTCAAACATAAGTTTCTCCCATTCAGATGAGTTAAACTGAGATTTTATTCCCAGCCAACAACGGAAAATGCATTACCTTTCTTGCCCTTGGCAATCTGTAGCATTACCATCTTCCAAAGAGTCAGTCAAGATCCATTTAGCTTTCTGCTCTGAAAGAGACCTTTTTACTTCTGGACTTTCCTTCCTGGCATTTGTGAGCAGCTGCTGCAGGGAGCTCCCTAATGCTCTTCCCAGTGCAGAGATTGCTAGAACAGAAGCCTTTGGCCTCGGCATAAGTGCAGGAGATTGATAGTCTGCTCCCATGCCTGCCCAATGTATTTTGTAAACCCTCCAGCCATCTGGGCAGAGAATGCGCATCCTTGGAAGCGAATGCATCCCTCACTGTGAGCAAGTTCTAAAAAGGGGTTGGATATTGAATGCTGAATAGTAAAAATATGCATCAGTGCTTTCTCCACCTGAAAAGGAGAAGACTATACTCTGCAGCAGCGCTTTCCCCCTCCATCCTTTTGCATTTGTCAGGTTGCTTCTCTAACTCTGTCCAGCACACACCGCAAATCCTTCTTCATCCCGCCTCACTGCCTGCATGCCTTGCACAAAGGCACAGTTCCTATAAAGCCACTTATGTTCTCTGAAGGGTGGAATTAGAGCCATGGTCCACCCCTACAGCAAGAGCAGAGCTGAGCAACCTACTGATAAGGTATGCTCCTTCACCATCTATTCGACTGCATCATGAGGTACTTTTTCTTGTGGTAACTGCAATAGTCAAGACAGATCTAAATAACATGAAGAATTATTTAGATTTTGAGTTAACAGAGTCTTTTCTGCTGAAGATGTTTTAGCTTCTTAAGACCATGGCTTCAGCTAAGCTCCCTCTGTTTGTGGCAACTCTACATCAACATTTCAGGTTGAAAGTGGGTAGATTTAGATTAAATATTAGGAAGAAAATTTTCACTTTAAGGGTGGTGAGGCACTGGAACAGGTTGCCCAGAGAAGTTGTGGAGGTCCCATCCCAGGAGGTGTTCAGTGCCAGGTTGGATGGGGCTTTGAGCAACCTGGTCTGGCGAGAGGTGTCCCTGCCCATGGCAGGGGGGTTGGAACTCAATGATCTTCAAGGTCCCTTTCAACCTAAACCATTCTATGATTCTATGATAGTGGTAACTCATATTTGTCCAGTGATTCATGTCAAAGACATTTTGAAATCCCTCAAGAGAACCATATAGATGAGACTTATCCAGGAACGGAACTAGTTATGAATTTTATTGTGACTTTTTTTAGTAAGAAAACACAGATTTATTTATAAAAGTTTACTGGTGAAAGTGTCCTCAAAGAACAGTATAGATTTTTTTTGTATCAGCAATGGATTTTTTTCTGGCAGTAACTGAAGATGCAAGAACAGTCTGGTGCTGAAGGTATTCAACTTTTGGATGAAGACAGGGCTACAGTAACCTGGTGCAAACCAGAGCTGAAAGCTGGAGCGACTTCAGCCCCATCCCAAGACAGCCCACAGCCAGAAACCCAGAATTCACACTCAGGTACTCAAACATCCCCCAAAAGCTGCTGACATTTCCCAGAGTAAATTGGGAAGTTTTCTGACACCTTCTCACTGCGGAAACAGTTTTTCCTGTTTCTCTTTATTAGGAGAGCCTATTAAATCAGCATCAACCCTCTCCCACAACGGAGCTCCCATACTATATATGTGCAGAGCAGGCACAAGAACAAGTGATTGAATTGAGTGACATCCACTAATCTCTCACCTAAGCTTGAGAGGATTTTCATACACTGAACCACGTCCCAGCTCCTGCATTCTGCTGGCAGATGAGGCAGAGGGACACAAGCCCAAGAGAAGAAACATGACTCCAAATTAGAAGCCCAAAGCTGATGCCTCCAGTATGTCTCCTACCCAGGACCAGCTCATGTGGCTACACCACACACCTTTCTTTTCCCCATCTCCAGATTTCCTTCACCTTGAGCAGTTTACATATGAGCTTTTCCACTTAAATAGTGGTTAACACAGAATTGCTTTCATTAATAGAAAAGGCCTTCTGAGTAACTAATTCCTCTGTTAAACAGAACAATTTAGGTGTAATAATGACTACAACTGGGTACTGTATGAGTGCAGGGGGGAAAAAAAAAGAAATAAATTATTAGATATACAGGCTTTATTTGGGAAAAGTCTTAGAAGGCATTTTTAGAAGCAATAATAACAATTATAATTAATGAATGCGCTGCCAAGTATTGACCAAAAGATACAAGTTCACCTTTCATTTCCCCAATGTCTGACTATTCAATTTGTTTTCTTATTGAAATCCCAGGGCTTTGTGAAAATGTCTTTGAAAACAACCATCAAGATACAACTATTCCTTGAAAAAAAAAAAAGTGCAAGAATCGTTTTATACACCATTTCCCTGCTAATAACTATTGTTTTAAGAGGTTCATATGGTATTTTAAAATCAATGCCAAGTCGAAAGAAAAAGTAACGTCATATTTGCCTGTCAGATAAATTACATATTTGAAGACAATTTTATAACCAATTAAACAACTCTGCAATCTGCAAAAGGTCTGAGCTGGGAAACACTAAAATTACCAAAGTAAAGTTATTTGGCGAGTACGTAGAACGAGGGTCAGTCAAGAGAAGAGGAGGAATAACCTGATAGTTAATTGTAATCACTGAGTAACAAAGGATGAGACTATGTCGTCCAAAGGATAAGCCCAAAGAGTACTGAAATGCAGAGAAGAAAAACAGGTTTGTAAATCAGATTCACAGAATTAATTTAAATCATAATTTTCCTGGCATAAGTACCCTTCTAGTGTGTCCACTGACAGCATTTTATGCTGCTGTATGCAAGCAAGTATACATAAATAACTCAGATTTTGCACAAATTGATGCTGGAGTGGGTCCATCCTTCCCACTCCTTCCACAAATATTCCCAGAAGGGACATTCAGCGTCCTTCATCAGTGCTCACATTGCACTACACGCTTGGGTGAGCCTTCAGTAACAAGGAGTAAAACCTTGAGCTTGAATTTAACACACATAAATCACTATTGCTTGAGCCAAAAACATGCTCGGTAGTGAAGACTGTAGTGATCCAGGTGGTAAAGAGAGACAGAAACACACCTTCAACAGAGATTCAGGACAGACAGCTTGGAGAAATGGGACATAAGGAAGTCTTGCTTCCATGCAGAGAAAGCCCAGAGAATATTTGTAAACTATGGAACTGTGGTGATAGGTGCAATTAAATATACCAGTACGGTTGTATTACCTGCTGGCAGGTCAATACATAGTATTATTTACCTTGTTTGTCCCTGCAGGTGAGGTCCATTCAGCAAAGGGAAATTACACAAAATTGGAAGAGTTTTTCCATCCTTTGTAGCAGGAGACATGCATCATGCAGGAATTTTCTACACATAAATCCTCTGCTATTGCCAGCACCTACATTACCAGCAATGCCTTTTTCTGTGGGATCCTGAGGTTTCCAGAGCCTTCACATGGAACTGTGCTCTTTTGCTCTTAAACTGAGTACACAAAACAGGCATCCATGCAACTTCTAGTCTTTTTGCCTTTGGTTTGCTAGCAATCTCATGAAAGTTTGCGGCTCATGTTCCGTGGCTCAGATCCTTTGAACTACCTGTCCACAACACGATAGATTATGAAACAAACAGATTTGAATCTGCCTCTGCCCTTTCCATTCCTATATGCTCTAATGCCGTGAGCAGTTACTTCATTAAATTATATATCAGATTGTCAAAAAATGGTTGTTTCCCATTTTTACCTCTGTGTCAGATATATTGGAGCAAAAGGTTTCCCTTGCTAATTAGAATATAAACAGCAGTGCTCAACATGTGGGCTTTGTTTCCATGTGCAGCCACCAGACAGACCAGAGCAGAGGATGTCTAAGCCTGTAACTGAAAGAGCAAGCAAAGCAAATACACAGCCTCCTTAAAAATAGAAACATCCTCTGCAGGGAGGTATTACCCTTTCTGTACAAATGTATCTGGGCCTCTGGAAATGGGCAAATTGTCACGGAGGCACATTATGGGCCTTGTCTATGGTGGCTTGCAAGACAGGAGGAGCTGAGTCCATGAAGCGTACAACTCCTAGGTCCAAGCTTTTGCTTTATATTGCTGCCACTGTAATATAAAGGGGCACTTATATGGGGAACTGTGTGTGAATAAAGATGATAAAAGTTCTTGGGAAAATACCGGGTTTCTTCAAGCTTCTTCCTGGTGCAGTGGAGCAGACAGCCCAAGTCAGCTCTGAGGCTGAATGTTGTACAAAAACCCAGTACTATCCCAAAATATGAGTCTTTCATCCAGAAGAGTCACTGCTGTTAGCATATAGCTGAAATACAACGTTCTCTACTCTGGTTTGGCTGCGGTAGGCTCTGAACTAGGGTTTGAGAGGCTCTTAGCCTCATCCCTTCCTCTAATTGGTCTCTTCACCTACATTAGGTGTAGGCAGGTGCTCAGAGTTTTCCTCCTGAGATAGATTTGAAATAGGGCTTTCATATCCCATCTGGATTCAGTAAGTCTGTAATATTATGCACTGACTTACAGGTGAAACAGAGGGCAGACTTCCTAACTTCCTTGACCTAACTCAAAAAAGTGCTCCTCTTGCCCCACTGAAGGACATAACCAATTTCTTTTTGTTCAACCTTCCAACAAGTACCAAATAAACATGGTAGCAACTGAAAAGCCAATGAAGACTCAGCTATGTCTTTTTTTTTTACTATATGTATTTTCTTTGTCCTTTAACACCCAACTACAAAGTGAACGATGATAGATGATTTTTCAATTTGAATCATGATCACTGTTAGATGTTGAAGGACAAAGGAAATAAATCATTCTGAAAAGACATAAGGATGTGATGGTGTTTTCATCATTCAAAGCTCTTTCCAAGTTGTTGGCAAATAAAAGCCTTCTTTGATGATGGTAATTTCATGGTCCTTATCTCTCCTTGAGAAGGAAGCACACTTGATGGTTTCAATTTTTTTGTTATCAGTAGTCTGGTGACTTTTTGGGGGAAAAAGGTCAAAAAACCTTGCATAACATTAAAAGCAAGCTGTGAATAAGAAATAAACAGTGCAGGTGCAGGGAAGAGAAATTTTATGCTCTTTGGAATTTCTGTAAGAGGAAAAAAGTCCCTCATCAAACTAGGTTTTCCCTGCAAACTCAAGGAAAGCAAATCAAATTCACTTCTGGTCAAGCTAGGTTCTGAAGTTTTTGCCACAAGATACCTGCCAACACACCATGCAGGTCTGTGTCATCTCCATTTGTGACCATCTGTTGGAAAGCTGAAGGATGCAGTAGTTTTGTAATATTAGGGCATCTTTCAAGCTCTGCCTCCAGGTCAGTGAAGCATTGATATTACGTCCTTCAGCCACGGTAAGGACATAAGGTTTTGAATGCTGAAAAATGTGCATCACATTTTTCTACAGACTATTCTGCTGCTGACCTATTGAGCATTAGCATTGTCAGAACTGTCTTTGGTTCATATTTCGTGTCCAGCAACGCAAAGCGTTTCATCTGAGTTTTGTTACAGAAGCTAAAAATAAAAACATTTTGCACTTGAACAGAGACTTTCCTTAGCCTCCTGAAGTAGCTTTAGAACATAGATTGGCACAAATTCTCTGGTTTTACAGCTGAATGATCCAAAAGTCTGTGTAACTCCAAATGTTTATACTCTCCATATCTCCAGAATCATAAACATGCGAAGTCAGTTGTTGTATCACAGATGGAAAAAACAGTCCTGTACAATATGCAGTGATCCACATTGCTTTACTATAGCATTAATATAAGAGTTCCTGTCATCATCTTTAGCACAGATGATGGATCCCTTACACCGATACTGGTCCCACTAGAGTCACTTTATGCTTGACAACTAGGAAATGCAGCTCCCTGTGGCTTGGTTATTCTGCCTAAATGAGAGAGCAGGCCCTCCAACAAGGCACAAGAAGGTAGATATTTAGGACATCGCAGGGAAATTTTTACCCTTTGAGGACTGTAGAGCAGACTGCCGATTACACTGAGGTCCTGGAACAAAATGAAACATCCTGTAATAACAGTTGCTAATAAATTAGCACATAAATATAAAGAAAAACCTGCCTTACACAAGCATATTTCCAGAAATTATGGAATCAACTTGACTTTTGCTTGAGGTTCATGAATATTTATTGATATCTTACTGAAAAAAAAATGGTTTTATAGCCAAAGGTATCACAGCATAAACCACAAAACAGTAAGTGCAATCTGTATAGACAGTTTTGGTCATTAAATTTTACTGACAAACCCATTTGATAAAATTATCATCTGTTGCAGGTAATGGGCAGAGACATACTTTACCACTGCAGTTATTTTCACTCATCACCACATGTAAATCCTCAAGCTCAAATATAGACCAAAGTACTACTCTGTGCCACAGAGATGTCCTGTGCTGGTAGAAAACAAGGCAGGCTGTCGTAGCTAGAGAACCATGCTGCTGGTAACTGACCACAATGCATTCTTCTACATATAACATCAAAATGTTTGGCTAGATATTTAAAATATAGCCAGGAAAAGGGGGTTTCCTTCTGAACTTGTACACTATGTTGTCCCATGCAGGTTGCTATCTGTCTTACGACCACCATCAACATATCAGCACAGCTTCTTATTTAACACTCCTGAGGATCTGGAGTTAAAGGCTATTTGTGAGAAGATGTAATCAAACTGTAGGTCTACTATTCAAATCTATTTTTTTTATTTGTCGTGTTGGCCAAGACACTACCAAAACTCTAGACATTTCTATTACCTGTATATCATAAGTACCACAAAGCAACTAATTTAAGCAATATTATTGGTAGTGTGTTCAATGCAGTACTCACTCTTCCATCTTTTATAGAGCAGGCAGTTTTTGTAAAAAGATGTTCCCTTTCTGTATCTCCTTTTCATTCCAGCATGCTGCGTTGTCTCATCAATGCATTACCTCTCCATCTCATTAAACATCTGTGCCCAGAAGACCTCTTTTTCCCACTGCCCCTGCTCATTGATTTCCTTCTTCCTCTTTCCCACTGTTTCTCTCTCCCATATTATTTTTTATGTCTTTGGAGCATTAGGAGATGGCTATGGAGAGAATGTTGTTTGTAGTACAGTGCACAAAATCCTATTGTTCTCACATGAATAGAAGCCTGGAGCAGATCTGGCTTAATTTGTCAGAAGCCTATGTGTAATCATGTTTTAGAGGGACACAGAAAAGATTTGAGACCTACTTGTTTAAAATCCAATTAGAGTGACATGGAGCTAGGTACAGGTTAATGACTCAAGTCAAGGATGAAAAATATACAAGTCTATGGTGCTTAAGCTAAAACATTAATAACAGACGGATAAAGGGGAAGCATGCGATTGCACTCAGGAGTGACTGCACTTTTTGAACTTGAACTTAATAGCTCGATGCCTTCCGTGTAAATTTTTCAAGGAAGGAAGGAAGGTCTTCAAGCACATTTAAGCAGGGCTCCTCCCTTTCTGGATGCTCTAATAGCAAAAAGGCCAAACAGACCTTTAGACAGGGAAAGCTGAAAAGAGATGTTGAACAAAAAAGACCAGGCTATCGTGTAATGTAAATCAGCACCTTTCCACAGTCATCAAAGAAGCAGCAACATATACTGGCCAGGATTAGGGGTCTCAAAGAGAAACCGAAGTGTTTTCAGTCTAGTTTTGGAAATACAGTGTTGTTTATCTCTGTACAATGAGAAAGGTTACAGGTAAATAAAGAGACCTAGCAAAAAACAGCAAAGGCTTGGACCTTGGTGCTTAGTCTGCACAAGCTGCTGAGCCAGCATCATCAGCAGTTGTAGAAGTGAATAAATCAGGAATTCAGTTGCAAACTACACAGTGACCATTACATCTGAGGACAATATCACCTGTGGTGAGACGATTTTTTAAGATTGTTGGGAGGTTTTGGAAGGAATAATGCAATTATAAATGGCAATTTCCCACTGGCCACATTAAAACTTTAGTAGATTAATAAGGTCCCAGGTTTGACCATCTGGATAACATTAGCAAGATCATTTTGTCCAGTTACTCTCTGTACATAACCTTATTCCTTCTTTTCGAATAAAACGTGTTTTCTGTGTGGCCAGTCTGAAGGTACCATACTTGCCTAACCCCAGACAAAAATCTTCCCTTTCTTTAGCCCATTTTGATCACCTTTCTCTGAACAATCTCTGCTTCTAGTATATCTTTTTTATGGGACAGTATAAAAAGGAAGTAATCAAGGTTGAGATGCAGCACTGATTTCTATGCAGCAATGAAAATGACCCTAAATATTCCCTACACCTTTATTACTTAATAGTCACTTGATCGTGTCATTGCATATTACTGACCTTCAGCAGCAGTGCCTTGCAATATCCCGAAGCCATATTCATAGACATGCAGTCATGTCACCCTTCTTCTATTACTTTTATCTCCTTCTCAAAGCATTGTGAATGGATATCAATCTAGCCAGACCAGCCAAGTCTATACCTGCAGTGTTTCATAGTCATCATTGCTGTAATTAAGGTGCCACTTATTGATTCATAAGTATAAGATAATAAATCATACAACAGACATAACTAGCACATGTTCATAGACTGTTTTCCACACATTAAGAGAAAATGTGAAAGGTGGCATCCCTTGTGACACAGGATTGCCGCCTCTGAGGAGTGATTGGTAGATCTGTGCGATGACACAAGTCAGGGCCAGCGAGGGAGGCTGCGGACATGCTGCATCGATGACTGCATTGTAAGATAGATCGGGCCATGGTGCTGCAGGCATGTGAGACTAGGTAAAGGGACAGGCTGCGCTTAGGATTGATGCTGATGGCTTTCAGTAGTATTGGAAATGATTTCCTTGCAAGTATTAGCTCCCACACTCCTGGCAGAATCACTCACGTTGTCGAGGTGAAGCAAATGTTCCCGACAAGCCCATCACCAGAGACATTCAGGAGTTTCTCCTCTGGGAGGAGCAAGGGCAGAATGATTTACTGTTCTCTGCCTATCTCCTTAACTGCCTGAGGCAGGGCACACAGACGTGTCATGAGAGGTGGGAAAGGTTATTTATGTGTTTACCTCTTCCCCTGGTGTCCTAAAATGTCCCCTCCTCCTGGAGAGTCATCTGTCATCTCTCAGGGCAGGGTGTGACTCTAAAACTATCACAAGCAATGCTGTGACTGTGCAATATGCAAAGAAAGAGCTGAATTGGACTGATGGACTGTAGAAATTATTAAACCTGTTGCTTGAATATCCTCAGTGTGGTCACCTCTCTGATCAGTCGGATGTCATGCATCGGTCTTTAGAGGCTTGGGTAGACACAGGCAAGGATGTCCACGTTTTAGTCTTGCTGTTTTGAAAAAATATTCACGTCTTTGTCTTCTCTTGCTCTCCTTTTCTTCTCCCCTCATTCCTCATGAGCATCTAAAAGGCAGCAAAGACATAAGCAGGCCCTTTCCCAGCCTTCCTCTCATTTCTCAGAGCATTCTTGGTTATAAAAGCAGAAACCCAAAAGTTTAAAAAAAGCCTCTACTTAAATAACCCATTGAAAACCTGTCTGAAAGGAAGACACTTAAAAATGAGAGAAGTGGTACGTTCAGACTGTGATAGGACTATTTTGAGCCTCCCTTTCTCGGATTTTTTTTTTTTTTGGAGCTCAAGTTCAAAGATGACAGCACAGTAGCTACTCTGAGAAGAAGTGTAATACGTGGATGACTTTGATAAATGAAACTATTCTTTCCTATGATTGGCCTATAAGGGGGAAAAAAAAGCTAAATAGGACTAAACTCTTCCACAGCAAAAAATAAAATAACCAAAAAGGAATAAACTCTGATCAGATAGTACCTCTGATTGCCATTCAATGGTGATTGAATAGAAAAACAGAAATAAAAGATAACCTTCAAAGAGGGCCTACACCTGTGTGTGTTTAGTCAGGAGCAGTGGACAAAACACACAAAAACTTGAGTGCTTGTCTAGAGTAGGGAAACCCAGGATTGCTGCAGATTGCTGCAACTTTCCCAAGTCTATTGCTCTAATGCAGGTCTGCAACAAAAAATCAGGAGAATATTGCATTGTACCTGGGCTGCAGCAATCAACCCCCTTAACCAGGAACAGACCTGAAGTAATGGGAAAAGTCCATACTCACATGACAAGAACAAAATTCATTGTGCCTATGCTTATTGACATTTCCAGACCTTGGAGTAATAAACATCCCAACTACCGTGGAATGCAGTGACCAAAGAAACTGTGATCCTACTTATAACCCCACAAAATGAGAAAAATTACTTACCTCACAAAACACGACATTCTATACAGGGCATTGCTTCTTTAGGATTCTTGTCTAAGAGAAAAGATGGGGATCGCTGCCTTTGAGTCGTTTGCTATTCAAGCTGTGCTACCTACCTTGACAGTCTTCTTAAAACTCTTGCTGTATTTGACATTTATTTTAAACCTCCATCTCCAAGAATGGTGACAGTATGGAAATATCAAACAACAACTGTTTTTCATGTGTTTCCCACATGCCTGGCAGAAGGTAGTCTGTAGGAAACAAACATTTTTTATTCCTTGGACCCACAAAGTTCAGAAGTCTAAAAATCCTTAGGAGACCTTCTTCTGTAAAAACCTCACAATTTGTGATACCGCTTCATGATTTTGGGATGGTCTCCTTTGTGATTTTGGTTATCAGTACTGGGAACAGCTGCAGGGTTTAATCCTCAGTCTCAAGATAGGCCAAAATAAACCTTCCGAGAAGGGAAGACAAGTTGTTTGACTTGTTCAGCTCAATAAAAACAAAGTCATCAGCTTCACTGTTAACTTTTAGTGGAAGCATCCATCTGTGAACAATATGAGAAACAGTCGGGGGAAAGAAAAGCCACATGGATCTTTTTCATCTGGATCCCCAGAAACACTCTCTTAGTTACTGTGCTGGGCTGCTAACACACAATAAATAATTGTCCAAATTTATCCCAGGTGTAATTCAACGGCGTTACTACAGGAATGAATTGCTCTGTTCAGATGTGATTACTCCCATTTATTATAAACTCTTTTGATAACTTGTTATAAATCTTGAGTTTTTCTAGCTTCCATGCCAGCGCTACTGGCAACACACTCCATGCAACTGCAGCAGAGGTAGGACTTTGGCTGAGAGAGAAAGAGACATTTACGACAGATGCACTTTGCTGCTATCGGAGGGAAAAAAAGACCACATTCAGAAAAGAGGTCATTTTAGAGCATTTATAAGAACTTCATAGTTTAACGTATTTGTTTAGAGTGCAATTGTTGGGACACCTCCAGATACCTCCAGATAGGTTGGATACACCAACCTATTCTGCTTTTTCACATAAATAAACAAACAGAAGATTTGCAGTGAAAAATCTTAGTTCTGACTGACGTGATCATCTTGATGTATGGATGTGATGTATGCATTCCTCCTCCTCTCACCCTGCAAAGGTGGAAAAGCTCTCACATAGCAACTGCCACCATGAAACATTCAATCCTATCACATGCTGTCATCCACTCCACTGCAGCCCATCGATGAGAGCACCCGCTCTTGTGCACAGTGCAGGACAAGGTATCCTTCATTCTCCTAGGGGTGGCTGGTTTCCAAGTTGCTTATCTTCACATATAGTCCCCAAAGAGCAAAGACATTCCGGCAACACAGAATGAGTCAGCTTGAAAAGAAGGGTAGAAGAAACCTAGAAATGTGTAATGGGGGAAGAGAGACCTTGCAGTGAGAAGAGCAGCAGAGTGAACCTGGTTTGGTACTACCAGAACTCACTGCATGTCATCACCACCCTGCCCAGGCTGGGACAAGTGTGCTCTCCTGGGACACCATGGGGAGACAGCACCTGGCCAGCAAGGGAGCCAGGGGCGGCGAGCAGGGACCCCCAGCTGCTGTGTCTGACCTGGCAGGGCTTTTCACCCCAGCGGGTCTGGTAGAAGCACATGTACACCTGGAGCACCCACACATACCATGGGAGGGGGGTGCAAGAGGGGACCAGCACCCCTAGTATTACCCCAGCTGTATTATTGAGGTCTATCTGTTGAATTAATTGATATTGAACCTGAATGTACTGTTCAGCAATTGTCAGTTAATTACTTGTCATTATCAATATATTGCTTTGAACATGATTTGGGTTTACAGCATATGAATCTACTCCTTGTAAAAACCAGTAGCATTACTTTTTCATTAGCCCAGTAAAATATCTCATCATATTTAATGGTGACTGAGACCCTTAGTTCCACTGATCCTTCATTAGATCTCATAGGAAACATAAAATATAGTGTAATAGCACTGCAGTGTAATAGCATCATCCTTACCCCTTCACTACTAACAAAACCGTACTGCAACAATTCAGTTTTAAAACTTGTAGCTCATTTATCCATTTACTAATGTGCCTCAAAACCCATTTACAGTTAACTACCAGGTAGATATCGTGAAAATACAGACCTAATATGTCAAACCATTGTATTACACCCATTACGCTTTCTTCTTCTTCAACAGTAACATCTTTGATCAAATTAAATCCAACGTTAAACTTAACTATTGCAAGTAGAAGCTTGCCAGCTTCCTATTCACACCCCTTAAGCACAGCAATTTTGCAAATGGATACGGCAAAAACAAATCCCTTGAGCCTTATTTATTTTGCTCGGTTATTGATGAGTAACCTTGGGGTACAGATATGCATTACCCTGATGGAGGCTGAGCACAAACATTTATTGTGTTCTTTTGTAGGTAATGGGTTTCCTTTCTGAGAGGCTCCAGAGCCGTTTCCTCTTGCCAGCATGCTAACATGAGGCACAGGGTGACAACCATTTCATTTTTACTGCAGAAAAGGGGGTAACAATCTGATTAGCGATCTGACTTCCGATCTAACCACTCCTGTTTGGGCACAACAGAAAGAAGACCTGCATGTGTCTTGATAATTTGGTTTATTGAACTATGCTGAAAAAAAAATAAAAAATCACAACATGTTTTTCCGATTATTGATTTTTACGCTGTTTCATGTTGTCTTTCACAGCAACCAGTTTTGCTCAAAGCTCTACCTCACCCAAAATCCAAAAAGTGAAAAAAAAAATCCCCTTTTTCTGTGATTTTCCAGTCAGTGGCTTCCTCAGCTGGACAAGAAATTATTTTGTATAGTTGGCTATAGACTTTTTTCCCTAGAAGTACGTAACTGCTTTTGGATATTTGTCATTATAGAGTGGTGCATGCTTTGTAGTCTATATCTTGAGACTGAAATGTCACCAAGCAATGATACTTGCTGGAGAGGGGATAATTATCATACAGCCCAATCCAAACACATATAAGGATTTGCTCAAGTCTGAAGTATCTCTGGATACAGAGTTTAACAAATATTTAATTTTGCAGTGCTGCCATACTGGTTTGCTTTATTAAGTGACAGAGCAAAGCTTGTTAGACTCAGAGGATGAGGTCAGTCCCTACTCCAGCGATGAATGACTATAGTCATTCATGCACATCTACAGCTTTTTGGGCATTCGCCACCTGAATTTAAGAAAAGAACTGCAAAGGTCACCTTCCCACAAGCACATGCTTTAGCAGATGTTACATCAGCAGTTACTAATTCTACAGAAAATAGGACATTTCAGGAACAAAGCGGATTCAAGAACATCAGGAAGACACTAAGACACCTGATGGGAATGCGGTTATCATTCATCCGTCCTCCACTAGAGCAGACAATAGCAGAGGTGTACTCCTGTGGAGGCAGGACATCAGTGGGAAGAATGTCTACCATGAAAAGATACGCCACACAGAGAAAAGTCACAACTATCTTTCTTCCCTTGGCAAGTGGAGACACACCATTAACTACACAAGGACACAAAAGAATATGAGACTGCAGTGGCCTGAACAGCAAAACTTTGCACCCAAAGTCCCCTGCCTAATACTGGATGTATTTAGGTTAATGTGTGATAAAGGCCCAGAACCATTAGCGTATAGATTGAGTCCTTGTCACCCTACCACATGAGTGAAGGAAGAATGAGAGGTGTTCACAATGTCAAGACAAAAAGGCTGATCTCCTTCTGCAGTCAATGAGAAGAATGAAGTGTCCGCTTTCATGAGTAATTCAGAGCAGTAGACTCCTGTGTAGATGAGATCCTCACATCTTGAATGATGCTGAATGGATCTCCTGTTGATTGTGCCTGTTCCTCTTGGTGATCTTATAGGGACCTTGGACTAATAGATACCAGTTTTGATTGCTCTGCCCACATGCTGACATCTACACAGTAAATATCCGTATTTGTTCTAATTGTCCAAGCTCTAAACTTAATGGATGCTTGCTTTGAACCCAATGGGTAGTATAACCACTTCGAGTCCTTTTGCTTTCACTGTAACAAAGACAGCAAAAATAGATAAAACTGCTCATCACTTTCCATTTGCATAGTGTCCAAAACAGCTGTTTCAGATGCAGACATCTACATTGCAAGCATACAAAACCAGAAGGATGGAATCCCATTCCTGAGCAAGGTGAGATGAATCTCATCACTATGAGTCTGTGTTCAGTTAATTTAATATTTTGTCTTTGGCAGTAGTTAATCGCTAAAATGCAAAGAAAGACCAAATTCAGTTAGGCTACCTGTGACAATTAATAATTTTAGATGCCTTTCCAATTAATGAACCATTCACAGGAAGCTCTGACTTTTCATCAAACTTACTTATGCATTTTAAAAATCCACCAAATATTTTCCAGTAACAACAGTATGTTTTGGAAAGTATCAATTTCAATCAATCATCATATGCACAGGATCACATAGTTATCTATATCCCCCCAATTCAGTGTTTCAAACAGTGGCCTGGTTTAAATCCAAAAGACAGTGAAGAATATCCATTGAATTAAATAGTTTTTTGCCACTTGACCAAGGAGATTATCAAAATATGATTATCATGGTAGAAAATTCCTAATATTGTTCACGTGAAGAATGCTATTCCAGGAATCACCAATACTTCCAGCAATATCTGACTATTTTTTTCTGGAGATGTCAGGCAACTATGAAGGACAACAAATGACCGTGTCATTTTTCTTCATGAAAATAATATCACCCTCAAAGCCCAGTGGCTCTATTGCTAAAAATATGCAATATCTGCAAGCATTGGATCTAACCAGTAGTGCTGCAAATAAAAAGGAGACCTCCTGTAACCCTGGAGAAGATTATTCTATGCTGGGAACCACAAAATTTGCTCCCTTATTTTACTTAGTTGGTCTGAATCGTTACAATTTTCACTCCAAATTTGATGTTTTAAAGATGGCTCTTTTCCATGTTACAATGTGACATGGACTGGTCTCAGACCATCGGTTACAAAACTATAAAGGCAATGTTTCCTCTTCATATCTCTCTCTGTCAAACCTCTTGTTAGCTCCTTTATCCAACCTGTCTGCCTTCCTCAATATAGCAACTCTCCATATATCAACAACCCCACTGATATGATGCTGTCCATGAAGTTCCTGAGAGTGCACTGCCCCATCATCCAGACTATTAATAAAGACATTAAGAAGTATTTATTCCAATAATTTACCTTCAGGGTTGCCACTAAAACCAACTGCCATTTGGACTTTGCATCATGAAAAGAACATGAACATGACTCTCCAAACCCAGTGGTCCAGACAATTTTTCAGATGCTTTATCATCCATTTATGCAGTCTTTATCTCCTACGTTTGACCATAAGTTTATCACGGGAGACTGTGCTGAAGTCTTTGCTAAATTGAAGACAAACAACATCCACTGCTCTTCTCTTGTTTTGTCATCACAGAAGGTAATCAGTTATTAAGCAGTATGCTCTACTGGCACTTAAAATGTTTTGTTAAAAACATTTATTTGTGGAGAGAAAACAGTGTGAATAGAAGCCATAGAAATCTAAGAACCTAAATATCCATTTGACATCAATCATAAAAAACACTGCAATGTCATTGAAAGCACAGGCAGCATTTTCTCCTGCCTGTTGATAACACTAAAGTATATCAAATGCACATGACCCTGGTGAGGAGAGACCCTTGTTGTCCTCATTTCACTGCCTTAGAGCTGCAAGGGATACAAGGCACTCCAGCAGGATTTCTTAGCGCTTTGAATTCTGTGTTCCCAGCTTGAAATGATGGGTAGGTGGCCCCAAAATAAAATGGACAGCCTGCATTGCAGTTCTTAGCTAGTTCAGTGAACTACAAAGGACTGTGAGGTTTGCTTCGTATTTTCCTTTCAGTATTGCTACTACTGAAGGATGAGACCCTTATTGCGGTGCTGAGCACTTGATATTAAGTACTGGCTCCCTCTGGCTTGAGAGAAAATAAACATATTTGCTGTTTTACTCTGGCACTCCTGGAATGTCATGAGACTGGATCCCTTCTGGAGCCTGATTTTCTTTCTTCAGTTGCCACTGTCTGTTTCTGTACCAGTAAATTTAATAGCACCAGGGCACAGGTGAAGGAATTCAACATCTGTGCTGTTAAAAAGATAAAAAAGCTCTTAGCTGCTTTCGGCCCAGACCAACTAGCAGCATCCCAAACGACTGGTTCCCCAGCATGGTCTGGGAGTCAGTTCAGACCAGGGACTTTTCCTATCAAGTGCTGGATTTTGGAGAGACGTGAATGGCACAGCACAGCCTGGTTGTGCCAGCTGGCCTCAAGGCTCCATGCCAGCTCCTGGCACTGGCTAGTTTGATAGTAGAGATGTAAGAGTGAATGCTTTCCCACTCAAAGCAAATCCAGCTTCTACCCCATGTTCTAATTCTAATGTCTTCCCTCTTCCCTCTCCAAGGATGTTTAGGACTCCTCCAATCTCCTTGAGGAGTTGGGATATTTTTCCCAACATCTGGGTTTCCCAGTACCTGCCCTTAATGCTTCCTCTCTGTGTCAGACAGAGGCTGCTGCTGTCTTTGAAGAAATTCAGTACTAATAGCACTGTCTGGCAGGGAGTGACAAGCTCAGAGGATCAAAGACAAGAGCATAAATCTAACAACTTTCAGCTCAGGAGCTATCTCCACCCTCCCCACAGATAAGGACAACAGATTGAAGAGAAGTGGGAACATTTATTGGGAACAGAAAACAGTGTATGAGGAATGAAGGAATGAGGGTTAACCACTTATTAATGAACTTAAGAAAGTAGGATATTTCCCTATACCTTAATACGCGCAGATCGCTTCTAAGTCCCTCTGAACCCTCCTAAGGTGGTTGGTTTTGCTGTATTTTATCCCCATGGGACAGGGACATCCTATTGCTGTGACACTTGACAGGCTAAACAAGGTCACCTTCTCCCTTTCACACAGGGACATTCCAGCCAGGTTCTGCTGGCTTGCCCCATCCTGGTTTCTCCTGGGGGTAAATATCTCTGTCTCTCCAGTGTGATAAATGCAATGTGGGAGCACTCCAGGTCCCTGAAACAAAGGATCTGCAAAACTTGCAAACATCTCTGGGAGCTGCAGAACCAATGTACATTTCTTGCTCTCTCTCTCCGCTTTGTATCAAGGCAGACTGCCCTTTTCACCACCTCCCTTACTGGGAGCTGGGCAGCCCTTGTACAAGAAACCATGTGCCACATCAGACCCCCCAAAGCAAAGCTCTTCTGTCGCCCTCAATGTCCTTCAGCCTCCTCTGCCTGCTGTCTGCTTTCCAGGCCTGCTAGGATACTCACAGGGGAGTGTGACATCCATCTCAGTGTTAATTAATTTATTGGGGTCTATTAGTTTAGTACTTCAAGGGCTGAGAAATTTTGAAAAGATACACACAAATAACAAGGGACCTAAAATGTTTACTGGAGCCGTCCACTGTTTTCCTTTTCTTCATCCCAGGCGGCTCTGCATAGACTATTTTTTTTTTTAGCTATAGTGTTAATTATATTGGAAATCCTTGCTCAAACAAATGAGATTATCCCAAATGAGCTCTTTACCTGGACTAGTCTAAATTAAAGCACGAAAGTCTTTTTTCTAGATTCACAGACTTTGTCCCAAAGGTGCTCAGCTATTTCAGCTGACAGAGGATGGACCCTGTTAATAAATTTATCATCACTGATATCGACTGTTTCAAAAATTGGGCCCATGTCATTTATCATACGCAGTGGAATTGGCTGGAGGAGATTTTGGGTTGTAGAAGGTGATTTACCTAAACAGAAAGTAAATTTTGTCCTTTCCGATCTGCTGAAGTAACCTCAGCTTCCATCTGATGACTGACTCCCTGTCACAGTGGGAAGAGGCAGACCAGACAGTTTGACAATGTGAAGCTCAACTTATTAAGTGAACTAAGCAAGAAATACACCATGTCAGGAAATGCCTGGCTTGAAAGGTCCACAATGTAGAAGTCTGCCTGCCCCTAAAATATGTGGAAGCTATTTTTTATTAATATTTTGAGAAACTGGTGATCTGAAGACCATAACAGAAAAATGTGAACAGTCATGATGGTCACCCGTGCCAGCTTGCAGATCCATACAAAGACTGTGGCAGGACTGGAAACAGCCTATAACAAAATTGGATTTTTAATCTTGCCCTAGAAGTGCAATTGACTGACTCTCTTTCTAAGTGAAAAAGCAATTACCATTTTCTCCCTGCCACCAAAGCTGCTTCTGCCATCCTGTCTCCCACCTCCCATAATTAGAGCAGACACATGTAAAGTTTATATTGACATTGAGCACTACTGAGGGGATGGAAACCTCCAGGAAGAAGAATAAGTATGAATGGGTAAGTATCTTAGACTTTTACAGTACCTTGTGCTGCAGCCTCCAAAAACCGTCACAAAAACATAGACCACCTACTTTACAGGTAAGTGACTACAAGATAGTTATGTGGTCCTATATTACTAATGTCTCTGAACATGAAAGTTGTATTGAAATAAAACACACAAATAACATATATATCTTAATCAATATTTTTTCCCATGCTGAGTTATAAACCTTCTCATTGTAAATGTTCTGTCTTTCCTTTGGCTAGTAAACCTACATCAAGAAATGCAGCTACAAAAAATAAACCAACCCAAACAAAACAAAAAAAAAACAACTCCAGACCACCAACTAGTTGTATGAATATAAATTGCTTTTTAAGTGCAAATGAATCAGATGATTGACTGAAGATAAAATCTTCATATATGTGCTGAGCCTCTAGTTTGTATTTTCTGTCACCTTTGCTCCGAATTTCAAGTTGTAGGACAGTTTCCTTTGTATTCATAGTTCATTGCAGTCCAGTCACCTGTGGGTTTATGGGTGACTTCTGCTTTTCCTCAGTCACTCCATCCATGTGTCTGAATTGGAAATTGAGGATATTTAGCATGCTTGTTTCTGTGCATATCTGTTTAATTATGCCAGACTGGGCAGCTGGTCACTTTGCAAAAACACCAAAACCAACACATTTTCGTTTATTCTTTTTTTGGGCCAATACCAAGTCATTGATGTTTACTTATTTTTTCATTTCAATTATGGGGGAAAAAAAAAACAACCCATTTTTTGTGCTTGGCATTGAAAGATTTGAGGTTAATTTTATAGTATATGTGATTTTTCAAGGATTATGTCTATAAAAATGATATTTTAGAATTCTAATGAAATGCAGCCAATTGTAGGGGCTCTGTGGCCTCCCAGAAACAACAATTTAAGTGCCAGAATGTCGTGTTCTGTGCTGCTGTCTAGCCAAGTTGAGAATCTCACTATTGTTATTTTCAGGCTATCACTATAATCATTATATAGCAGTAGTAACAGAAATGGCCCTTACTATAAAATCCTGCACACAGTAGTGATAACAGAAAGGTCCTTAGTATAAATTATTGCATGACATGAACAAGGCAGTTTATCTGACGTGTAAAAAAAAGAACTGAAAAATATCCACATCACAGATCAGAATAAGAAGCTGGGAAACAGCATGTGGGTATGGCCTGTTGGAATCAAGGAGGGGAAGGTGGAAGAACTGTCTCCAAAGAGGTTAGAGTTTAAAAGAGAACTGAGGTATCCTTGGTATTCCGAGAAAGAGCTCTTCTGAAATGAAGGGTGTTCCCCAAAGGTCTTAAATGACTAAAAGTGATCTCCTGGTTAAGCCAGGGTGGCTGACTGGAATAAATAAATAGCATCATATTCCTTTGAGGAAGCCCTTCAATCCGTTTCTTGTGTATTAAGCTTCTAGTTTCAGACCTGCCTGGGTCCCCTCCATTTTCCAGCATAACAGTAACAAACATTCAGTAGTATTCCCTGCATCTTACAACTTGTTTCCAGAAGTCTCTTTCAGTTTTAATAATAATTTGCCTACAGCTGACTGACTGGGTCACCTTCGATCTAAAATGCCGTTTGTCCTAAGTCTTTCTATTTCCATGCCTGCACAATTCAGTGACATTTTGTTCCATCTGTCCATCTGGTTAACACACCTGCCTTCTCTTCCTCCAGGTACAGAAGCTGATGACTATGACAAATAAAAGATTAGGCTGAAAAACAATGCAGTCTTGTTACTTCATCACACATGCTATTTTTAAAGGTAAACGTCAATGAACTTCCAACTCAGTTTTTATTGCAGCAGAGATGGTCCCCTGAAGATTTGCAGGGAGTGAAAGTCAAAAGGAAGATATAAGAAAGCAAGCCTATTGTTTGTGCAGCCTGAAGCATCACAGCCACACATGACCTGCAAAAGAATTGAATCAGTTCTTTCACTTTTAGATCGAATTGCCCAATGTATTGCAGCCTGTTCCAAAATAGCTTTGTATGGAAAAAATTTTGCTGATTTTTAAGGAAGGCTAAGATTCTTTTCAGCATGAAACAAGCATTCGGTTTTGACTGGAAAAGAAGTCAGAGATATAACAAATGTATGCTATACTTTGTTGGGTTTGTCGTTTAAAATAAAGAGGAAAGGCATAGCTTCAAACTGCACTGCAAGAAGCTTCATAATATATATCCCTTATATACAATATGGAAGTGGTTTTGTGTGTGTCTGCAAAAGAGAGAATAAGGAGAGCACGAGTGATTTAAGTTGTTTTTTTTCCATAATAGCATTTCATAGCAGATTATTTTATTAGTCCATGGCCTTATGATCCATGGGCCTTTACTTCCTCAAACTTTACCAAGTAGAGATGACAGATGTGCTCCTCTCAGTGTCAATACTTTGCCTGAGCTCCCCTGAAGTTATTGAAAACTTCAATATGCACAAAGGAAACCATAGAAAGTGTTTAACACACAAAAGGATCTGTGACATGTGGCCATCACCTTCTTATTCACCTTTTTATTTTATTCCAATTATTTTTCATATGAGCTGAGACAATTCAGAAAAAAATGCCTGCAGGAGACATCTACAGTTCTAGCTGAGTTCACTAAACTGGTCGATGACTGACCAGCCTCTCTGCGCTGAATCAGGTATCTGATACAGACTTTCAGAGTAGGAAGAAACAACATCAAGCAACCCATTAGTTCCCGGTTGCACAAGAGCAGTTGGGATGGCTGCAGAGTTCTTTGGAAGGAAGAGATGTCATTTTGCATAAGCCTTACAAAACGTGGATAGAAAAGGAAGGAAGGTATTAAAATTGCTTCTTACTACAGGATGCTCATGAGCTTTCCTGTCAGTAAAAGTTTGCCTCAAGTTTCCCTCAGTAGATGAGTCTGGGGTCAGGAGATGTGGATTCTTCTGACCCCATTTGGGTATTGAAAGGCTTTCTGTCTAGATTGAGGATTTAGACCCAGCTGCTCTTAATGAAAATAAAGTAGAGGGCAATTTGTCCTACCCTGAAATATATGCATACAAGATTAATTGCTTTCTGGCACCCGGCAAGCCAATCTTTCTGAAGGATCTCCAGCAAGAGATTGCACCTGCCTAAGCAACCAGTGCCAAAGGATGTCAGACAGGATTTCCCTCTAGAAGCCTTCAAAGGAAGCTCCTGCACTGGCTACATGAGAAACAGAGATATTTACTTCCTGCAGAACCGTTTCACCATTAGTCTAAAATTTAGGTTAGTCCTGCTCTTCAGGAATCAAGTGAGGAACCCAACGGAAGACAATTAACAAGACCTATGTTCGCTTTGTACTTGGAAGAGGAGGACTGTTTCATGGCGACACATAAGAGGGAATGACAGATAGGTGGAAACATCTCTGTGGCAAACTTATTTTGAAATGAAATTGATCTTTGGAAACTCATATACAAGTTAATTCGGGAAGGTACCTCCCACCTATTTACTCTGGGATAGGGGTACATCCAGGTTCACAGGAAATATGTCTAGAACGTTTCTGACAATGTCCCACAACTAGAGTGGAAATACAGAAAACCTAAGCCTGATCATAGCAGATACGGGGCTGATAAATTAAAGGAACCAACTTGGCTCTTTCTGTAGTTAGTAAACAGGAGGTGCTGGAGTTTCAGTTCTGTGGTGAGGGCCTGAACCTCACAGAACCGCCTGTAACTGGTGAGCTGTCTGAGGAAGAAAGGAAGAAATGGACAGGCCCAGGACAAGAAAATACCATTTTGCTATTATCAGGTCGACACTGGTACTCCAGTGATTCCTCCAGTCAACACCCTGCAGCGTTGTGGGACCGGCAGGCACACTCTGCCCCATTTGCAGCTGAATAACACTCTTTGGTGCAAGTCTAAGCGATGAAACAAGTGCTTGCTGGTCTCCGCTCAGAGGCAGCTTGTCCCTGGAGCCAAATTCTGCTCACACATAAGTCAACCGTAAAGTTTACCCATACCACTCTGGGAACAAGATCAAGCCTTTTCTATTATGTACTTAATGCTCCTTCAATTGTTGCTTATGAAAGATGATAACGTGCACCACCAAGAGAGCACTTTATCAAGAGTAAGGAATAGCCCCAAGTGAAAGAAAAAAGTTGTTGAATTGAGCAGCCCGCTGGCCCAAAGCTGTAAAATTCACCTATAAGGATCATATTCAGCAATTTCTTTGCAATTACTGCAAGCTCTGAGGAGACAAATCTTTGCCCTTAGCTTTTGTCGTCACAATAGAGTCACAGAAGCTTAGAAATATAAGCTGGAAAAGACCTCAGTAGGTGATCTACTACGTGGCCCAGAGTCTTTGTTATTCAAACAAATAAAGGGTAATTTCTCCACTACAGGTGCTATACAATTACTCTACTGCAATTACCATTACAAAAAAGCACTTTACCAGCACGGCAGTAACTAACAAATCACAGGCTGTGCTATTCTCTGAGCTCCTTTAAGATTTACAGCAAAATATATCCCTATCTTCATTTTGCACCATGAGGTACAGTGAAATTGTTGTAACACATTGCAGTAAATCTCAGAGAGCCTTTCCATAAACCAGGTGAGAACTTTGCCTTACCAGGGCTGTGGTGAGGTGTCGTGCTGGCGAGGGTCCGACACGGACGATAGCAGTGAGCATTAGCATTGCACCGTCTGTATTCAGAAAAAGGCGGAGTCATAATCCAAACTTGCAGTCTGGGAAGGAGGTGGTGTAGGGCTTCTCTAACAGCAGCCCAGACATGGATGTGTGATCGTGTTAGTTCTTACACGAAAGCCGAAAATGGTCAAAATAGTTTTCTTTGTGCTGGGTCTCTTGTCACGCTGCCAGATTTGACCTGTAGTGAGGTAGATAGCAGCTATATGAAAAGGGAATTTAAGGTGTTACCAGTCAAGACACATGTCTATACATCCCTCCACCCGTAGACAGACAGCAAAGAGCACACAATTTCTACAGCAAGTACCCCAAGGCAACACATAAGCTCCAGCAAAGACCAGGGTGACATTTTTGGTTATGGATTGGGTTTTTTGGTTTGGTTTAGGGTTTTTTTTTAAATGACTTAAGCAAAATTATCACTTGCATGGTTGAGTGATGCCTTGCTTCTTATGCCAGGTCACCTCCGAGGCAGGCATTGCAATCAGGTTTTATCTGATAACATCAGAGCAGATGAGGCAGCTTACTGTACATACAGTAAAGGGAAGCTGCTAATAAAGATGCCTGACCTTGGGGACAAAGTTGCTGAGATCCACAGTGGAGGGCGAACGAGCATGTGCACTGACAGTTAAGGTCATGTGATAAGCTAGATGTGACAGCAGACTAACAGAAAAATTAATTAGCAGCAGCTGAATTCTTATATGACACAGTTTCAGGAAGAAGAGTGAAAATGTTTTCTTTAAACAGCTTTCAACCTCATCAGCTTCCTCAACACTTCTGGATCTTTTGTGAAAAATGAGACACCAGATGCAGGGGATGGTACCATGCGCTCAGTTGTCTGTCAGTTTTGATTCAAAATACCGCAAGATACACCCCAATGGCCCACATTTTATAAGCACTAGAACATTTGTATTTTTTGGTGGAAAGGTGATTTTTAAAAGCAGTGTGATAAATATGAACAGCAGCTGCCCTGGAAAATTTTGCACAGTGGACTTCCATAATGCAAGACTTCATTTAATCAGGGTCTCCTGCTTCCCAGTACAGCCCAGCCCATCAAAGTGTCACCTCCAGATCATCAAATCAAGACAAGTAAATGTCAGACATTTTTTACATTAGAATTTTTAAAACTCGTAATTTCTTTCACACTAAGAAGGAAAACACATTTCAGAAATGCAAGACCTATAAATGAAACACAGTTCTCCACACAGTTCACATTTAGTTATGGCCAAAGATCAAATCTTACATTTTTGCCAAGGTCAGAGAAATCAGAAAAGCCAAGGAGTAACAGGAGGTATAGAGAAACATAAACACGATGTAATTCAGTGCTTCATGTCATCCTTGGAACCGGAATTGTGTTGAATGCTGCAACTAGACTTAAAATATAGCAGTATGTCTTGCCTGTTTCCTATTTCTTTGCATAAACAAGTAAATTTAAGTGATAAGGAAAGAGACCAGATCTTTAGCACTGCACGCTGAAATAGTCCACTTATCTAGAGGTGAGTTAAATCTGGGAAAAAGAAATGCCACTGGGAAACTTTCGTTCATTGTTGATAAAGCCTTAATTTAATGCAGTTCCATAACACAAGAAAATTTTACTGTTATTTATTTGCAAAAAGTTCTGTACCTGTCATTCTTATATGAGCAACTTCATCTAATTTTGAGGGAATAAAGCAGACACTTATAAAAAAAAAAGTTTTGTAAAATAAATGTAAAAAATAACTGAAATAAAATGGCAAATAACAAGAGCACATTGTTGATTTGTTGCTGGAATTTATTCACTTATATCATGTGGACACATCCTGGGAGCCAGGGACTGCATAATATCAGAGCAAACCAGGGAAGAATAATTCTCTTTTGCATAAACTATTGATCCTTCACTATGTGGATTGATCTTGCAGCAGGCAAAAGAGAGGCTTTTTGCACTATTTCACAAAGAAATAGAGAGATCTGTACTTGCAGATATTCTGCTTCAGTGATGAGGCACAAAAAATTCAGAGACCTCACACTCTTTGCAACACTACCTGGCCCTGAGCATGGACTTGAGATTTCCCTCAACACTGGAAGCCCCCATGAAAGCTATGAGCTTTCCTTTCTTTCTTCCTAGCAAAAGTTACATTTCGCTTAAGAGAAACCTTTCCAGGTGAAATTTTTGCCAAGCTGGGTACATTTCTGCACGTTACTTACCAAATTTTGGTATTGGTGTCAATTTACGGACACTTTTCAATAATAAATCTCTTGGTTAAAAAAAAAAAAAAAAAAGAAATTCTATCCACTTCTATATGCTATAATCAACAGTTTAGTTTCCCACAAGATTGCTGTACATTGGTGTTTCCATTTCTACAGTGTTTAGCAGTACCAACACAGACTGAAAATGTTGCCGTACACCTTACAGCCAACTCAGCTCAGTGCTGAAAGGGTACCTTCCCCCTAACCCAACCTGTAAAAAACTGCCAGAGCAGCCTTCACTGCTCATCTACTTTTGTCCCTTTCTGTTTTCACCACTGAATTGTATTTCCAGATCCAGTCAGAGACAGCTAGACCATAGCATCCCTGTTTGCCTCTGCAAGTTTAATAGTTCAGTATCTTTGTCCCATGCTGTGCCTTATGCCTTCAGGCACAGTGATCGTCCTCAATGTTGGCTGTGAGCGGC
>VZSZ01002177.1:685339-734266 GCA_013398815.1 Ibidorhyncha struthersii
AGGGGGGAGTTCGTCTTTTAATGAGATGCCTACCAAAACCACTGCTGGGAGAGGCTGGAGTGAACTGATTGGGGTCTTTTAGCCTAAAGAAGGCTAAAAAGGGCTCTTGGTGCTTTCTTCCACTACAGAAAGGGTGCCCAACTCTTCTCCTAAGTGGACAGTAAAAGGGAAAGAAGCAATAGACACGAGTTGCAGCAGGAGAATTTCTGACTTTATAAGAGGAAAATAAATTCCAAGTGACTAAGTACTAGGACAAACGCCCAGAGAAATTGTGAAATCTTGGTCCTTGGAGATATTCAAAACTTGAAAGCAAGAAAGTCCTTGAGCAAGCTGGTCTGACTTTGAAGTTAGACCTGCTCTAAGCAGAAGATTGAACTGGAGACCTGCATAGGTCCCTTCTAGACTGAGTTATTCTGTGAACCTGTTCATTATTCTTTTCCATATCCCAGAATTTAATGAAAACCTTGAATAGTGGCCCTGATCAGAGAGAGGTGCCTTTAGCTTTCAGTCAAGGTCATAAAGAAACAGAAACACTCACAGGATGCTGCTTGTGTCCTGCAACTTCAACAAGAAAAGCTCTTTATGCTCACTCAACCTAAGTCTTGTCACTTCTGTACCATGAAGGACAGTACAGCCCTAACAGTAAGGTCCAGATACAATTTCAACCCCTTTTTGACACTTTTTTAAAAAGATGAAATATAAGCGTACTAGTCTTAACTAACACCAGCATGGCAATCCATACAGATGAGGCTGCCCAAGGAAAGTGCAACATATTTTGCTGTATTTCAATATTTCCCTGGTACACCCTCCCAGCACTTAACGTTTTGCAACTCAGGCTTATTCCTAAGCCAAAAGTTACTTGGTTTTATTTCATTCCTTTCAATAGAATAGTTTTCGCTCAGTTGTCTGGAAATTTTTTAAGCTCATGGACATTTTACTATGTGCAGTATCTGGTGTTAAATCATCCAGTGAAAGACACTGAATAAATAAAACATAGACTAACACATCACATTACAGAAATAGGTCTTGCGTTTGTTGAGCATTGCTGGGAAGGAATTTTCATCCACGGCAAACACAACAGCTCCATCAATACTTGAAACAAAAGCAGTTAGGCTTTTGATTAACTCGCACAATTTCTTAAAGTTCAGTTAAAAAAAAAAGCCAATAAATTTCATTTCACCCAGAAGAAAGTGAAATATAGCCACGGAAATTAACACTGTAATAAAGCTGTTCCAGTTTTCTAACTTCTCTGGCACAGCTGTGTCTGTCTGGAAAATGTCAGATTGGTCTGAAAAACCCAGGCAGGATGAGTGCTGAGCTTGTCTTGATGCACATGACTGCGCAGTACGTTTCGTAACACAGGCTGAAAACCTTGAACACAACCTGGAAAAAACTGATCTGGAAGGCCCAAAACAAGTAACATTGACCATTTCTTAATCCCAGCCCACATCTTCTGCTACTTTCTGCTGCTTCTTCCATGTTTGGTTTTTTTTTTAGGTACTGTCTCTTTCTTTATTCACAGCTCCGGTTTTCAGATCAGTTTGGAGAGAAACTGATAGCACATAGCTCTCAGGAGGCCCTGAGTTGTGCACATACACCGCTTCTGCAGCACATCACAGCAAAGGGAAGGGTTGAGGGGGAAGCCCCAAGCAGAAGCATGAGTGTTAATGTAATTTCTTGAAGACTGAGGGCCTCAGAAAATCCGGCTCAGAGCGATATCCAGGCAGTAAATGGGGATCTACTGATGGCAAAAGGGTTTTTTTAACTTGGTCTATCAACCCTGTATTCCATACTGCAGGACAGCATCTTGCTCCTCTCAGGTCACCAGCTCTTCCCTGGAGGTCCATGTATGGGCCTTCCCTTGAAACAAGAACCAGTGATTGTCCTAAAATGCCTTTTGCGCTGTCTCTCTCCTCCTAGCACCTCACTTCCAGTTTCACCATCACCTCCTCCACGAGTTTATGCAACTCCTGCAGGCATCTGCTACATCTCTGCTTCCCTCTGCTGTGCCAACACATTTGTCTGACAGCCCAATACTGTCGGTACCATTTCCAGCTCAGGATCACCACCCGGCACGTGCTATTTGGTCTGATCGGCTCCACTGGCTTGCAGACATGGCTGTAAAGTATTCTTTGATGATTGCCAAAGCCCCCATCACCTTGATACACATACTACTGCTACTACAGGCAAGTGATTTTGGGTACCACACTGGCCAGCAGCTTCTATGGGTTAAACAAAGCATCAGAATTCATGAGTCAGCTGTTGCCTTTGGTCCAGCACATCTTTTCTGCCACTTCAGCAACAGACATTCCTGATTTTGGCTCAGATATCATTCTGAATATTTCGAAATATTTGCAAGAACTGCTGCTAATTAGAACTCAGCTGCTGTTACAGTATCTTTTGAAATTGTATTTCTTTTCTAGGTTTTCTATTTTCTGCTGTTATTTTTTTGAGGATTTGATCTCATTTCTGCTGGATTTTCTTTCTTGTCAGTGTTTAGTTCTGATTGATTAGCCAAGTCAGACATTGAAAAACATCAAAAATGAGGACTCTTTAAAATAAAATAATGAGATAATATTGATCAGAAATATTCAAAACCAGAGAAGACTGGACTGTAAAAAAAATGAGTGTAACAAAACTGTCAAGTAAAAATATGTTTTTACCAATTTGAAATTAATTACAAAGCTGCAGCTTTTCTTTGGGAACTGCCGGTCATTTTCACAATGTGAAACAGCGCACAGGCACTTCCCAACAAATAAGAAGCATTTTTTCTTTCACAGTTGTATTAGTCAGAAATGGATTTTGTACATGTTCAGGTGCAATTTGACAAATCTACTGTTGCAGCAGCCAGCTGCTGAAGCAGTAGGAGCAGTGAAGTGTAATGGGCAGTATTCTACATTTATTTGCACCGCCTAAGATTTTTCAAAGGATTTTGCTAAACACAGATTTTTACCAGACATTAACATATAATTAATCCTACTGAAGTCAGCAGAACAACATGTTTTGCCATAAATAAAGCAAGGATTGAGAAGCGACATAGCCCTGCAGAATGAGGAAACTGTGATTTCAATTTGGTGGGCGTTTTCAAAAAACAAAACAGACATAGGAAGAATATCACGCTGCAGCTGAACACGCTGTTGTTTGTTCCCACGTATATGGGTCATTTAGTCCATCCTACACTGTTGCTAGTGGATTGGTAAAAATCTCTTCCCTCACTAACATAGCAAGACTATCATAACTTCACAGGCATAATTGTCTTTCCCCTGGGTTGACCAAAAAGTTTATAAAGTCCTAAAAACCCCTCGCATCCATCAACTGAATGCAAGGAAGATGTCTAACCTGTTGCAAGTGGCCCAACCGTGTTGTACCCTAATTGCACTGTTAGGAGAGGATGCAAGTAACGCTGCCAGAGCTTGAGCTTTTTAGGTGTAAGTAAAAGGCACTCTGAAATTATACATTTTGTTATATTAATATCCTCAAGGTCTGCAGAAAGAGACTGATTCATTGTAGCACAGATGCCATATGAGTGAGCCACCGGCAAAGGAACTGTGGATGCTCTGAGTATGTCCTGCTACATGTGGAAGTCAACTTGACTGGAGGCAGGGTAGGCAGGACACAGCAAAGCAATGCAACAGGATCCTTCAGGGAACTTGGGAACCCGATACTAAACATGGGTTGCAGGAGAAGTGAGTAAGGTGATAACCAAGATGAATTATCTCCTGGAACTGGAAGTTAAACAGCATGAGTGAGCCTGCACTGAATAACTGTGAAGGGTGTTTTTTATTTTACTAAAATCACCATTTTCCAACTATGAGTGAACAGGTAGGAAGTTGATTACGCTAAGGCAAATACACACACAGAAAATAAGGTATTTCAAGCACAGCACAGATCTATGCACAAGAATGACTGATAATTGATGAGTTTTCATTTTTAATTAGAATTAATTAATGCTGGTGTTTTGAAGATGCTAGCAGCAACGCAAAGCCAGAGGCATCCTTCTACATTAAATGGAGGATTTCATCCTGGAAGCAGGAATCAGTGAAGGCAAAAACATCATGAAAGGGCTGAACCTGGAAGCATCGCTCACTTGACTCATAAAGCTCCAACTTCAAGGACTGCTGAGTCTCCAAGCACCTCACAGGATCACACCCTCCATGTTTGCCTGGAGGCTGCAACGCATGCAGGGTTTGCAAAAAGAAAAATTTTTACACTTGGTTAGGCTTCTGGGAAAAAGACAGTGGTCTATGAGCACTTCAAGTAGGAGGTAAAAAATACGACAGTGGTCTGGCTCTCAGTTTACGAAAATTGGAATGGTTTAACCAAGAGGGTCCTCACCTACAGTATCTGGCTTAAAACAAGAGAAAAAGATCAATTTATACAGAAGTTATAATTATGTGGCAGAACTCATTGGCTCTTCTGCAGACCTAGACCCACCATTCACAGAATCACAGAATCACAGAATGGTCAGGGTTGGAAGGGACCTCTGGAGATCATCTAGTTCAACCCCCCCGCCAGAGCAGGGTCACCTACAACAGGTTGCACAGGACAGCGTCCAGGCGTGTTTGGAATGTCTCCAGAGTGGGAGACTCCACAACCTCTCTGGGCAGCCTGTTCCAGTGCTCCACCACCCTCAAAGTAAAGAAGTTCTTCCTCATGTTAAGATGGAACTTCCTATGTTCAAGCTTGTGCCCATTACCCCTCGTCCTATCAATGGGCACCACTGAAAAAAGACTGCTCCCATCCCCCTGGCATCCTCCCTTCAAGTATTTGAAAGCATTAATAAGATCCCCCCTCAATCTTCTTTTCTCTAGACTAAAGAGACCCAAATCCCTCAGCCTCTCCTCATATGAAAGATGCTCCAATCCCCTAATCATCTTTGTAGCCCTTTGCTGGACCCTCTCCAGCAGATCCCTGTCCTTCTTGAACTGGGGAGCCCAGAACTGGACGCAGTATTCCAGATGCGGCCTCACCAGGGCAGAGTAGAGGGGGAGGATGACCTCCCTCGACCTGCTGGCCACACTCCTTTTGATGCACCCCAGGATGCCATTGGCCCTCTTGGCCGCCAGGGCACATTGCTGGCTCATGGTCATCCTGTTGTCCACCAGGACTCCCAGGTCCCTTTCCACAGAGCTGCTCTCCAGGAGGTCGGCCCCCAACCTGTACTGATGCATGGGGTTATTCCTCCCCAGATGCAGTACCCTACATTTACCCTTGTTGAATTTCATTAAGTTCCTCTCTGCCCAACTCTCCAGCCTATCCAGGTCACGCTGTAAGGCAGCACAGCCTTCTGGCGTATCAGCCACTCCTCCCAGTTTAGTGTCATCAGCAAACTTGCTGATGGTACACTCTATCCCTTCGTCCAGATCATCGATGAATATATTGAACAGGACTGGACCCAGTACTGACCCTTGAGGGACACCACTTGTTACTGACCTCCAACTAGACTCTGCACCACTAACCACAACCCTCTGAGCTCTATCTGCTAGCCAGTTCTCAATCCACCCCACTGTCCATCCATCTAGCCCACACTTCCTAGCTTGCCAGTGAGGATGATGTGGGAGACAGTGTCGAAAGCCTTGCCAAAGTCAAGGTAGACAACATCCACTGCCCTCCCCTCATCCACCCATCTAGTGACCTCATCATAGAATGCTATCAGATTAGTCAGACACGACTTCCCCTTAGTGAATCCATGTTGACTACTTCTGATAACCTTCTTTTCATCCAGGTGCTTTGAGATGATAAAATTCACCCAGATCAGGCGCTTTGGGTACAGTTTAAGGAACCAGAGCTGTTATGACTGTTTTTATTAAGAGAATTGAAGAGCTAGGATCAAGAATTTTCATCATACAATATTCCTAAGGACACAATTGATTATGATCCTTGAATACGATTCTTGACAAATGGATGTGAGACTATGATTTCTTCATACACAGAGATTCAGAAGAATTAAACACCTCGGCGTACGCTTATAGGTCTGTAACCATGGATGATGTGGAGGAAAGAGAGCAATGGGTGCATAACCATGCTTCCCCCTAAGCACTCATGTGACAAATGGCCAGGAAGAAAGAGATTTGCACAGTCCTACCTCTATTAACCTGGCAGCTACCAAAAGTAACTGTGCATGCATAGGAAGTCTGATATACCCAAACACAATTTGCATCACTCTGGGTGGGTCAAAGCTTCCTCAAAGCTTCCTCAGCTGTGACACAGCTATTCATACTGAGCAAAAGTTGCTTCTTGGCCCACAACTGCATTCTTTCATCTTCACAGACAAGGTAGACTTGGGAAACTGAAATCTTGATTTTCTACATGATGTAATAATCTTAACCACTTCTTGGCCATAATAGACAGAAATTTATGATTATCACACACCTTTGATTGCAAAATGGATCAGCATGTTCATGAAAGTCTGTTATTATACCAGAACAGGTGCAAAAAAGCAATTTTGGACAACCAGCTCCTATTTGGATGCTTAAATCCTGACTGACTTGTCTGTCCGTGACTGTGATATAAAAAAACAACTCCATCCCAGTCCACAGGCAGTGGAAATCTTATCTCAAATGTGGGTATTTTAACACAAGTTTCAGGCACATGTAACACTGTGGGGCATACCAGTCATGATGTGAGTCCATGTAAGAAGCTGAAAATTATTTCAGAAATATTTCTTCCATTGTAAATTAGTGGGAAGCATTTTAAATCATCACAGCCAATATTGTATTGGCAAAATATGCAAAGTGCAGCAATACAAGTGATGAGAGAATGCATTCTTTGAATTTATAGTACATTGAATACTGTAAAATCCCCAAAAATAATGTATTTCAATTTTTCTTGGTGATAGTAAGAGTATTTCTCAATTTTGCTGCATGTTGGACTCCACTTGTGTGGTCCCATAATTGTGGGAATATGAAAATCAAGCTATTTTTATTATTTCGGTGCTTTCTGGCTCCTAGAATGAGGGAAATAAGAATTTGAACTCTTTTGACAAGCACAAAAAACGAAGGTGAGAAACAGTGGAAAATAAAGTTATCATAGAATTGTAGATAAGTGGGTCCAAGAGACCAGCCCTCTGGAGGTCTCTAGTCCAACCCCCTGCTCAAAGAAAGACCATCACCAACTCTAGATCAGGTCAGCTATGGCTTTGGCCAGTTCTTGAAAACCTCCAAGGATGGGGAGGTGAGCACCTGTCTGAGTAATCTGTCCCAGTGTTACTCCATCCTCTTGGAGAAAGTCTTTTTCCTGGTATGCAATGTGAACAACCCAAGCCACCATCGGTGGCTACCATGTCATGCTCAACCATCTACCGCTACCAAGAAAAGATGGATGGATATACCAAGAAGAGTTTAGCTTCATCATACTGGTAAATGCCACTCAAGTAGTCATAGGTTGTTATCAAGTTAAGCCTTTGGCCTCCTCTTTACCTGCCTCACCATTCATTAATAAGACTCATGTCCTGCCATTTTTGAGCTGTTTCTTAAATAGTAACTTCCTCATGGCATCCCCCTTCTGAAAAGGAATGAAGATACAGGCATTAGGCCCATCTGAAATTGTAATCTTTATCATTACTTTCTAGTTTCAATTGTTCAGATTCATCACAGCAAAAGTAAAAGAATACACTAGTGCATCAATCATAACGTGTATCTGGTATTTCACAGACTATAACTTGGATGTTGAACAGCAGCATAAAAGCATCTGGACGAGGAATGAAAATGCAAGTGCCTCATTGCCTTGATTCATTGCTATGTGAAAAAAATCCATTTAGCGTGCAGTGAACTTCACTCTTACCTACGGTGAACTTACTCTGTAAGGAAAGAAATTGTTGAACTAGAGTTAAAATTCTCACCAGAGCAAGTTACTGCTGTGCTGTCTCTGTGCAATCCAGAGACCCCTGAAGTCCACTCCCCCTCTTCTTACAGGATCCAGCTCTCACAGTAATTACGATGGTCCAAGGCCTGGTCTTGTTTCATTTACTACCATAGGTTGCCTGTATGGCTTTTGGAAGGTCAGGAAGACCTAGATTCATCTCACATAACTTTAGATCACTGAGTTAAGGATGCTGTTTCCTCATCGCTTTGAAATCTGTCTATCGTCAATGGAGAGAGACGCACCAGTTCTCACTTTGAAGGTCTGTCATTTGACATAGAGGAAGTCTTTGATGACTGTAATGTCACTGTGCCACTCAGAAATGCACCTAACTTGGGCCTTTCTTTTTTAGTACTTAGGAAAAATCTGTTCCTTACTCCCATGGCCCTCTCTGAAATGTCAATAAAACCTCACTGAAAGCTGTTAGACAGTAATATCATCACAGCGAATGTAAGTTATGAACAGGGATGAGGTCCTGACTCACATCACTGCATTGCAGCTCAGGGGTTTCTAATCTAAAGTGAGATAGTACAGCCCAATGCAGCCTGAACCCAAGAAAATTACTCCTGAATAATTCATTTTTTCGTAATGAAAGATTTTGAGATGTTGTTAATTTTCTAGTATATAATGCATCTTCCTGACATTTCTTCTGATTTATTTTTTGCTTTTTCATAAGGAAATTATTACTATGAACATCAGAACAATCTGTAATTTAATCCCCCAGACTCATATAAAATTTTGAATGGAATCCAGTGGAAAGATATGACATTTACACATTCACAGTGTCTATTTCTAATTGAGTTCACAACTTAAAAAAAACCCAAACCCTTCATTGGGAAACGTGAGTTTGGAGAGAGAACGGAAACTATTTTAATTCATTGTCATCTATATTTGATATGGTCTATAGTAATACCAATCCAGAGTGTAAAATTGAACAGTGATCCCTGGTCACTCAGCCCTCAGGCACTCCTGCTTCGAATGGAAATCGTGCTTCTGAAGAAAACTGTACTGAAAACTTAACCATTTGCAGCATCCTTTAGAATCAATGTCCAGAAATGAAGAATATTTTTTATAATTTGAAAAAATAATAATGGAAATAATAATGGAAAGTTTCAGAAAAAAGTTTGGNTGTGTGTGTATACACATATGTCTTGCAAATTCTTGTTGAGAAATTTAATTCATCCTTCAGCTTTGACAGAAAAATCAATTTAGTGTCAGGTATGAAATTTTTACCATTTCTTTGAAAAGCACCTACCTTTTTACTAAATCTTTAAAAACAAAAAACCTTTAGGTTGCATGTGCTTTACAAAGACTTGCAAGAGTCCAGCACATAAATTGTGTGTCCAGTCCACCTTCACCGAGCACAGCCAGCCCAAGCTGCATGGAGAAATACAGCCTCATTTGTGATGTTCTTACTGCCAGAAGGACAGTGATGTTTAAAAGCCTGAAGGTACTAATAGGGATGATGCCTATAGTATGGAGAAGACATGGACTTGTTGGAGCGAGTCCAGAGGAGGGCCACGAGGATGATCAGAAGGATGGAACATCTCTCCTATGAAGACAGGCTGAGAGAGTTGATGTTGTTCAGCCTGGAGAAGAGAAGACTCTTATAGCCCCTTCCAGTAGCTAAAGGGGGCCTACAGGAAAGATGGGGAGGGACTCTTTATCAGGGGTTGTAGTGATAGGATGAGGGGTAAATGGTTTTAAACTGGAAGAGGGGAGATTTACATTAGATATTAGGAAGAAATTCTTTACTGTCAGGGTGGTGAGGGCGCCTGGAGAAGTTGTAGGTACCCCATCCCTGGAGGTGTTCAAGGCCAGGTTGGATGGGGCTTTGAGCAACCTGGTCTGGTGGAAGGTGCTCCTGCCCATGGCAGGGGGGTTGGACAAGATGATCTTTAAGGTCCCTTCCAAGCCAAACCATTCTATGATTCTATAAGACTTTTTCCACCATGCCACCTACAATAATAGTCCCTGAGTTCTCCAGAGAGTTACCTTAAAAATATTGTGCCTTGGCTCCCTTCTAATCCATAGTATACATGATGAAATCCATGGAAACCAGAGCAGGAAAGAGAGGCTGAACCTGAGTTGCATCCTGGCAGAGTCGGGGTACGGCGTCTCAGAAGAATTCTCAGGGCAAGGCATGCTGGCGTACCCTGAGCTTGCCAATTCAGGGCCCATATATGTCACAGCAATGCCTCCAGCAGACTGGTGAGGGGGATCTACTTGGGCTGGCAGAAAGGCCTGGCTTGTCATCATTCATGTTGATTGCACTTTAACATGAAAGAGGAATTCCCACCTGCATGGGCAAGGGGCTCTTTGGTTCAGTGCTGATGGAGTCAAAGAGAAGTGTAAGGACCATAATAGGAGTATTGAATGTGCTACAGCAGAGCCTCCCTGCATCACCCTCCATTCCACCTCCCAATATATCCTGTTTCTACCTGCTCCCAGGTAGGACGTTCAGCAAACACATTACACTGTTCTACCTCCTAAGGCAGCCTGCCAGGCAATGTTTTGTAGCAATTTGTCTTGTTTTGAGTTCCTCAGCTCCTTCTGGACATTAAATTCCCCTAAGATGCACTGAAAGAAGGGAGAGGTGAGCTATTGCTTTGCAGTCATCACAAGGATGTTCACAGAATGTCTTTGCCTCTTTCTTCCACCCTCACACTGCAGGAGAAATGACTCATGCCCACAAGGAAGGCAGGACAGCAGGTCGAACAAGGCTTGGGGTCTGGGCCCAGCAGGTTCAACATACTGGGGATTGCTGTCCACTAGTCCGCAAATACTTGTCGATTTGCACCCATCCACATCTTTTGGGTGCTACCTCATCCTTCTGCTGACATGAGGGAAGGGAAGAGGAGGAAGAAGTGTCACAAAGAGACAGGAGCTGGACGATAAGGTGTCAAGACTATAGGAGAAAGCCTGGTAGAATTGCAGCCTCCCAAGTAGACCTATAATTTGCCAGTGAACTCTTAGAGATTTGAGAACTCCTTTTGAGATTATTTAGAATGTGTATTTCCTATGGGTCATACCCTGTAAGCATAAGGTAAAAACACATTCAGTTATTCTGACCTCAAAGGAATTATGCTGATTGGCATTTAAACTAATAATGAAGCAGAATATTGATCTGCCTCCATCACTACATATTTTTCAACTTCTGCAATAAAGAAGGAAAGGCTTATATCAACCTACCTTCACAGTCCAAGTCCCTTGAAAGTAATGTTTAGGCTGTAAACCAAGCAAGTCATGCCCCCCATGTAACCAAATAAAACGTGCCCAAGGAATTATAGACCATATCTGCACATGGGCCAGAAGAGAGGTAAATTAAAATTTCATGGACAGTCTTAACTTTGACATTTGCAAAGTCTTGATCACTTACTGAAAGTTCCTTGAACACAGTTGCATGTGCATGAAGTTGCTCACATTTTATTTCTAGGCCTGAGTATTTAAGATTGCAGGGTGCGTGTGCAATGTCTGGAAACTAGATTATTATTGTCATTAGCTCATTTTCTCCATGACAAAAGAGTAGTGAATGTTAGTTGTTTTCATTTTCCAGATGCTCCATTAATTCTGTGCTGTGCTGAAACGGATGGTATCATCGATCTCCCATTACAACAAATGTGAAGCTATATTCACCGGAACGCAGCATGATTGCTGGGAAGGGTTAGTTCAAGTGTGTCTGGGAAGCCTCAGTGTTAGCCAAGCAAATTCTTAGTCACCGTATTTAGTGTGACAAAGAGGTGTGATTTACTGGTTACATTAGCTGCAGAAGTGTATTGTAGGTTTGTGTTTTTTTTTCTCATGCTGCTGACCAGAAATATCAGAACACATATTAGAGATCAGACAGGATTTGAAATTATGTCCAGTTTGCAGGAATGCATAAATTGCATTGACACATCCAATAGTTTAACATTTCCACACTGTCAGAGGCTAAGCAGTAATAGTAGTTGTATGACCAGCCAGTCTGTCTCAGTGGGCAGAGCTGGAGACCCCTGGCCGCTCCCCACACATCTTGTGGGTGAGCATGTAAAGGATCCCACCTGCTGCATGGCAGAAGGGCAGGCAGGCGAACCAGCCAAACGCATGTTTTAGCCAGCAGGGAAGGAACACTGCTGCATCTCCTTAACATGACCAGTTCAAACCTTCTTCAAAGAGTTCTTCAGAAGTCTTTACACCACCTTGTCTTTCATGGGCTTTTGACTGATGATTTTGAGCACTTTACCTGGAAGAGTAGTGAGTCTGTGCAGCCTTTGTCTAGTACTCTATCTACATCTCCATTTCTGAGCTAAAGAACATCAGCCTAAACTTTCCCCTGAGGAATACGATTTACAGGTTTTCCCTGTTTGCCTGTATATTCTATTCTTTCCCCCCACCCTCTCTCAGCAGTAACAGAAGTCACATTTTCTGGCTTTGAGGATACCTGCACAGAAAAACTCTGTATTTTGTACAAAGCCCGAACACCCAGCTTCTTGCTATCAAATGAAAGAAAGAGCAGTTCGATCTTCAGGCTCACTTGATATGTGTCTTTTCTACTGAGAATAAAAAGAACAAAAAGAGCCACCTAGGTAATGTAGGATGTGATGAAGGTTTTGCAATATGTACTTGTCTACTTGGAGAAGGGACAGCACCTATAGCCTGGATGAACACACATTTCATGACAAATAACAGACTTTCTCCATTAATTTTCTTTTTTTCTGCTCAGAAAAAAAATGGAATGGAATGGAATGGAATGGAATGGGAAAGGGAAGGGAAGGGAAGGGAAGGGAAGGGAAGGGAAAGGGAAGGGAAAGGGAAGGGAAGGGAAAGGGAAGAGGAAAGAAAGAAATCCCCTTGACACATTTGTTATTTGGCTTTGTCCAAAAATTATTGTGTTTGACAGAGTGGCTGACAATATTCAAAATTCACACGGCATTGCTGAGAGGAGACAGGTGAGCTGAGTCATTGCATTTGCATCTGCCCTTGGGTGACTTCAGTAAAGTCACCTCATTGCTCTGTGCCTCAGTTTTCTCTGCTGTTGAAGGTGATGACTCAAGGATTATCTGTGTATTGCACTTTTTGACATACTGTTGCAGTTCCATGGCCTCTACCCTCATCACATAACAGCCCAAGACTTCTATCGCAAGAAAGAAGGGCTGAGAAGATCTCCAAAGATTCTCTACGAGCAGGAAATCTAAGTTTTCCCATAACAAAAGCTTGAGCTCATAAGAAAATCGTACTCTATCCTTGAATGATTCAAAACCTTTCTTTATAATAATCAGAGAAAACTTCAAGGCCTTAGTAGTGCACAACAGTCCTCATCGCTCTTTATTTATGGACATAAAAGTTCAGGTCATAAAATGTGATCGTGGGAAGACTGTTATTATATCCTTTTATTCTTCAAAACAAACCAATCTGTGCCAAGAGGCACACAGTGACACTGGAAAGATGTCATGTAATGGAAATATGTCATCAAAAGATGATGAATGCATGTAATTAACTGCAGGAGTACACACCCGAGATTATGTAAATCTACAGATAAAGGCATCAGAGTGCTCAGGTTCAAATGTACCCTTCTGCTTAGCCTCACCCTGTGCTGTTTCAAACATCATGGAGCTGCTGAATGCAAATGTAATTCCAAATGTGCGCAGAATATAGATATGAAAAAGACCTGTCTTTACAGTGTAACGTTATTCCTCACACTTAAGAGCCTGTGTCTGCAATTCCCACCTTTTCAGCAAATCGGCTTGGTACTTAACTTTATGCACATGCTTAGACCTACTGAATAGTTCATACCCAATATTTTGTCAGATGGCACCCTAGAGAAGGATGGTCTGTCTGGAGGGCAACCAGAACTGTTCAGTACATCCCTGCTCCGAGAGACAAATCTCTATTCTCTTCCCATTAAAATGAATGTCTAAACCTAACAATGTGCCTTCCTCGTATGTGGCACATCCATTAAGCTGACAAATGATAAAAATATAAACAGATGAATCCTCCTGCCATGCTCAGCAATGAGAGAGACCTGCAGTATTCGATTAGCTAGTCCGTTTCCCCAGCCTGAGCAAAACTGTGCTTTGCAAGATCCTTGCTGCCATTTTTCCCAGTTTGTTTTTCTTAAGATCAGGCTACCTTTAGCCTTTCAAAGATGATGTTTGCTAACCTGAAATCAATAGAACATCCTACAGAAGACTGATGGCATTTCTGCACAAGTTTCACCCTTTAGGCTGTTTCAAAGCATTAGAAAAAGGAGCCGTCCACAAAGAAAATATGGGGAAATAGAGAAATGTTTCAAGCTATGAACACAAGTCAGAAAAAAGCCATTGGGACCTTTGAGTGTAAACAACAGTTTTGGTGCTGTTAGACACATGTGGAAGTATGGGACTCCTGGTGTAAGAGCCAGCAGTGACAGCACTCCAAGAAGAGTTCCATTTGAAGTCAATGGGACTGTTGTTGCTACTCCCCAAGTGTGAAGCAGTCAGGATTTCAGTTCCAGTAATGTAAAAATTCAGCTCTGTCTCTCATATTGAACCAAACTTTATTCTGCAACTGTCCAATCAAACTTCTTGTGTCAGATGACTCAGTAAAGTAGTACACCAGCAGATGAAGAGTGGCAGACTCATTGTCAAAGGTTCAGCATGATCCCCTATGATATTAAAGGTGATCTTTTCTTTTCCCCACTCCCCTAGAAGAGCTCTCTATATCTAAACCAAAGCTTTATCAGCCATAGGGCAAGTTGTCCTTCCACAGTGGAGACATCTAACCAGATCCTAGGCCAGAATAAAGCCCTCCGTTCTTTTTAATATACATACGACACAGAAATAGAGCATGGCTTTCTGCAAGCAGTTTTGAGATATTGCTGATGGCAGAAGATGAGTGTGAGGACCATGGGACATTCTGCTTATGTGCCACCAAAAGAGCCTTTTGAGGGCCAGCTCCACCAGGCTACTTCAGAATTGTCCCTTTGGTTCAGGACTACCTGAACAGGTCCTCCTCTTCTCCCGATAATTTGTTGATAAATTTGTCCTTTCTTTTAATTGTCCAGGAAGCAAAAATGAAAACAAGTTTTACAAGGCGACACAAAAATACAGGTGGAGGTAAAGCTTCTGCGGTAAAAAGCTTATAATTAATTTGATAACATAGAAACAAGTAGGGAAAAGTAATATATGCCTACCACTAAGGGACACACATCAGATGATGCAGGTGCTAATATTGTTTGTAGCATCCCTGTCACATTTATGGCAATAAGCAGTGATGTCCAAATCAGGATTAAGATTTCATTTTGCAGGCAAGCAAACAGGCAGAAATATGGAAAAACTCCTCTGTAATACAGAAATCTCTGCAGTAATAATAAGAAACACTGAAAAATAGAGTCCATGCACGTTTCCAGTAATATAAATGTTCGCTTTTACAGAAACTACTTTGCAAACATGGAGAGAATAATTGTTTCCATTTTTTAACCGCAGCTCTTACATAGCGTTGCTTTTGTGGGTTTTTTTTTTTTAAGTAATATGGTGCTAACCACAAAAACACATTTATTCAGCACTTGCTATGCCTGCAGTACTTTTACAGCACTTCTTCAGAATTCCAGATTCCAAAATACCGGTACATTACCCTGGCAAGCTTCCTTTCTCTGCCCCCAAGGTCCAGCAACACAGCACCACTCAGCTGTGTGCTGCTAGACTCTCTTCCTCCGCTATACAGGGTGGCTTCATCCATATCATCTATAGGGAATATTCCTTGGCCCATGATACCTTCCAACGCGTGCCTGGACATTGTGGCAATGCTAAAGCAATTAAGTAATGTAGACAACCACATACTGCAGCTTGCACTCAAAATTTGTCTCTGTTTAGTTACTACTCCCGGCGTAACTCAATAAACCTCCCAGCCTTAGCCTGAGGGTTAATTTGGGCAAATGATCATTCTCCATGCGCAGCTCCATTCTTAATTTAGAAGATAAAGACTTTAATAGTGTGGACACATCCAGACTGGTCTGGCAGTAGGCAACAATGGTCATGGCACTGGTGCTTTTTGAAAATGTAGCCTGGGAGCTGTGGACAAGGGTCTTGGAGTGAGCTGCACTCCTGATACTCCATGTAACAGGGCTGACATCGGAGCAGAAAAGCTCACACATTATTTTCTTCTGTTTCCTCTCCATGTGCTAGGCGAGTACATGGGAGAATTTTGCAACTGCCAAGTAAATTATGCCTTATTAAATGAAGTATTATTCACGCTACAAGTGCAGGTAGCATTTAATCTTGCAACACAAGAACTATCTTCTTGCTGCTATCTTCAAACTTTTCCTTCTGCAGCTCATTCTCCTCTCTACAAGTTTCATGCCGTTTTATTGCAAACTGGAAGTCTAAATTACTAAAATATTCAAACGAAGCGAAGGTGAAGGCGGCGGCCTTTCCTCTCTTATCCTCAATAGTTAATGCTCCGGCAGTCCTCCACGTATCCTCAGAAATCTAACGGCTAGCACTGACTCAACAGACCTAACGCAAACCATCGTGTGCAGCTGTTGCTGAGGCCGTGCAAACCTCTGGAGTGCTGCTTTCTGTGAATACGGCTGGCACTGGCTTAGGAGGTGCCTGCTATGGTTTGTTGTGCTGTAACATCATCGTTAACTAGAGAAACAAAGGCAGCCCAAACAACTGTGTCAATTTTGATGGGCACTGAGTTGCAGTGAGATTTTGCATGATCTAGAAAGGCGAGCGTAGGGCTGGTGAACCAAGAGCAACTGCATTAGCCGTGAAGCAGCTCAGGTGTGAGTTAGGAGCCTGATTTTTGCCTCTCAATGTTTTTTTTTGTCCATGATTTCAGTGGTAACAGGTTCACATCTCAGTTACCTCACTAAAGCAGTGCTTTGAAAAGGCAAAGTTAATTCTTACTCATGATAATTAACCTTTCTGGAGACAATTAAGCTTTATGCATATATTTATATATGGAAATCAATATTTGTGTAAACAAGGAAAGGTCTACACCTTATTGGTACCTAGTTGTTATTTTTTATACGAGTCAGAAAAATATTGTATTGCTGTGTTTACTTTAAAAAAATCAGCCCATCTTTTATTTTTTCTTGCATGTGCTGGTGCTAGTTACATGATTAAGTCACTCTCTAATAAATTTTGGATCAGCAGCCACTATTACCCTCTACTAAACTTTCTCCTCAGTAATGCAGATTTATGTGTCGGGGGTAAATAAGCAGAATGCCTGAAAATGGGGGTGCACTTTCCCAAAAGATATATAGCACTTTTACCACGTTCCTTAATTCAGACATCAATACATTATTAACCAGTTTATTGCTAAAGATTTGTGGTATTCATTTATTTTTTATCAAATGTGTCACCCTCAGGGCTAGACAAATTTACTGTATCCTTCAGGTATTAATTTTGCCCTACTCATAAAGAGAAAAAAGTTCCAATTAATTGGGTTTTTTTGCATCATATCTCAAGGAAAAGCAAACCTTCTTTTTAGTTCCTCTAACACAATGAAAGTTTTTTAAAAAAATATTAGCTTTTAAATATTGGCTTGGGGAGCTTATCCAGATTATGAGGATATGATTCTTCACTGACTTTCTACTATTGTGCTTAATCCATTGATGTGCCAGATAACATTGCGAGTGGCACACGATAAGGAAGAATCGTTTTCTGATGTCCCTCTCCCAACAAGGATGTAGGAGGTCCCTGAGCTTTCAGCACTGAGAATTCAGAAAATACACTCAAGAATTCCCATTGTATATTTTCCCTGCTGTTATCCTACAGTGGAGGCACAGCACAGGGCAATAATGACCATCGGTCATCAGGGTTTGCCTTCCCTTTGGCAAGGGAAGCAAAAAGGGGACATCTGTATCCCTTCTGGTGAAGCCGTTCGACTTAACATATTTGCTACACCAAAGAGAGCAAGTCAAAAAAATCACTGCTGGGGACTGGGACGCTCACGCAGGAGCAAGCTGGAAGGGCAGGTTGTATTGCTGTTCTCTGTTTCCTCGGGATACCTGGGTGCCAGAAAAGTTGGAATATGATTTACAGCCATCCTGCAGAAATGAGTGTCAGGTCCAGGGAGCTGATATTTTCAAAGATCCTGTGAGCCTGATTGTCTGCCTACTGTTTATCACTGCTGTCAAAGGGATGTAGCTTTGGAGAAGGGTGAAACTCGCTACTGTGACACCGACACATTGCAGACAACAGATGAGACAGCTGCACTGTGAGATTAAAAGAAAAACAGATCCTTTCATCTCTGATGTTCTGCTCTAGTTTGAAACCACAGAGAGAGTGGGTGTATTTTTCTTTTTCTTCTTCTTTTGAGGTGTCTCCTTTCTTTTTTCCTGCTTCACTTTCATTGCAAATACAATGCAAATAGGTTTGCAAATGTGACAGAATGGTTTCATAACCATCACAAAATCCAGGGGCTTGTGCTCGTAGAAATTGATGCAGCAAGATATGTCTGTGCCCTTTTGGCTATATTTACCAAACCTCAAAGATTATCTGCCTGATGGTCAAGGCCAAGACACAAGGTTTGAATGCACATCCTCCAAAAACTGAGCTTATAACTTTTTGCCAGCTTCCAGTGTAACTCAAAATTCTTTTCTATAACTGACGATCATGGTCATGTAACTCAGCAAATTTGGATGCATTCTAGCAGTTTCGTGGAATAAAATACCCAACAATGCGTCAATGTATTATTTTCCTATCCTATTGAACCAAAGTAACTTTAGCAGCACGGACTTTATTTATTTTTTTTTATTGTCACTAAGCAAGCTGCTGACACACCTAGTGCAATTAAATTATTGCCAAAATTCAGGAACTGAAAGAAAAGTCTCTTGCCATCCAGCATGTTCTAAATGAACCTTTCAGTCCAAGCCATGGAACTGTTATTTCTGTCGTCTTCTCCTGTAGGACCAATGAAGAAGATAGACCTATGCATAAATGGCTCATGACAAAAGATCTTTAAAATCTGTGCACACATATCTTCTGAACCTTCATTTATAACAGTGGCTTGAGACGACAACACATGGTGACTCAGTTAATGAGTGTCCATGAATTCAAATTCCATAATTCTTGAATTCATCCTTTTTCTGCCATTCAGGTATTCGGAAACACTAGCAAAACAGGAGTCTGGCACAGTCATCCTTGCTAAATCTGCAGCATATTGGGCCATAGTCGATGAAATGAAATGAAATGAAATGAAAAATGTTTGTCCCTCTGAATGGACAAACAGAAGTCCACTGTGCATTAATGCAAAGGATAAGCAGGATTTGGGAATGTGCTTGCTTGGGATGCCAGCACTGGTATAAGGCTAGAACTACCCAGGCTGCCAGACTGTAAGTAGGGTGGTTGCAGAGTGAGACCAGAGATGCCAGCCTCTGAAACCCAGGCTGCAAGGACAAGGCAGACTGCATCAGTATCTCAGGGACCCGCATCTGACCTGCATTCAGCTGCCGCATCTGGACACTCACTGCATATAAGAGCAGATCTTCAAATCAAATGTTGAGTTGCTCTTACGAGGGGTGTCCCTTCTCTAAATTATCATCTTGTAATTAATCTGCACCACCTTTACTCTTAGGCAGGCATCTTTCCCTGACCAGACTACAGTGGGCATGGGCATGTTCAGCATCTCTAAATTCTCTGGTGGTTTTCTTTTGTGCAACACAACTTTTACCCATGTTTTTCTCTGCTGCTGTCAATATAGACAATTTCCCAATAAATGTGATTAAAGTTCCTTAAATTGTATTCTTCAAACCCCTTTCTGCAAACACTGTTCTAGAATGAAGGCTAGTGGTTAAAATAAAGGTAATTTTTTGGCCACCTCCAGTCAGGCTGTCTCCCCTTATCCCAGCCTCTAGCTGCACAGTATGGGGGCAAAGACCACCCGAGAGACTTCTGGGTCCATGCTTCTGCAACAAGGTGGCTGGGAAACATGGCATGTACCCATGCCCTACACACGTCTTGTTCATGGTCTTGGCTAAGAGCCTGGTGGTAGGTGGGCACAGAGCTCACCTGGTGAGCAGGAAGAGCCAGGAGCAGGGCAGCTGCTGGTGCTTGGAGCTGTAGCTCATCTATCCTTCCTTAAGGTACAGTACGTGCACAAGCTCCTGCCCTCCGAAAAGTTCTCTGAATTGGCTTAGATCCACACTTGCTCTCAAACCTGGGTGTCTTGTGAGTGACAGGAGAGGGTGGACTTGAAAAGATGCACTTAACTGCCCATGACGGCTACTCTTCAAATTAAAGTACCTGTCCCAACCCCCATTTTTCACTTTTACTTTCTCTTCATGGACTGCCTTCACCTGAGGGAATATTTCTTACGAGGACATGTTAGTTTGCTTTGCTACCTACCGATCCGTAACAGCAAGTGTTTGCTAACTTCCAGGCTTGCACTGCACAACTTGCTTCACAAAGCATTTGCAAAGACAGCCTGCGCGGAGCCCCACGCGGCCATCAATAGATAAACAAACTCGCAAGTGCAAACGGAAGGCAGGCAGAAGCCATCGTATTTACATAATTAAGTACACCACTTAATGAATTCCCACTAGACCATGGTGTGGAAGGGTGATTATGAACAGGGCTGGGGAATGATGTGCTTCAGACTCCAACGGGGATTCAGCAAAGGGCCAGCAATTAACGTTTGGTAGCTGACTTACCGCCAGCTTGCTTGAAACTGGGCAATGATGCCTGTTTAGGTAGAGTTTCGGGTTTTTTACTGATATTCAGTATGAATGTTCATCCAATCCAAGCCGAGCTTCTAAAAATTAATACCTAAAAGAAAATTAAAAAAAAAAAAAGGGGGGGCGGGGGGCAGGGTTGAAGATACTCTTTTCAAAGCAAAGGTCTGAGAATTGGAAGGAATCTGCACTTTCCCTTTTCTTCAGAAAAGTGTCCAGTACTAAAGGGTGTGGAGAAGTGTTTTGAAAATTTCATCATAGTGCCCACTAATCCCTCGAAAGTTATCAGGCAAAAAGAATGAAGAATTTGTTTCCAAAAATAATAAATTAGAAGACAGTGGGGACATTGGCATCAATGGGAGCTTTAACATATGATTCTTCACATACAGTCCATGAAGAACACCACACCGTGAGTACTGGCAACTAGACTTAAAAATTTAGTGATTTTTTAATAGGAAGCCATGATTTCTTTTCGGGGGGGGCGAAGAACAGCCATTTCAAACCCATATCTTTATTTCTAAACAGACATTAAAATATAGCTAGGAGCAAAACTCTCTTTGCCTGAAGTTAGCAGCAAATGTTCCTACAGCGGATCTTATCATGACAGACAGGGATTTGATGCCATCTAAAATGCCCAGCACACTTCACAGGAAACACTGATTAGATGAGTCTTACATTAATAAGGCCAGCCTGACTGAAAGCTTGACACACTAAGTAATAAACTCTTTTGGAATAAACCTCAGATAATAATTTTTTTCCTGCTCTAGTAAAGAAAACAAGACAGAAACAGAATATTTCCGCTCACAGCAGAGCAGGCTGAACAGTCTTTTTTCTAGTTAGAACATGACTTTTAAACAAGAGGAAGTGATTTATTACCTCAAGGAACCAATCGTTGCCCTTTCTCTATCAAAATGTATTATCTGCCTGTCACTAAAAGGTGTCTCCCTACCACAGTGAGTGGAGATTCTGTCAATATACATATACTCTTCTCAGTATATGTATATATTTTTTTAAACCACTTAGCCAGGAAGTGATAGGAAGTCCTGAGCTCCCAGGGGTAATGTGGAAGTCAAAGCCTCAGTGAATTCTTTAAATTCAACGTACACCACTAAGCTGTCTCCAAAGTGCTCATGTTTTGAAGTTCATGGTGCAAACATCATGGGTCTTCCCATATCAGTGTGTCCGGATTGAATTTTAATGAATCCTTTATGAATCCTCTTAGAAAGTCATGAAAGCACAGCCTCCAGTCATAGATATTGGATTTCTGTTTAGGGAGCAGTTTAGCCAGGAGCCAGTGCTCCTCAGGAAATTGTTTTCCTCAACCAATAAAGGACATTATAATTTATTTGATTCCTATGAGGTAATGGCAAGGGAGCATTTTGTAATGATTCAGCAGTGAAAGATTAACTCTGATTATATTGCTGCTTTAGTGACAATCCCTGGGTTGTCAAAACCACTTTTGATTCCTCTGACACGAAGTGACACCAGCTACTCATTATGTAAGACATACATCCAAACCCCAAGCCTGAAATTGAATGAGGACTTATAAATAATGTATCAATAAGGTAAATTATGCAAGAATTCATTCCAGAAAGTGTCTGAAGTCATCAACAAATTAGATAATAAGAAGGTCTTTTTCTACTAACTTAAATAAGCAAATTGAAATAGGATTGCTTCAAGAGCTTCCTCAGCGGTTTCTTAGCAGCTACTTGGGGTTCCTGGGCAATTTCATTAAAACTGGGACTTGCAAAGTCTATCATAAACCCAGCAAATCCCCATTTCATTTTCTCTCATGCAATGTAATTTAAGGAACTTTCTCGCTCCCTTGGCTACTGGGCCAGCTGGCACTGTGGGGGCATTAGTCTTTCTTCCATGCTCCCCTTCTGCATCAAGGGGTTTGCACAAGAGATGTGAGAGCATCACTAGAGCACCACAGTCCTAACAAGCACAAGGTTGGAGGCTCATGCATTAGCCTCTGTGCCTCCTGCTCTCCGAAGTGGTGGGCAGGCACCCAGGGTGACAGCATGCAGATTGCAGCCTTGAGGGGGACTCTTCAGTGACCTTCTTGTTTCTAGTGTCAGGTGTCATTACACTACCATTACACAGGATCTCATCTCTAAAAGCCTTTTTAAAGCGATGTAAGCATCTTGTAGGTTCATAACCCATCTCCCTTTTGCATTTAGAGAGAACAATCATTCCTGTTGCCCTTTCTTAGAGGAGAAATTCAGTACCCATCTCTGCAAACCATTCTGCACAGTTAGCTCATACTCCTTTTCAAGTTAGACAGTTAAAAATCCTCAGTAAAGGTTATTTCCAGGTCTCAATTAATATATTTTATTTAAACATTTAAATGACTTCTGTAAAACAAACACAGCTACCCTTGCTACAATCCCAAAGAGAGGCTGGGGCTTTGTGTGTGTTTCTCCCTATTCTACTGCCAGAAAGGTTCTGGTTGACAGCCAACACTAAGAGACATCTGTCCTAAATTAGCAGTAGGTACCCAAATCCCTCTGCAGCTCAGTGGAGTAACACCCCATGTACTCCTGTGAGTCCTGGAGATTTGAGTGAGTGCTGCATGATGCCAGGATGGACCAGTGCCTCCATTTCTGATTGCTCTCCGTGTGGGAATTACATTTCCATGGCTTTCCAGCCACCCCCAGGTCACTCTGGATGCCAGGCAGGCTTGAAGAGAAAAGAGTAGACTTATCTGAACAGAATATAAACTAATAAAATTATTATTATACTTACGGATAGATGAGCAGTTACTTGTAAACAAAGGTGTAGCTCATCTGTACCATCCCAGATGTCTGGTTTAGGATGAGAACAATCATCCTAAGGGTGATTCTCTGGAGATACGTATTTCTCTGTACTGACTCTGCAGAGAGTCCAAGGTGGTTAGCTCAGACTTTGACAATGAATTTGTAGATGAATAAGACAGGTGAGATGAACCTGATCCAAGAGGACAGGATGATTTTTCATGAGACTAACAGCTGACAATGATGATGAAAAAAAACCCAACATGTGATTTCAGTGGCCTGCAGCTGGCATGCAAGGTAGCCTTTTCCTAAATATTCAAGTGGTAAGGTGTTGTCATAGGTTTCGCGTTATAAATGTATGGCTGAGCCGTGCTAGGAACATATATTTCTTTCATGACGTGCAGTGCTCTCAGCTGTACGCACTGACATTATTAAAGCTACTGGTATAATGGATAGCAACAGGGGATACATTTGTGTTAAATGGCCTGTAGTAATTGTGTCACTGAATTGAGCTAATAATCATCACATCGTGCCACAACATCTTGGAAGAACATCTTTCCAGCTTATCTAATACCCTAGAAATGAGATTCCTAGGTTTACTGATGGCACGTTTCTTCTCATCTATGAATTTTATTTAGGTGGGATTGATGTCCTGATTCGCTGTTTCCAACCCATCTTTGGAAGTGTGCTGCAGGATCGACTGAGCAATGTAGCACAACCAAACTCCATCGCACAGCTTTCCAAGACAAGGAGCTGCCGCTGTTACAGAGGTAGTGTCAAACAACATCTAAACTCTAAACCTTTTCTCAAACTGAGCTTATGCAATATAATTCCAATGACCTTAGTACAGTCACACCTGATTAACAACGGCAGAAACAAGTAAAGAAACAGACGTCATACAAAAAGAATCATTTTTTTTCACCTGTGTTATAAATTTCATTTAATATAGCTGGAAATCAGCAGTGATTCGCAAGGCTGAGCCTGGTCTTAGTTTCTCAGTTCCCTTTAGACCTCAGCAGAGGGGACTCGACAGCTTAGGCCAGAATTATTCTTTGTAAAATTAGTCCATTGGCATTTTCTGGATTTTCTCTGCAGCAGCTGTCTAAAAATGTTGTGTTCAGTGACTCCACTGCAATGTGCTTGTTCAGAAAAATACCGCACGCATTTGTAAAAATGCAGTTTATTTTACTGAAAGGGGGTTGCCCTTATTGTTCCAGTATTTAAAGGGTGACTACAAAGAAGATGGAGGCTCCCTTTTTACAAGGAATCTTTACAAAGACGAGGGGTGATGGGTACAAGTTACTCCTGGGGAGACTCCGATTGTACACAAGAGGAAAATTTTTCACAATGAGAACAATCAGCCATTGCAATAATCTCTCCAGGGAAGTGGTGGATTCCCCAACATTGGACACTTTTAAGATTCAGCTGGACAGGGTGCTGGGCCACCTTGTCTACACAGTGCTTTTGCCAGGAAAGGCTGGACCAAGAGATCCTTGGGATCCTTTCCAACCTGGTATTCTATGATTCTATGACTATAAAGAAATTTACGGCATGATGGGGATTTCTTTTGTGTGAGAAGATTTGGGACCAAGACATTAGAAATACTTCTAGTATATGAACTCCACAGTTCTGAGTATCTGTTTCACAACAGAAAAACTGACAGACCAATAAGTTTAACTACCTTTTTTTTTCTTTTTTAATAGTGCACCTTTTAATAACAGTTCTTTCTCCAGACATCTTAAATGGAAATGGTAAGAATTTTCCTTATTTAGAAGCCTCATACAGCCTTGGTCTGAGAAGAACATACAAGTGAAGACCCAGCCTGGACCTCTGTTTCTTTTGGCACAGTCTCCAGCCTGGCGTGTGTTCAGTGTTGGTATTGCTGCCTCTGTCAACTATGTTACCTAAGCTGGTTAACTCACCCTTGTTCACAGAGGTGTATATATTTTCCACCCATTTCTATTCGCTGTTCCTCAGCCCTACCATTGTTCTCTGGTTAATTCTCTTTGCAGCAAAAATGACACTAAGTCAGGAACATGAGCTGTGGATGCTGTAAAGATGCAGAGCTTTGTTTTTCATTTCTGCATAGCAGTGGAGCAATGCTTTGAATCTGAGCCATGCAACTGTAAATGTGTGCAGAGAGCAGATGCAGAGATCTGAGACAATTCTAATGGCTTAAGTGCAGAGCAGATCCACAGGGAGATGATTCCCCCATAATTTCACCTCAGTGCATAGATATGACAGTATTTAGTTTTCTGTTTAGCCTCCTTTTCTCATTATTTCCTCTTTCCTCTGCTATAAGAAAAAAATATCTTTGCTGTTGGAGGCAAACAAATAAAAATATTACAGCTGTGTTTTCAAACTGTAAGTCTAGCACAGTCAACTCCCATGGGTGCTAGATGTCCACTGTAAATATTAATAGCTTAATCCAGGTGCCAGCAGCTAAAATAAAAACCTTATGTAATTGCTTCTCCAATACTGTTGTTGTTGATGTCAGGAAAACCAAGTCTGTAAAAGCTCATCGTACATAGCTGTATTTTTTGAAACTTATGAGACTAGGAGAAGTTATCAGAGGAAAAGGTATTTGCCAGTAAAACAGAGACTAAAACAGGTTAACTGATGAACTCCACACACACGCACATTTCTTTTTGCATTGCAAATAAAAAATGCCCTTCCAGGGTTTCAGCTCCTGATTTTGATATCTGGGCAGGGGAAATGGAAGCATTTGTTCCGGCTGAACAGCAGGAAACAAACTGAATTTATCAGCAAAGGCGAAGCATGAGTTTAGCTCCACATTGAATTTGCTTTCCTTGATGTCAGGGAGCTACACGGTCTATTGCCAGACTATGCCAGTTGGCCTCCAGGCCAGAGAGCAGGTCCTCATTTATTAAGAGCAGAAAAATGTGGTTCCATTTTCTGAGAACTGCTTTTTTATCCCATATCAGGCAGCTCCGTGCCATTTCTCCTCATCTTTCCACATTCATCATGGACAAGGAGCGCAGCAGATGGCAACAGCTTCCTCCCAGCATCAACTTGCTCTGTAACTCTTCTTGTACCCAGGAACAAGGCCTTCAGTTGCTTTAACTCTACTTTTTTTACTGATGAAACAGCACAGAGGTAGCTTGTAATGGGCAAAGGAACTGTCTCTAAATCTCTACTCTCTATCAGACTGCGATCCCCATTCAGCATGTAATTTAAATCCTCTCACAAATGCTTTTGGTAATAGCACAGGATAGCTCGCCAGATTAAAGATGAATCACTGTGGGGAGACCGTTCCCAGCACCTGCCCGTGCTGTAATATTGATTTCAGACCAGTGTAAGAGGCTTAGCTCCCCACATCGTGTGGCCACCTGGCCCCAAGTCTCTCCCACCCACAATGTGCGTGGGGCTGAAGCAGACCCTCAGGGAACACCACTGGTGCACCATTTAACAAGAACCATACCACAACTTGGCCCTGAGTTACCAATGGACACCAACTGTGTCACCACAATGGACAGTTTCACTGGCTTACCTCTTTTGTCATTTCCTAAGCTCTGCTAAAAAAAGAGCTTTTTATTAAGTAAAGCAGCTATGTACAAGAATAGTTGCTTAATCACATCCTCAACTAGGAAAACAGCATTGTTTGATGACCTTAAACAACTGGCAAAAACATCAAGCTTTCCTTTCACCTGATTTCTGCTTAAGAGCAGAAATCAGAGGCACAAATACGCTAAGGCTTTGAAGCACTCAGATCCAACTGACACCAGTGGAAGTCGGGGAACCGCAAAACTAGGGTAAATACTCCCATTCAAGTAAAAGAAAGAAAAAAGAAAGAAGAAGAAGAAGAAGAAGAAGAAGAAGAAGAAGAAGAAAGTGAGGTAAGGAATGTGGAGTCGCTACAATGGCAAAACCAGCAGTGGTCCTTGTCACAAGCAGAACAAGCCTTACAGACACGGACTATATTTTTGCTGCTAAATAAACCAGGAGGCAAAACAGCTGACCTCGACCACAAGCAAACTTCATAGCTCTGTGCCCTCTGAGGTGGCCTGAAGGTACATTTATTATTATTTTATGTGTATATTCTAGCTCAAAGTATGTGAGGTCTGTTGCAGTCCATGAGGATATTGTTTTGGTATCATGAAACTCAGGATAAGTGTTGCAAATTTTGGCATTAGCTGTAGGCCATGTAGGGGACATCCAAGGAGATGAAGCACCCTGGGATCACTTTGGAAGACAGTGCAGAAAGGTAGGAACCAAACCCAGTTCAATCTTGACCATATAGCCCCCATTTAGGACTTTTTCCCTGATGTGTGTTATTCCCCCAGCCATGCCTTGGCTTTGTCTGGTCGGTGGGAGCTTGACATGGGGTAAAACTGTGCCAGGGCATGTGCTAGCAGTTATGTAGCATGAAAAGTTGGTGGTACAAGACCCTAGCTCATACCTTGGCCTGATTTTCTAACCAGTGTAGTTGTATCTGCAGAGAAGCAGCAAAAAGATCTAAAGAGGAGTCACCATATGAAGAACCCACTACACAAAGGAAAACAGTTTGGACAAGGGATGGAACAAGAGGCAGCTGAAGCAGTGAACTCCATCTGGGTGGGAAGATCAACATGTGGTTCTCCTAATCTCCTGCAGATAAGGTGAAACAAAACATGCAAGAGGAGAAAACGAGATGTGTGAAACACGAGAGAAGCATTGGGTGAGATAGGGACAACGGGGTAATGGAAGCCAAGGAAAACCAAATATTTTGGCCAAACAAGTGAATAAATTTTAAATTTAAAAAAAAAAAGGAGGCTTAGAGTGGAAATCAGAATTTCTATCCCCAATCACCCATATTCCTAATTTTGCTTTAAAATATCACTGTGTTCACTCTTCTCTTACCTCCCTGCTGCCCACCAATGCCATCAGTCACGCTATCTTCCCTGCCACCCCTTTTGGACAGGAAATTGAAAAAGGCATTGATGTGCACACCTCTGTTTTTCTGTCATGAGTAGAAAAGTGTTCAGCATCTCTCATTCAGCAATGTGTTTTGCCTACAGATCCTATGTTTAAAGATTTAGTTAATGCATGATACAGTTAATAAAGGATAAAGCAACTAGACATGAGGAACCTTCCATAGTTACAGAGGCATCTGGTAAATTCTCCATCTGGTCCAGCAATGTTGTTCAGTACCTTTTTTTTTACTTTTCTTTGCTAGTAACTGAAAAATTGAATTGTCAAGAAGCTGTATTTCCTCCATTTTAGATACCATACATCAATCCATTAAAAATTACAAGCTAAGGAGATACAGAGGAGGCGAACACCACAGTAAGGCATTTGTCAAATGATGCACCTGCTTCCTGACAGACTGTCAAACCCAGAGGGTGCAAGAGTAAACAAATCTAAACAATAATTTCCTTCCCCCACATTAGATGTGTGCTAGTGATGAAAAAGATCCTAAATACTGCACTAGCAGGAGAAAAGTCTATATGTTCTGTTAGAAAAAAAGGTAGACATTGAACAATTGAGGTCACAAAGGCTTTGGACAAGGGGTTTGTGACTGTGAGTGGTCACATCATCCCTTTCCAAAAGCTAACCCTAACCTGAGGGTGTGGAAAAGTAAGATCATGCTGCACGCTTGCTTACAGGTCTAGTTTTAAATCGAAAGTCACAACCCACAGTCTTACCTCAGACACTTTTCAGCACCCAGAGTTGAAGTTTAGTGTCCCTAGCGATCTTCAGGCTCAACTTACCCTGTGAGACCATCCAAATCCGTTACAGCCAGTGTAAATGATTTAAGCAGAGGAACCTCAGTGAACCTAGCTCATCTGGACATTGACAGGGCAGAAGGCAATTGCACACAGTGCTCAGACCATGGCAACTTGTGGCAGAGATTGAGCAGCTGGGATCTGAAAGCAGAAATCTCCTTGACCATCATAACTGAAGCACTGGAGAACAGGCCAACAGGCCTAAAGATAAGGAGGTGCAAGTGAAAATATCAGACTTGCTTGTTACTCCAAAAGCACTCTAGAGGTAAAAGAGGATCCCCAGTAACCTATCCAGAACAAGGAGGGTTACTTTCAATGTTGCCTGAAGACATCCAGCATCACTTCTCTTATTTCTGCCCTAAATCTTAGCCAAGACACTAGAAACCTTGAAGATGTGTCCCATCTTAGGCAGAACAGTGTCATCAGACTAGCTAGGGTACTGCAGGATGTAAAAACATTTTCAGAAATTTAACCAAAAAAAGCAACATTGCAAAATTTAGCATACCTATCATGGTGAAATACTGACAGTCACGGACCTGCCTTCAAAAGATAGAAATGAGGATAATAGTAGCAGGAGAAAGGTACACAGTAATGAGACAGACCAAAGAGATCTGATTTGGTCAAAATGAGAATTCTTCTGGTTTAAAACTTTTGAAGGGGGTGACAGAGTTTGATTTGCACAGAGGTGCACTTACTGTGAGCAACTGTAGGTGGAGTTGTTATGGGAGATCTTCACAAGTATGGTTTGGACCTTAATTTCCTATGCAGGAACCTTCCCATTTGCTTTGCTGATAACTCCTGAGCCAAAAGCTCCCTTCCCATATCACGAGACAGATCAAAAGCACGTGTCCTTTGCTCCTTACCTACACTGAAGAAGCTGACCAATACTTGAAAACCACTGGGGTACAAGTGCTATTGACATTGGTGGAAGGTTTTTCACAGAACAGCTCCAGAGAAAGTCATTGTCTTCTAATGCTTGAGAAGGTATGGACCTGCAAACTAATATTTTTCACTGACCTGAAGATGTGGTTCGAGGCCTAACATAGCAATGGAGGAATTTTCACACTGCTCTCTACAGGACTTATAGCACAAGCTCTGTTTGTGATAAATGCGCCATTTTGGAAGGCTGTACATAGTAGAAAAGTGTATTTCTGCTGAAATCCCTCAAACCCAGCAGAAACTGGGTGGGTGGATGGATGGAACTGAAACAAAGAGTTATCTTTCATTCACGAAACCATCAATACAGCTGACACTTCAGACCAGACTGTGAGAGTCTGTGAAAACGTATTTGGCTATCCATGTGCAAAAGTGACTAAGTACTTGCCATTCAGCTGTCACCTACACAAGAGTATAGCAACCTATAATCTCTCACATATGGTACCATTCAACAGCTCCGAGAAGCAGACAAACATCTATTTTATAGGCAGGGACTGGAAATAAAAGGGTGGGGATGTGACTGCTACTCATATATTTCAGTACCTAAGCAACCACATTAACCACAAGGCCACTACTAAACACTGGGGAATTTGTTCAAATAACCTTTGTTCCAGAATTTGTATTCTTTGCTTCCTTTATGTGTACAAGAATTTTTGACTTGGTTGTGATAAAAGACTGACCAGAAACATGAGAAATAAATTTCATTCACAAAAAATAAAATCCTATTTTTTGTTCTTCATCTAGGCCTTCCCCTGCAAAAAATAGAACATGCAGAAAGCAAGAGTCCTGCCTGCGACCTGGATATTCACCTGGGAAGTAGGAGATCCAGATCCCTTACCTGGGAGATTTTAGAGGATGGATTTCAACTGGCTTGTATGTGACCAGTGCTCAGCCACTGGCAAGGTACAGTTATCAATCACTAAGTAAATAAATATCTTACTGGCTCAAAGCAGAGCAGCTCCAACCAGAGAAATTGCCTTCACAAGCATCTGCCCTGGTTCAATTCTCTGCTGCAAATCAGGTAGAATTCGTACCTTCGACACTTCCTAACCAGGGAGCTGTTTCCTCATCTGCTGAAGCATTGCTACTTTCATCTCCCAAACCAGGGAGAGCAGAGGGTCTCCCTGGTGCTCACCGTGCAATGCCATGTGAGTGGGCTCCATCCCCAGTTGCCCCATCCACGTCCTGGAGAGCCCAGAGGGCACTCCAGAACAGCAGACACTTCATGTATAGGAATTAGGACTTGTGAATATATCTGGTCTGTTCTGCATCAGCTGCTCCTGATGATGATGCACATAGAGCAGATGGAAGCATGGTCAGCTCGGGGCAAAGCTGGAGCAAAGCAGCCAATTAAATCAATCTCTCCCCAATCAGGCTTGCTCTCACTAAGTGTTGGTAACACTAGTGGCTGCTGTAGCATTCAGCCCTGTCTGTTGGCATAGGCGTTAGCTTTATTTGTTTGATGAAATCACACTTTTTTATAATGTGACCATTCAAAAAAAGTAAAATCATTTAAGTAAACAAATAAATAGCTTGGCACAGGCTTTCCAACTGCCCTGCACCATCAGCCAGTCTTTGACAACTACACAAAGCAGATGTGAAGTGGCACCACTTGGGAGGTAGAGGATGGGGAGGATCATAGCCAGATCCTGAACAATGGAGACTGGTGCATTTCCATTGAAATTTATGTGGAGCTTTGACAACAGAGACTGTGCCAGCTTCCGTAAGTTGTGGGTCTGCTCACAGCCCTAATAGCAAACTGCTCTGCACGTTTCTTACCTGAACATGTCCATCTCTAGAGCACTCGTCATCCTTAGTGCCTAGAAGCAAGGGACAGGCTCACATGGCATCATCTCACAGAGATATAGCTTCTGGTGACACAGCAAAGAGAAGGAAGGTAGATTTGCTCTCAGCAGATGGAAGGAAGTACCTGACAGGTGCTTTCTTATCTCCATCTTTAGCAGTTCTGGTCATCTTTATTGCTCCTTACACTCTGGAGATGTTCCTCTCTGAATGTAGTTTAGCAAAACCATCTCAGGTGACATTAAATCTCTGACCCTCCTCAGGCCACTGTGAAAAATGAACACAGCAAAGATAGCACACGTCAAAAAGAAAGACCTTGTGAGTGTCTCATTGACTGCTCTCCACTTCTGCTCACTGTTAAGAGATCCAAGGGCAGAGAACCCAACGATCCCTTCCCCATATGCATGGACAGGCTGGCCACCAGGCTGCAGCTCCTTTGCAGCAGCAAGGGGCACCTGCTGGTCGCAGGGCTGTCCTCAATAACAGGCACATCCCATCTCATAAAGTCCATAAATGAGTATGTTATTATATGTCAAATCTACTCGGGCATTAGCCACCACAATGGCTGGTTTTAACCTTTTGAACAGAAGGTGGCAGTATCAGCAGGTATAGGAAGTTTTCGCTCTCATCAGGGCCTATAATATCAAGATCTCCACAGAGATATGGTGTGAGCCTTAAGCTCCCACTCAAGCTTGCAGTTTAAGGAGTCATTGAGACAATATAATAACAATAGCTGAAAAACTACTAAAATGCTCCCTAAAGCATACATCAAGAAGGTAAATTCCCCAGCAGTTAACTGGTCTGTCCTTAAACCAATTTGCTGCTGTAGCACTGTTTCTAGCTATTTGTAGCTCAGAGCTATAGACCATGCTAGGCCTGGCTGGGCAGGGCACCAGCGGGAGGGATGCAGCAAAGGGATGAAAACAGCAATAACATCGGCCACATCCCAGCATAACAGTCTGGCATCTGGGCTGTCATACACTCACACGCGGCAGCCAGGCCAGGACCCTTCTATGTTGCTAAATACTTAGAATCATAGAATTGTTTAGGTTGAAGGGGACCTTTAAGACCAATGAGTCCAACCGCTCACGTAACACTGCCAAGTCCATCACTAAACCATGTCCCTAAGCACTACATCTACCCATCTTTTAAGTACCTCCAGGGATGGCGACTCCACCGCTTCCCTGGGCAGCCTGTTCCAATGCTTGATAATCCATTCTGTGAAGAAATTTTTCCTAATATCCAGTCTAAACCTCCCCTGGCTTAACTTGAACCCTGCCCTAATCCTGCTGGGCACACTGTTCCTGGTACAGGACTGATAGCTCACAAACCACAAACTTTGCTTTGTAGCTCCCTCTCCACCACCAGCTGTTACCCCAGAGGTTTTCAAACGCTGCAGCGCTGGCACTGGGGAGTGGGGGGCTGTCCACAGACAAGTCCAGCATTTCAAAACAACCCCTCAAGTTCATCTTCTCTACCTGGAAATGGGCTGATGTTTGATTGTTCAAGCAGGGAGTGGTTCTCCATGAGTTTAGGAGCTCACTGTATCGTATTAATGAAGGAAAAAGAAAGGGAATATCTTTATCAGGAGCTAAAATACCCTGTGCAAGAAAAAGATATCAGATACAGAAGAGCTTTTGAATATCACTGATGAAGGGCTAATCAAATCCAATAGATGGATCTCAACCCTGGAGAATTTCAACCTGCAAACACAAGTGTATTTTTAATAGTTGAGGCAATTAGAAAGAGTTAACAGGGAAATGCAATGAGATCTCTCCTAGTTACAGTCCTTAAGTTGGGTTAAATTCTGGAATCTCAGCTCACACAGACCATGGCAAATCTTGGATTTATAGTCATTTATACTAGTTAATCTTCCAACCTTACATGTCTTACGAAAAGCTATGCTCTATTTCATCCATAACCTATTAAATTCGGCACAGGAATTCCTGGATGAAAGTCTATGGCCTGTGTTGTCAGACTGGTTGAACATAATAAACTTTTCTAGCCTTAAAATATCCGTGGGGCAGTTAGTGTAAGTCTGCATGGCTTTACTAAAGTCACTGGAATTATATTGATTTACACCAGTTGAAAATATGTCCCATTTTTAATTTCTTCAGCCGTATGAACCAGCATGATAGAACTAGTATAAGCAGAGAGTGAGCCAGCCCATTTGCATCCTGTGGGGCTACCGAGGAGTGACCCTTTCTAATCCAGATGGCAATTCAGCCCATTTTAGAAGCAGAGGATTTTTTTTGCTTTCCTACTTTGATTCAGAATTTGTCAGTCATTGTGGGAGGATGAGGCTGTGAGGCAGGTGCTTAGACAACCGTATTAAATTATGCACAGCAGAAAATCTAAAAAACGTACTTCAAGAGCTGGAAACTTACCATGTGTGACTGAAAATTGCAGAGAGACAGAATCCTAATTTCCAGATTAACTATTTCATCAATTAAAGCTGCATTTGCCATCCTTTCTTATTTGTCTGCCAATCTGCGACTACTGCTAATACAAAGTCATCACCATAATAGAAACCGAAGCGGATATTTGATGCCATATGCATATGGCAAACTAAGGGTTTTTTTCAAGCATAGTAGTTCCAGATAATTAGTTTTTTAATGTATTTGCATTAGTTTGTGGAATTTCATAGTTCCTACTAAGTAGACATAGGTAATCAAATGAGAAAATGAAGCGAGTCCTGCTGCACACTGTATTTGCGAAGCTGAGAGGGCAAAGTTTATATTTAAGACAATGTGGTATCTGTTTACATAGGAACAAAACATCTGCTGATTCAACCAATTCTCAACACGTTTTGCAGAAGTACTTCAGCCCCCAAATCCCTCATGAGTCGAGCTACCTCCTAAGTGTGCCTTCTAGCTCTGTAAGATCCAGCCTTTACTGTTGCTGTGTTAAGCTGTGGTATATTTTGCTTAAATCCAAGCTAAGCTTTGCAGGGCCTCAATGGTGAAGCTGTGAGCTGAGGCCGTCTAGTGGCATCGGACAAACTCCTAGCAAAGGAGAAGACGTATGACGGTGTCATTAGCAAAAAGCAGGTCGGCAAAGGCTGTGAGTGAGAGAAGTGGGACTGAAAGCAATGCCAATAGCGCAAACCTGCAGCCATGACAAACACACCCAGCCCTGCCTTGCTGTCTGCATCCAAACTCAATGACTTTAATATTTCTGCACACATTTAGAGTTGTGCCACTGAAATCGTACCCAGAAGTGGGGTGGTGAGGCACTGGCACAGGTTGCCCAGGGAAGTTGTGACGGCTCCATCCCTGGAAGTGTTCAAGGCCAGGCTGGATGGGGCTTTGAGCAACCTGGTCTAGTGGGAGGTGTCCCTGCCCATGGCAGGGGGGGTGGAATTAGATGATCTTCAAGGTCCCTTCCAACCCAAACCATTCTATGACTCTAATTGCATCCATCACCCCACGACTGAGCGCTTCTGCACCTCACCCAAGCTACAGCCTCTTGCCTGAGTGATGCCATGCTTCACCCTATTGCAGCTACATCTGCAGTGTTTCTTTCCCAATATAGCCCTTTCCTCAAGGATGGAAGCAATGAAAGCAGAACGTGTAGTCAGAGTTAGGGAAGACTTCCAATGTTAATTCGCAATCGATTTACAGCCCATTTGTACCTTCCAACAGGCACAGAGGTGTAAATCACAGCTTGTGAAGTCTCCCAGATGCCCACCAAGCCAGACACCATCCAGCAAAAAGCACAACTCTGACAGTAAATTCTGTGAGGCTTCGCACATGCTGACAGTTCAGGCAAAGCTTTAAGCTAGGCTTCGATGCCAGAGCAGGGCTGCTCCCCATCGCCTCCCCACTGGCAGCAGCTCCCAAACTCCTAGCCAGAAGAGATGAGAAGCAGCCCCCCGGGGACAGCGTGCCACCATCAAGCCACAGATCGAGCCCGAGAGGATGGGAGGAGCGAGGGAGAGCTACAGCCAGCCCCTGCTCCTGGTAATTGAACGTAGCATCACCCATAACACTGAGCCTCTGCTAACTCATCACTTGGTGCCTGAAGCTGCCTCTCGGTTGCTTGTGAAGTGCTCTTTCTGGCACTTTTTTAAGGCACAGAGTTTTAGTCCCATTTCAAGGAATTTTTGCTTCATTCTAAAATCATCTTTTCAATCTCCATTTGTATATGTCTCCCTTTAAATTAACCTTTTGTTTAACTGTTCAGTTTGATTAACTTCTTTTGAACCTTTTGCATATCCTGAACTCCATACGCAGAGACACCATATCTTTGAAATTAATATTACATGTTCTACCCCTTTAAAAGACACATGCTCTTTGGCTACAAGCTAGCAATACTGAAACTCTGACTTTATGCCTTTTTTTTTTTAAGTTAATAAAACGCATACTGCCTGTAATAGTTATTTTAGGGCTATATATCTAAAAAATTGTTTGCAGCTCCACCACAGTGAGGTTTGTTAAGGTTTGGCAGGGGTGGGGGAAGAGTGGGGTTGAATTATTGTCAGAACATCTGTGAGAACTGAGTCCAGAAAGAAGCAGACGCTCTCATAAATCTAACCATTTTATATGGTACATCTGGGAATTTTTATTGTCATTATTGTGGTGGGCAGAGTATAGGGTACATGGTCTTTTTAAATTACGGAACAGAATCAGATGAGCTGTTTCCTTATAAGTAAGTAAATCACATACTACATTATTTGAATTACTCAAAACCCCACAGGCTCCCACTGAGATTAAGCCTTTATTGTACAGACGAGTAGCAAGAGATAATACCCATTCTTAAGAATTTATGATCTACATGAGCAAAATGTTAAAGGCTATCAACAGTGAAACTATTCCCATTTTTCATATAGAAAGCTATGGCAGAGGGAGCTGAGGGGGTCCGATTTTAATTCCTTTTCACTGAAGTTCAACCATATCTTTAAAAGCATCCAGTTCTTTGTGACCTCATCAGAAGTTATTGACAGTGTTCTTAGGAGGACTGGGGGATAATCCTCTCTCCTGGATGTTAAGGAAACGCAGTTGCTCTGCCTCTGAGTATGCCAGTTGAGATGGGAGCCCTGCTAAACACCAGCTGCAGATGGGACTTGTCAGGACTCACTAAGGTCTAGAAAGTTTATTGAAAGCGTCTATGGATAGGAGCTGTAGAAGCAGAGATACTGTCCTTCTGTAATCACATTTCTTTATTTATTTGTCCAGGCTGGCCAATTTGCCCATTCTCTTCCTCAGTAACTCCCTGTTTGCTTTAGGGAAGTTCCAAGGGCAGCCTCAGCTCACCAAAGCCTGATTTCTGAAGTTATTTCACTACGTAATGCGGGATCCATGACTTTAGAAACCTGCATTAGAAATCTCTAAACCTCAGCTAGTCATGAAAGCTCTCTTCATAGTCAGTAGAGACAAGTGGGCATCATTATTGGATGATTCATATGATCTGTTTCTCACCTCATCTCTTTTGCAATCAGACAAACTTTTCTCTAAAAGCACCGATTTCTCTCCTGTCATCATTAACAGGGTCTAGGCGTGTGGTCAGACAGAGATATCTATCATTATGAAAAAAAAAAAATCCCACCTGCAAAACTTGGAAAGAATGTGCCCTAAGGCTTTCAAGACCTCCAACTGACATCTAAATGTACCAAAATATCTTTTAAAACCCAGACCTCGAGCCCAAAGGCACCCTTCTGCCCCTCTCTGGTCTCCCCTAAGCTGTATGCATTTCAGAGATCAAGACATGACAAAACCAGCTCCCTTTCCAGCTTTTCTGCCAGTTGTGAAAGAGGGCTTCTGGGTCAGCTCAGCAAGCTGCCTGGTTTTAAAGCTGACTTTGAACCCACTGAGCCTCCAGCCAGAGGCTTTCCCTGAGCCGGAGCTGAAAGCAGATCCTGAGAGCAGCAGGGTCCTGCATTTCTCTGCTGGAGCTGCCACATCAGACCTGTGCATGATCATGTTCATCAAGCAGTGAAAAAGCTGAAGAAAACCTCTTTCTTTATCATATTGCCTTCTTCGGTCATGTTTCTCCCATGCGTTTGGAGGCAAGTACGAGAAATATTGCACGGAGACTGCCCAGCTTGCTGACAAGGAGGGATGCAGCCCACTGCTCTGTAGCTCTGAAACAGGCAGGGAAAAAAAATTATCTTTGCATTTTTTATGCCTAATTTAATGGAGCAACCTTCTGCTCTGCTTCTCTGGAAGTCAATGATACATCCATGATATCACTGGATCAGCAATACCTGCTATGAAAGTGAACTTCCGCGCTATTTTTAACAGCTGAATCAGCTGCTTTGCTATTTCATTCTGAATGTCAGGAGCAAGTTATCCTGGAGCAATAATCTCAAGATCACCAGTCCCCACATCCATTTCAGAGGAACCAGAGGTTCAAAACAAGCTGGAAAGGAGAGTCGAGATCCCCAGATAAAACTATAACAGCCCATCAACATTAGTGAAGGGTAGAACACTATTCCTAAGACTAAAATCCAAGAGGGCCTGATTGCTAAAATTATAGATGTGCAGGACTTAGTAACACAGCAATATGAAATTATACTCCTTTCTAGATGTAATTACTTGACTCATTTGCATAATTTTCATAGTAGATAGATACCCAGTTACAATTACAATACAAACAACAGAAGTGTCTTTCCTACTCCAAGGCCAGGTTTTCACAGCAAGAACGGGCAAAAGCAGTATCACATCCAGTCTCACTCCATCTTCCACCCTTTTCAGTACGTATGGATACCTCAGAACCAGCTTGCAGACCAGCGTGCCTGTCTGAGCATGCCTGAGGAAGCTTTCTTCAAGACAGCTGCTCTTAGTCTCGGAAGCTCCAGAGGGTACACTCCAGCAATGCCTCCAGCCATCATTACAAATTTATTGCTACACAATCCGCAGAACTGCCTGGCGCCCAAGTTAAATCCTAACCCCATTAAGCAGGTTACTACCTTCTTGCAGGATCATGAGAATATTAAGACCTCAAAGAAACGGAAGCATCTTTACTGATTTGCGGGCCAGGAATAAAACCCTTCACTTCCAAAAACATCACGTGCTTCAATCTCCATTCTGCTCTCAGCAGTACTCCGCAAATATAACAAGGGGAAAGGCAGCATGCATACAAGGTGAGCGATTACCTCCATTCCCTCCTCCTCAGCAAATCTGACACTCATGCACACAAAGGCATTAAAAAGCAGGAGACCCAGATACTATCAAAGCTGTAAGCTCCATGCAGAAATATCCAGCTATCCCATACAAATTCCACGTGGCTTCAAACTTTCGACTTCAAGAAAAAATGGCAGGAGACCTACAGGAATTGCTGCAGGCATTACTGAAATACTCACTCTCAAAGCAGGATAATCATGAAGAAAGCAAGAAAAACAGCAAGTCAGACATTCTGCCTAAGAGAAAATAAATACATCTTTGTATGATCCCTCTTTCACACGCCAAGGCAGTAAATGCATTGATTTGATAAGCACAGGTGGGTCTCACGTGCCTGGTGGTTACCACATGCTAATGAAAGCAAATTATATCATGCAACTTGAGGCACATTTATAGTAAAGGCTGCAAAATAAACTAGAAAAACTCAAAACACAAAAAGAAGTTTAGCCATACAGAGTTTGACTGGGTTTATTTCAGCCTGCTGAGAACCGGAGTAAATTAACCTCACTGAGTTCCAGGATACCGCAGCTGAATTGTTGCCCCTCCCTGAGGCGGTCTATCAAAATCCGTGGTAGGGACTTCTTCACTGCCAGTGTAGGCACCTATATACTACCTGGTCTCATGTATAGCAAGTAAAATAATAGCTGCTGCCACCTGTCCCTACTCCCAGAGGGTTAATACCTTTCTCAGCCATGGCAGCTTTACTCCTCAGCATCTTACCTGGCTCAGTCAACATCCTTACATTGAAAGAAGTCAGTGTGGTCATAGCTGTGACAGCTGCACCTGACCTCATCTCAGAGATGGGCAGTGTGAATGCTTATGGTTTCTACTTGGTAGAGCCATGTCCCGTGAGTATTCAGAAAAGAACCCACTCCAAAAAACACTAGTCTTGTTCTTAACTTCACAGCAACGGTTCGGACTGCAGTTGCTTGCAGCGGTCACCCAGTTTTGCTTTGGAAATATATTCTGACAGAGGGAAGTGTCAGTCCATGAGCATCCTTTCTTGGAATAGTCACAGGGTCTGAGGAGGAGAGACAGAAAAATAATGATGTTTTCTGAGAATTTAAGACATCACTATAAAACCCTAATGTGTTATAGATATTATGTATTATGCGAATATAATAATTTAAAGTAGTAGTAAAGATGTTTTAAAATACTTTAATGCAAGTGAAATACATAATATATGCGATGATTCAAATGCTTCTGACAGAGAATTATGGTTTCTTCCTCACTGCCATGTTTCAGACTATCACAACAGCAGAGGCAAGCAGAGAAGTCACCTTGGTACAAAGCCTACGGGGCTGTGACTCATACCAGCTTACCATGGCTAACCTGGCCATCAGTCCAAGCCCTTGGAGCCTTGCAGCCATAAAAGCAGCCCTGTCCTGGTTACCCACCACCCCAGGGACCTCACCAGCGAAGGATACTCATGTTCTTCCTACCACCTTCGTCCCCTGCACAGAGGAGAAGCGAGTTTCCGCCAAGTGGGATGAAACCTGGAGAAAGAGGTCGGGAGAGAGTGAGTGAAGTCAACAGCGCCGCAGTGAATTATGTCGTGTCCTTTGAATAATGTTATCCAATTCTTAAACACCTGAACTCCAGGTAAGGCTGCCGCAGGTCTGGATGTACATCTGGGCTGCTCATGGTGAAGAGCCTGAAGTCCTTGTTTAAACTGGGACTAAAATAACAATGTGTTTTCAGAGCTATGAGCCTGAGGTAGGAGAGCAGATGATGAGGAAGCTACAAAGGGCTGATTTGTTGAAGCCTTGAAGGAGGCTGAATGTCCCACGTCAATAACCATGAGTGCATGCAGACGAGGGATGAACAATTAATGTCCTCTGGTGCAATAAGCTGGGTCAGGAAGGATGCTTCTGCACTAATTCACTGCAGTATTTTCTGTACCTAAAATCTACACTTGTGTGCCCTGGATAAACTCCTGCTATGTGGTTCAGGGGACAGTTTACAGCAGGAGGCTCCCCAAACGCACCGGGACTGGTTGGGCATTGTAGATGTGTAGATATACAACTAGGGAGGTATTCATCTTCCTACCGCTCCAATATGATCTTTGCCATCAATGTCCAATGCGTCTCAGTACCTGAGCCATAAAGCAAGGATCAGATTTCTTTTTTCTTTTTTTTTTTCATGCTTTGTTTGCCTGGGTGATTTAGATTAGAAGATTTTGGTTGCCTTGCTTTAAGTGTTCACACAATATCTAGCAATGTAGGGTTGTGGTTTAGCAGGCTGCTCTCAGCTGACAGTAATACAAAAAAATCACAATAAACCAGAAGGAAGAAATAACATCAATTTTAGGACATGCAACCATAGCTCTAATATTGAAAAATTGGTTGAAAGCAAACTCAGTTTCTTTACTGAACTGAAAAAGAGAATAAATAGCAGGCTTGGAAAAAATTTAAGAAAATATCTTTAAAGAAGCAATTTCACTGTCTGATCCTTTTCTTAAGCACTAGTAGTGGAAAACAGTGCAAGCTTTTAAGAACAGAGTTATGTACACCCAAAACAGTGGCTGTCCTGTAAGAAAATTAAAATTATGCATCGCATTCTACAACAGGAAAGAAATAAAGAATGCAACTATTTTAATGATGATGGATTTTAAAAAGAAAATTGTGAATCAACTCTGCTAGAATACATTTAAGAAATTTTCCTCTTTCTTGCAAATAACCATCAAGAACAATTCAAAATTAAACAGAGAAACTCCTAAATTTTGCCAATTCATTTTTAATTTGGAGTCACAATATGATTTTCACTGTAAAAAATGAAATATAATAATTTCAAATAGCTATTTTTTCTAGAGTCAGTGAAAAGCTTCAGAAATATCAGCACATAGAAAACAAAAACAAAATGGTACAAAACCAAAATGGTAATAAAAATGAATCAACTGACTCAAAAAAATAATTAGCAGCAACTTTTATTGTCCAAAGGGGTAAAACACAGTTCCCTTGGTTAAGTATTTCGGCCAGCACTGGAGATAGGAGTCACAGTCATTAGGCCGGGCAGCGATAACAACAATATTAACAGATAACTCATATTTATGTCAATTCACTCTGTGCCTCGAGAAAAGTCTAATATGATTCTCCTCTCTGCAATTCAGCATTGACATCAGTGCGCCAATGGATGGTTTCCAAAGGACACATAAACCACCTTACTTCAAGAAAAAAAAAGAAATCTCTCCAGCAATTTTGCTTGCACAAAATGAATGCAAGATCCTTTCCCACTGTCTGTTAGCAGATGATTTCTGGAGGAAGAGCGGGAGCTGAAGGTTCATAGGGCTCACAGAATGGCTCCAGAGGTCACCGTCTGCGCTGCTGAAAAGCAATAACAAACCAGAGGCGAAACTCTGCTCAGGCGACAGTGGGTAAAGCGCTCTCAACTTTCACATGGCAGCATTTTCCCCTTGTACTCGGCACTGGTGAGACCCCACCTCGAGTACTGTGTTCAGTTCTGGGCCCCTCACTACAAGAAAGACATTGAGGTGCTGGAGCGTGTCCAGAGAAGGGCAACGAAGCTGGTGAGGGGTCTGGGGGACAAGCCTTATGAGGAACGGCTGAGGGAACTGGGACTGTTTAGCCTGGAGAAGAGGAGGCTGAGGGGAGACCTTATCACTCTCTACAAGTGCCTGAAAGGAGGTTGTAGAGAGATGGGGACTGACCTCTTCTCCCTAGTGACAAGTGACAGGACGAGAGGAAATGGGTTCAAGTTAAGCCAGGGGAGGTTTAGCTTGGGTATTAGGAAAATTTTTTTCACTGAAAGGGTTATCCAGCATTGGAATAGGCTGCCCAGGGAGGTGGTGGATTCGCCATCCCTGGAGGTGTTTAAAGAAAGGGTAGACGTGGTACTTGGGGATATGGTTTAGAAGTGATTTTGTCAGGTTTGGTTAATGGTTGGACTCAATGATCTTAAAGGTCCCTTCCAACCTTAACAATTCTATGATTCTATGTATCAGAGCAGATTTGAGGGAGATGTCGGATCAAAGGGTTCAGCCTGATATAAGTAAAAATTACACAAGCCTTTTCTCCTCTGTAAAATGGCAATTCAAAGCTTGTCTGAATGCAAATGACTTATGATCTCTGTTATTTAACTGGATTTGAACTGGTAAGTTTTATGCAGAGCTTGCATTTAAGTTCTGTAGTGCTACTTTTGGAAGCAGGGACTGTTTCTAGGCTAATGGGGCACATACCATACTTAGGATAGAAAACATCTATATATGGCAATTATAGGAACTACTACAGGTCCATTGCTTCCTGATGGAGATGTTAATATGAGCCCTTAAGCAACACATTGATTTAATGTTAGCAGAGTTCTCGTTTTCAGTATTGCTGTAGGATTTTGGAACAAAGAATTGGTAAGAGAGATCACAGCACAGAAAGATTGTTATAAGATGCTTTTAACACAGACTTCTGCCAGGAATGATGTTTAACGTGAGACACATGGCATATATTTCTTTACACTGATTTCACCCGTCTGCTGGTTCTGTGTTAATTCCAAGATATTAAGCATACAATCCATACTTTTTAAATGAACTCCCTTGTTTGTGATTGCTGTGCACAGATTCATGAAGGACATTACAAATACATATTAACTAGCGCCTCTGTGGTTCTCTTAGTAGTCAATTTTTAAAGCACTCTGTTATTGGGCTATAAATTCTCCCGTAACAGAAATTGTAGGTTCTGAAAGGTTTCCTGTGGGACGCTTTTAGCTTTTGCCTGTTGCAGCTAATAAATAAGGTAAGTAACAGTCAAATAAGGTAAGTAGTGATCAAGAGGAGAATGCATCTGAGTGGAGGCATTGCACTAATAGGCTCCTCATTGGACTGCAAAGACCTGTGAGATGTTACGGGCTCCATTCGTGCTTGCAGGTACCACTGTAACCTTCTCCCAACCTGGCAGTCTCCCGCCTCAGCCCCATCTCTTGCTTCAGTATCTGACCAAGACACATGAGGGTGGAGAACAACAAAATAAGTTCTCTGGAAGGAGAAGACATCTGTATTTCTCTGGGCAGCAAGACTGGAGTTTGCCTGACCGATATACCACCATCCTGAATGGTCCTGCAAGCGGTTAAGAGGGACGCAGCTGGGTGAGCACCACAGCTGGGTGAGCACCACATCTGGTGGTTGTCCACATGTCCCAGCACTCTCAATAGCCTGAGGAGGAGAGCGGGTCCAATGGTCTAAATCAGGCCTGAAAATGTTGCATCCCAAGGCACCTCTTTTAGTGCATTTGCAGGATGTTTGTATTTAAAAAGTACAAAAATTGACTGCTGTCGTAGATCAGGAAAGGGCTCACACTGTCGCTCTGTCAGGACCACATTCTGGTCACATCCAACTGTCCACACTGAGGTGGGCTCGCGGACTCCAGTTCTGCCTTGAGAGACCCCATCACAACACGCTCCCCACTCCCCTCGCTCTGCTGAGGACTGCAAGGAGCGTTTGGCCCCAGGAACAGTTTGAGCCCCAGCACAACGCTGTTGTAGATCCCAGACTGCACAGCCCACCCCGTGAGCCATGAACCACAAGAAGGGAGACCACCACTGGGATTCTCTGGTGTCTGATAAAGACTGGGTCCTCACTGGTTCCCCTGAATCATTTGGGGTGAAAGGGTGTTGTCTGAGAAAGTCAAACATTTCAATTTTTTTCTAATATGAAAGATTTCTATTTCATATTTCTTTCAAATTTCTTTCAGATGTTTCCAAACCAGTAAAATCCAAATGAAACTTTTGCTACAAATCAAACAAAATGTTCTCATCAGACCTCATATTATTTTAACTTTTTTTGATTTATTTATTTTTTCATAAAAATACTTCCATTCACTCCTTACATTTTTATTGGGTGTTGTTGCTAATGAACCCAAATATCACAATACCAATTCACAGATCTGATTCACATTTCCAAAGAAAAAAAATATCATTTACACCAAATAATGACAAATCAAACCTATATTTTGTCACAATATATATTTTATTCTTTTAAACCTTTAAGTCAATTCACTTTTTTGGTTTCAAAAGGATTAACTCCACTCAAGAATAAGTGCTAGGAAATGTGGCTGTGGTATTGCTTCTAAGACCATTCAGTATATGACCTGGATGTTCACCTTGTGATGTGTGATCAAAAATAGATGCCAGGAGCCAGACTATGAGCCCAGCCACTGCGGAGCAAAGCTGAAACCAAAATGAAGGACCTCCTGAGTGACTGGGGTTGGAATCTCCCACTCACTCACTTTACTTCAGGTTTATTTCACCAGGCACACTGTTTCCATTTATTGGAAAATAAATTGGAATTGGATTGGAATTCGCTGACAGCGTTGCTGGAACAGGTCAGTAAAAACAGGTGAGATTTCTGAGGAAAGGTGAGAGACACGTTAAATTAAGAATAATGCCTGTATGAGCAATGAAAACTTTTCATGTTCCCTCATTGGATGTGTTTTTTAAGATGTTAATATATCTTCTCCAAAGTGTAAGTTTCAGGGACATTAGGTATTATAAGACTGATATTTAAAATAGGATCTATGAGTTAATATTGCTCAAACTGAAAATTCTGTAATAGGCTGACTTGATAAATAAATCAACTATGTTAAAACACTAACACAATTACTCAGGATATACTAATTTTCACTTCCGCTTTCCAAGTCTGTTACACGTGGGCCAAGTTCTTTGACCTCAGTGGGATTTGTCAAAAAGTATGCATTCTATCCTTACCCTCTGCATTACAGAAGGTCCTAGCAGTCACAAGCAGAGACAGGGCACGTATGGTGTGGTGCGATAAAGAGAATATGAAACTGCCTGAACTTCAAAGAGACGCAATTCTTTGAGCAATTACATAGCAAAACAGATGATACAAATGTTGTCTGACTTCTACAGCTCCATAGCAGTCATCTGTCTAAGTTGTAGCCCCTAATTCAGGCAGATCAAATTCCCCTCTGGATGCTTCAAAAGCTCCTTCCCATGTTTATAAAAAAGTAAGCACGTGCATGTGTCTGAGTGAGTGTTTTCTCTACAAATTCTGCACATACCTCATCCCCAGCTAAGCCCTTAATGAAACCTTAACATATAAATTAATCTTGGCTAGGTGTTATTGGAGGTAACAACTGGACAAGATGATCCATTTCTATGACACCACAAAAGATTGGTTTTTTTGGAAGAAAATCGTATCCTTGTTAACTTTGTCAGTTGACAGGTCTAAGGAACTGCTTCTACAACAAAAGTGTTTCAATGCACTTTTAAGGATCATGGGCAAGGTATGGTGAAGGACGCTTTCACTATCACAGTGTGTAGTGCATAAGACCTTGAGCTCAACTGTACATTGCTATCTTTGTATCTTCAATCTAGCCCCGCTCAACAAAATTTAGTTCACTTCTAAATCAGAAAACAAAATTTAATTTATATGAAAATAAACACTCCTATCATCTTAGCTCATGTCACAACCTGCCATGGACACAAAATTGCACTGAATTGTTATTATCAGTTATAATTCATAGATATGGGATCAAAATAGCTACCTTATTTGGGAGCTTTCCGGTCAGCGATGTCTGTAGTTACTACCTCAATATCTTAATTTAAGTCTTAGCAGCACAGATTTCATACTTCTGGTCTGGACTTGGCACACATTTATTCTATTGCAGAAATACAGGGAAAGACATTTGACTTCCTAGACCAAGAGATAAGGACCTGGATGATCAGTGTACTGGGCTATGTATTTGTTGGATTAGCAGTTCTGCAAAGTCATCTTAAGAAATGCAGAGAAATTCTATCTTACTTGGCATGATGCCTTGCTATTCACAAAAACTAAATTCATGACCCTTTCATTTAAAGGCCTTTCCTTCCTGCCTGAATCTTAAATCAATCCTATTGCCTCTGAGAACTGCACATTTAATTCTAACACCTCTTCCTGTATTTTCTTTGAATTCCTCAAAGTCAACATTGCCTATACAAGCAGCATCTTTGAATGTCAGTTTCTGAAAATAATAGAAACACACTATCCAGCGTAAGTTTCTCTTGCATGTGCACAAAAATCACTGCAGAGTTTGCCAGCCTTTCCTATGCTGTACAACGCCTCAGTTCACCATAAATCCCAATGTTTTTAACATTGCCATGCAGGAGTAAGATGCTTTTAATTAGTAATTATTCCCATCCAGTTAGGAATTGTTGTAGCATTTGGCTTTGAACAGTAACAATACTGATACACACAGGTCAGGACTGAACTTCTAAAGAGTGAAAAGGATAAATTGTGGATGAGGAGAAGGAGACAATTTATGAGGTATGTTGGGACAGAGGTTCTGGCTGTCTAGCTCAACATGGGATATGTCATCTCCTGGAGATGCCCACCTCTCAGTTTTTGAAAAGCTTATATACTTTGTCTAGCCTAGATGCCTGCTTTTAGCTAAACTTAGCTGGGATGTGAAGGGCAATATTTTATATAACAGAGACATGGAAACAGTCACCTTAGTTGCAGTGACAGTTGGCATGTATGCAGACAATGAAGATTAATAAAATGCTATTTAGCAGTTTTCATCAAGGACAGTGTTTAAAATTTGGATAAGGTAATGAATAGTCATAGAGTTTATAAAAGAAAACAGGACTTTCTTGATCGGTCCATCTTTCTATCCACCACTCAGCTCGAGTGAGCTCCATCAGTCCACAGGTAGATGAAGCTGGACGTGACTAAAATACACCCAATGTGATGCAAAAATTCAGAATACAAAAGATGATGGACTTGATGACATTAAAGCTCTCTTCCAACCATAACCATTCTATGATTCTATGCTTCAGTACCTCAGCTCTAGCTATAAGGAGTTAAGATGAATATAAAGCATGAATGATTATCACCAAATTTACTTATTTTGGAATCCGTTATGAGCAATTGTTGGAGACAGGATGTTGGCTTTGGACAGACCATGAACTATTCCCACAGTAAATGCTCCAAAGTGAAAATAAATGCTGAGCTTCACAGCAGCATTTTTCATCTTGAAAGTGTTTAAACATCACAGTCTAAATTTGCTCTACTTGAAATCAATGACAAAGGTCTTGCTGTGTTCTGTTGGAGCAGAATGGGGACCATCATCTGACAGATCTCCAAATTACTCTGTAAAGTAAGCCAAAGCTATTTTCCAGTTCTGAAATAAATGCTACTGAGCTTCAGAGAATGTGAGGCTCTAATCACACCAGAACATTTAGCTTACTCATATTATTGGTGGATTTAGGAGGTGACTTGCTCATTTGGTGCAGACACACCTGGAGAGGATACATAGCTGGTAAGTGGGGGGTTCTGCATTTTTGCTGAAAAAAAAAATAGAAAGATCAAGGGACTAAAAGATGAAGCTAGGGAAGTTTCACCTTGATATAAGATGCCGTTTCCCAGCATTGATGGTGACTACGTACTGGATCACGCCACCATAAAAGGTGACAGCTTTACTAGTCTGGTTTCATCCCATCTCACTTTAGGCACTGAAATGAGACACATCGTAGAGAAGCAGTTGTCCTCAGCTCTGTGTCAGTGGGGACACAGAAGTACTCCTAGAGAGCAACTCACTTGAAGTGGTGTGAGCCATACTCTAAAAGTGCTTTTCATAGAATCATAGACTTGTTAAGGTTGTAAAGGACCTTTAAGGTCTTCAGGTCTAACCATTAACCTATCGTGACAAAAAGCACTTCTAAACCATGTCCCCAAGTACCACATCTGCCCTTTTTTTAAAGGCTTCCAGGGAAGGCGAATCCACCACCTCCCTGGGAAGCCTATTCCAATGTTGGATAACCCTTTCAGTGAAAAAACTTTTCCTAATACCCAAGCTAAACCTCCCCTGGCTTAACTTGAACCCATTTCCTCTCGTCCTGTCACTTGTCACTAGGGAGAAGAGGTCAGTCCCCATATCTCTACAACCTCCTTTCAGGCACTTGTAGAGAGTGATAAGGTCTCCCCTCAGCCTCCTCTTCTCCAGGCTAAACAGCCCCAGTTCCCTCAGCCGCTCCTCATAAGACTTGTCCCTCAGACCCCTCACCAGCTTCGTTGCCCTTCTCTGGACACGCTCCAGCACCTCAATGTCTTTCTTGTAGTGAGGGGCCCAGAAATGAACACAGTACTC
>VZSZ01002177.1:734379-852689 GCA_013398815.1 Ibidorhyncha struthersii
AGCCTGTAGCACTGCATGGGGTTGTTGTGACCCAAGCGCAGGACCCGGCACTTGGCCTTATTGAACCTCATACCATTGGCCTTGGCCCATCTATCCAACCTGTCCAGATCGCTCTGTAGAGCCTTCCTACCCTCAATCAGATTAACACGCCTGCCTGGCTTAGTGTCATCTGCGAACTTAGTGAGGGTACACTCGATCCTCTTGTCCAGGTCATTGATAAAGATGTTAAAGAGAACTGGCCCCAGCACCGAGCCCTGGGGAACACCACCTGTGACCGGACGCCAACTGGATTTAAGTCCATTCACTGCCACTCTCTGGGCACAGCCACCCAGCCAGTTTTTTACCCAGCCAAGAGTACAGCTGTCCAGGCCATGAGCAGCCAGTTTCTCCAGGAGAATGTTGTGGGAAACAGCTGATGGTAAAGAGAGGCTGGGTCTGAGATCATGCAGGCAACCCCATTGCTAATTTGGAGGTCTCATTTAGGCTGGGACAAAACCAATCTAGTACCAACACTGTTCTCATGCAGCAAAACTATAATTCTATTAAAAACAAAAATGAATGAGTTTCCAGTAAAAACACGTGTTTGTGGGTGGAGGGGAGCAGAGAGATGGCCAGATGACTGTGGTCCTTCCTGGAGAGGTGTGTCTGTGGTCAGTCATGTACTTTCTCAGCATGTCCTGAGGAGAACAAAATTGCCCTTGATATCTCAATAGTATTCGTGCCTCTCCATTGATGTTCTGAGTATACTAAAATACAAGATTTCTGGGCCTCAGCCAATAGTTTGCAGGAGTAATGATTGTTTTTCCTCACTGAATAGTTTATTTGAGATTCACAGTTATTTTTCTTCCCTTCTTTTATGCATCACAAATTTATCCGTGCAGGACAGAGAATGTACTTATTCTTATATTCAAACCAATGCTGCAGTTTGGGAAAGAAACGTCCCCTGTGCCAGGTTGGGAGAAACCTTAGGAAAATTTTGCTTTCTTCTGCAACATGGGTTGAATTAGCGGAGAGTCTTCTCCTGATGATTCTGCAAGGGCTTTGAGCACAGTCTTTCCTTTCCCAGTTAGAGAAGTTTTTGTCTCTTGAATTCTGATGTGCTTCATCTTTTTGTTGCACTGGGGAGATTTTAGACTGCAACGTAGGCCTTCAAGACAGAGGTGAGGGTCATCACCTCATCTGTAGAGAAAAAAAGCTTTGCTCAGCTCACTGTATCAAGGATTGACTAATTTGGGGTTTGACTTTATCTTCAGAGTCCTGTTCTCAGACCTCAGCCTTATTCATATGGATAAGTAGTTATCTGTATTAATAAGCAGTAATAACATATGAGGGGAGGCATAAAGTCGTTTCTTCTGTACTGAAAGTGATAAATTCCATCAAAGCAAATAACAGCTCCAAAAAGGATCAGTTATTAATGTGTCAGAAGAGTACACAAGAAAGATGGGATTATTTCACATTCACAGTCTGTTTCTGCAAACTCAAGGTATATGCATGCAGATTGTAAAAACCCAGCTATCCTGTTTATAACCTCAGTTCCCTTCCTTCTGGTTGTCTGGCTTCTTCTGAACTCTCTGCCTCATATTTCCCATTTGTTATGAGATTTCCCAGCACATTATCCCGGCAAATGACCTCAGGTCAGCTGTGAAATAGTGGTTTTACATGAGATTCTCATTTACTTTTACTGGTCTCAAAGTTAAATATCTAGTCCCAGCAAGTAACCATCTGTGCTGAGAAGACGATGGCAAGACCTATCTTCCATCTCTAACTTAGGTGATGTTAATAACCCCTGTGCCAATGCCTCTCTCTTTCCATCAGCTATAGAGACAGCCTAGTTCGGCACAGCTGATTTTCACATAGCTGAAGATAAGTTACACTAATCCTAATATTTTGACACTCAAGGGTCTATAAATCTTCTTCATAGAAAGACTGTACATGGGACAGTTTATATATTTTTCTCACTTTGCAAGCAAAGTGTGATTAGTCATCTTCGAACCCCACGCGGCCAATGAGACTTGATACCCACCAGAGGGAGGTCCCCTTATGGTCCTATCAAAATTGTACCTGGGAAGCCTGTTTAAGAAGCAAATTAAAGCCTGCTTGTACAGCACCTGTGCAGATCAAGGAACATGATATGGCCCTGTGGATACTTCAATACACCATGAGCATTTTAATAATTTCAGGAAACAGAACCAAATCAAGGTTTGTGTAACTTAGATTCCGGGGTTCATCCTCAGACACCCAAAAATATTGTGACTTTTTTTGGTAGTTCCTTTAAAAATTAAGAAGAAAGTTCTTAGACCAGAGAGGTAAAGTTGCAAAATCACCTAAAAAGCCTAAAGTCAGCGAGAACAGGAACAGGCCAGAAAAAAAGGGAGAATACTAAAACAAGCAGCAAAGGAGACCTTGCTCATTGTGTCTTTCACAGTGCTATCATGTTCATGGTAGAATGAATCCTTTAGAAACTGTGTCCTTCTATTATGCATCAACAGAGAAGTTAAAAAGCATTTTTATTAGCAATATATCTCAGTGGTGCACTCAAGGACCAGCTAAAAGCTCCTTTGAAGACTAAGAAGGTGAAGTTAAGCACCAAGTACAAAATGTTTCCTGCAATACAAGGCTTTTCTGCAAACTAGCTCAAAGCCAAGCTGTAATTTTCCCACTTGCCAATTCACACACACAGCCCCCAAAAGAAAGGATTAGGGAACCAACTACCATCACTGTCTCTAGATCCTTTATTAAGTGATACAAATGAGTGGCTTTCCCACTGTCACCTAACTGACTTTTTGGAATACTCTTTGGACTAGGATCTGTACATCAGCTCCAATCTAAGGTTGCCAGTTTGGATATGAGCTGGTTTCTATTCCCTTGACACTAAAAATAAGCAGGACTAGTAAGCTGAGACCTGTCTTCTCTTTGCTAATGGCGAAGAGTAAAATTCTGGTCCTAGTAGGGGTAGAGATATTTTTAACATTTACTTAAATGGAGCTAGGATTTACTGAACAGAAATACACATCTCCAAGGATGATATTCCCACTGAAAAAAAAACAGGAGGCTTAGGTAGAGGTACTGCACAGGAAAGCAAGGCAAAAAGGGGAGTTCATAACTTAGCCTTTACCTCTGCAATCCAAGAAAGAAAATACGAAGTTCAGCTGCGGAAGCCACGCAGATAAAAGCAGCCACTCAAATGCAATCTTCGTTACATCGATATTATCCACTTGGAGGAAGCAACATAGGATGGGACAAAAGACCCATAACTTCAGTTTTGGCATGAACAATTTACTCTTGTGTCTTGTTATGTGTCTAACAACTGATGAGATAATGAACAAATGCCAACACAAAAATTCCTCAAGAAAGTAAGATGCCTGCACTAGCTACTGCAACAGTTTAGGATATCTTTGTTGTTATTTCTGGAAGATGGCCTCTCTACTTTGAATCACACTTCTTCAATTTTCTGCAGTGCTGAATAGTCTGAAAAGACAGCGGAACAGGTTTCCATTCATCTAGATTCGTCACATCACTCATCTTCTGCTAATTCTTTCTGTTCCTCTTTCATATGGAAAGGCACACCAAGGATAGAACAAAAGCAAGCGAGTTATCTGCCAAGGTCACTTGATACAAGAGTGTAGCTTTCTGAATCTTCATTCCTCAAGGAATGCAACTGGCATTGCATTTGTTGTCACAGTGTGACAGTGTCACCACTTATGTCCATATTTAAACCACTTTTGGTGGAGGTTTTCAGGTACAGGATTACCATTTTAATTCACTGGGCTACCTTTTAGAAAAAAAAAGAAAATTTTTTCTCTTGAAAGCCACATGCGTTTTATAGGTTAAGAAATGCATTTTTAAGAAAATTATATTTTAGTGTAAGTTTATTGTAATTCATTGTGTTCTTGTTTGTAAGGCATTTATTTAATACTTTAATCCCTTCGTGTCTTAACATGCTTAAAGTATTGACAAGCTCCATGACCTAGTTTCATTTACAGGATGTAATGCAGTAATTCTAAAGCAGGAATTGGCAGAGAAAATTTCATCTTGTTTCAAACAAGCCATTGAAAATAGGTATTATAAGAAACAAGACCAGATAAACATGGCAACAGGCGGCTAATTGGTACAAGTACCTGAAATCAAGGAGCGAAACATTAGCCCAGTGACCTCAAGGGTTCCTCAGAAACACTGCCACGTAACCTCAAAGTTTCTAGTCCCCAGAAAAGATAAGCAGCTGGAAAAACTATATAACTCCAGCCAGTTCAAGCTTCCTAGAGACCTGCAGCAACTGAAAGTCTGTTCCTGGATATCACAGGTGCTCTAGAACAAACCATTGCTTTAGAAAAATCCCTGCCTGAAATCCTGAAAATGGATTAGCTGACATGAGGATTTGAATACAGGGATTTATGGGCTCCCTTTGAGAATTTTTGGAAATAATGCAACCAAGTCCAAGCACTCCTACTTTCACTGGAAAGGCACGTGCTTATTTTGGAGAACTTGCAGATAAAGGAAAAAGCATAAGGTAGCTAGGTTGGGCACCAAGACTGACACTTCCATGGAGGTGTCTATAGATAAGTGTCTAAGCATTGGAGGTGTCTAAGTAACTTTTATCATCAGCACAGATCTCAGATGCATTGCTTAAACATAGCTGTCTAGCACCATCTGAAATGTGTATGCGTATCCAAGACTTTCCCACAGGTCTGCCAGATATCTGAAAGGACACACAGAAGACTGAAGCCCAGCTGAAGACTTTTTTCTTGCCCTCAAGTATTGACATGTGGGCATTTGAGACAAGTCTCTAGCATAGCTGCAGGTACTCATATGTAGGCACTAGGTATTGGTGCCTACTAATCCATCCAGCCTTTGGCAATCAAAAGTTTAGGGGTTTTTCTCTTCAGAAGGCAAGTCACTGTATGTCCATGAGGAGGGGATGAGCTGCCTTCTGGAGGTGCTGCTTTTCATTGACTACAGAAATGAAATGTCCACATAGGTGTGACAGGGTCTACAGAAGACCTGAGTCCTTCTGGACCAGCAGATGAACTTGGGCATTTCAACTAGTACTAACTACCATGTAACCAGCGTAACCAAGCCTGAGGTGTCTAACCCTCAAACTATCAATTTAAGTGAGCTGGATCTCCCTCCTACAGTTCAATGAAATTAGCCATACTCAACAGATCAGGTGTTCATTCCATTTTAGGCGAGTAGCATACCTTGATATTCAGTCAAGGCATCATAAACCAAGCAAAGCCTGTCCTCTACTCCGTTTATGACAACAATGGGCACACTCTTTCCATGTAATGTTGACCAGTACTATTAAATACCACAGCACTACTAAATTATCTGACTTCCAAAGTCAGGTGGTTATCTCCAAGCTGTCTGTTTAGACTAAAATCCAGATCAGTCCCGTTCCAACCTAATATCTAGGGTTAATTTTGGAAGGTACATTTTTGGCCCAGGATAGCAGGGAACATTTGAACAATTCAGCAGTACGGACCATCACACTCCATTGAGCACGGTTGTGCCCTGAAGCCTTTTAATTTCCTGATATAGACATGCCCTTGAGTCCGATTGTGATCTACACCAGTCCCACATGCTCATAATTTTGCCCCCTACTCAAAAGCACACACTTACCTTGGAGTCTCTGGCAAGTACTGGAGGTGAATAAATGTATCTGCTCTCTTTATATATGTTGTGCTATAAAAGAAAATAAAGTTATAAAGCTGTCATAGCTTGCTGAAGCAGCATGCCAATAGCTGGCTTGTTTTCAGCAAAACTCACTTCCTGGTATTCAATTAAAAAAAAAAAAGAAAATTACTGCATTTCAAATGCACTCTATTTTAGAATTGCCCAAGCAGCCTCAGACACTGTGGCAGTCATGAAATTTGCTTTCCTTATTCAGATATTCTGGTATATTCCATTCTACAATAAATTCGTTAGCTATTTTTCCATATCCTGTCCAAGTGACTTGACTGTGCAGCTGAGCTTTATCTATCCATAATCCTGAAATGCTTTTTCATGTAAAACACCTAAACATGTATATAATTTTAAACACTAAGGAATATCGCTGATTTCAGTAAGATTCTTTATATGTTTAAAATTATGCATTTGCTGAAACACTTTGCTGGAAATAGAGCAAAATCTCCATCACCAGTATTCTTTTTCCTGTGGATAATAATTCCATAGTTTACCATGGGCCATATTTTACCTCCGCTCACACTTCAAATCAGTTTATCTCCAGCCTGCTAGTCACAGCCTTTGTCACATTATAAAAATCTACTAACATCCCACTTGAGAAAGCATGCCTGCCATTTCTTAATGTTAATAAGCATTGTTAAGTATTATTTAGGCCAGGAAACGGATTTAGAAGCAACAATTCTTTACCTTTTCTATATTAGTTTCCTATTCGTTCTGTGTTTCATTCAGAAATGCAACTCAAGTCTGGCATGAATAAATAAGCAACGTTTTCTCAGTCTCTTGTTCTTGTGAAACAACCTTTCCTTTTGAGTAACACAGCCCCGGTCACTTATCTATTGTGTCACAACTTGTAGCTGTCTTAATTTGCAGCAAAGCCGTGAAACTCAGGTAGAATCTTTCATTCGACTATCACTTCTTTACAAAGATTTTCTATAGTTGTTACCCACTCTCTCTGAGTTTTCATATTCAGACGAGAGGTTAAAAATCAGCCTGAAAAATTCTCAACCACAGTATGATGAAATATTTCTCTCTGAAGATTTACTTACCTGAAGTACAACCACAAATGCAAACCATAGCTCATTAAAATAACTGTAGTGTCAGTTATTTCATGTAATAGGCATTATGAAGACAGGATCTCATCCATTGTTTTTTTACAATCTATGTTAATGGAAAAATGCCGTTTTATTTTTGGTGTTTCATGTTGTCCGTAGAATTTTTACCTAATTTAGCTACTATCGCAGAATGCCTCAGGTTGGAAGGGACCTCTGGAAGTCATCTGGTCCAATCCCCCTGCTCAAGTAGGGACACTGAGAGAGAGTTGCTCAGGTCCATGTCCAGCTGGGTTCTGAATATCTCCAAGGATGGAGAATCCACGACCTCCCTGAGCAGCCTGTGCCAGTGCTTTGTCACCTTTACAGTAGAAAAGTGTTTCCTGATGTTCAGATGGAACCTCCCGTGTTTCAGCATGTGCCCATTGCCTCTGGTCCTGTAACTGGGCACCACCAAAAAGAGCCTGGCTCCCTTTGCACCTTCTTTGCACCCTCCCTTCAGCTATTTCTATACATTGATGAGATCCCACCTGAATCTTCTCTTCTCGAAGCCTAATGGTTCCAGCTCTCCCAGTCTTTCCTCATAGGAGAGCTGCTCCAGTCCTTTTATCACCTTAGTGATGGACTCATTGGACTCTCTCCAGTATGTCCATGTGTCTCTCATACTGAGAAGCCCAGAACTGGACAGAGCACACCAGTGCTGAATAAAGGGGAAGGATCGTCTCCCTCAACCTGCTGTCAATATTTTGGCTAATGCAGCTGTCTTTGCCACAAGGGCACTTTGCTGGCTCATGTTCAATTTGGTGTCCACCAGGACCCCCAGGTCTTTTTCTGCCAACCAGTCGTTAAACTGGGTGGCCCCCAACATACATTAGTACATGTCGTTGTTCCTTCCCAGGTGCAGGACTTGAACTTCTTGTTGAACTTCATGAGGTTCCGGTCGGCCCATTCCTCTAGCCTGTTGAAGTCCTTCTGAATAGTGGCATGATCCTCTGGCATATCAGCCATTCCTCCCGGTTTCGTGTCACCTGCAGACTTGCTGAGATTATACACTGCCCCATCATCCAGGTCATTGACAAAGTTAAACAAGACTGGACCCGGTATTGGCCACTGGGTTACGCCGCTAGTTATTGGCCTCCAACTAGACTTTGCTCCACTGATCACCGCCCTCTGGGCCTGGCCATTCAGCCAGTTTTCAATCCACCTCACACCTCACTGTCTGCTCTCATCCATCCGATACCTCAACAGCTTTTCTATGAGGATCATACTATGTTTGCCAGATGAAATTATGGGAGTGAAGAAGATGGGAAAGTAAGTTTTGTGTATAAAGAACTGGTCCCATAGCTCAACTGGTGAGAATGGAGTATCAGCTCACTCCATTAACATCAGTAAAATTACTGCTGAATTTCATGGAGAAGAATCAGATATTCCAAACTAACCAGTTACTTTGTATATTTGAGTCTTCTGGAGGTCCAAATGTCAAAAAAGAAATTGAAATATTTTGCTAGTCTATCTTGACTCTTTTATTCATTGCATTTTATTATGTGGAATCTCAGATTCAATATAATTATTTAATTACATTTAATAAAATACTACCCCATCCTATCTGACAGCCCCAGTCAGGAATGACTCATAATTAGTTAGCACAAGACCAAAAATCATCTCCACACTATGAGCTTCACAGACAAAATTCAAACCTAATCTTGTTGATCCAAATTTGTGAAAATTCAAGCAGTACTCTGCACATTCATAACTGTTGTGTCAAGGCACTAGCATTGGAATATCATTTCTGTAATCCATTCCTATCAACATTTTAAAAAATAAAATAAGACATTATTTCTTTGTCAGATAAGCAAAATTTTGAGCTAAATTATGAACTAAATTTTGTTACTTAACTGCATGAATTATTTACTTGGAGTAAAATAACTGCCTCTAGTCTCTTGCTTATTTGAAGATTTTCTAATTATTTTTCCTAAAACTTTTGTAGAATTTCCTCTCACTTCCCCAGCATTTCTTTCTCAGGACCTCAAAAGATCCAGCAGTAATTTAAATCAAAATCTTTATTCATTATTTTAAGCGTTAAATAATTTTGCTCAGTTCTTATACATCACTGCCGTTCAAGAATCTCAAAGTCTTTAGAAATTGTATCATCTCAGTCTAATTTACAGCCAAATGAAGACACGAAGCAATAAAATAACTGGACCCACACTAACCAGTAGGTCTGTGGCAAAGTGAGCAGTGGCACCAAGGTCCACTATATTTAATTGCACAGACACTTTTACTAAGCCTTTCACTTTTTTTTTTTAATTCCCAGGGAATAGTGGATGGCCCCTAAGGACTTCAAGTTGTCTTATTACGACAGCCCTGCTTAGTTGTGCTGTCTCAGGAGAGAAGATTTTGTGTTCTGTGTGCTTTCCTCCAGCTTGTACAAGGACTGTGGATAATTCAGAGGGAACATTTTTCAGGAGCAATTTTCATTTTTCAAAGAAAGGAAAATACTTATGACAGATGCTACCTAAAAAAGCCTCACATGTAGGTGTAAGTGTATGCAATTCTATACTAAGACACCTTAGGTGGCCTTCAAAGGCACCCAGCATCATGGAAGGACATGCAAGACACCAACCAATGCATAGGTGGCATATGAGGCACAAGACAAGACCTACAGGAAAGACTTCTCCTTCTGGAACAACAGATGGGAACAGATAGGATACCTTAGGGCATCCTAAATGACACCAGACACCTGTGTTTAGACATCTGTACCACAGCCCCGGTCACTACTCACCTATATCGCCCTAGACTCTGCGGCTGCACTGACTAGCTCTCCACTGACTACAGCACAGCTAAGATACTGAGAGCCTATATACCTCTACCTAAGTAGATACATTTAGGTGTTAAGCTTCAAACTGTTTAAATTCAGTTTAAATTTCTAACTAAATCCCACCCATAAAGTCAATGAGAGCTGTCCCTCTGTACTTGTATCTGAGATCCAGTAGATACAACCTCTTATACAAAGCATTTCACCTGGCATGCCAACTGCATTTGCAAAAGGTCTAAATGGGTCTTCTGTAGAGAAAGGAGTTTCTTTGGCAATGATCATGGAACTAGAATCACAGAATCATTGGAGGCACCTTTAAGATCATCTAGTCCAACCATTAACCTAACACTGTCAAGTCCACCACTAAACCATGTCCAGCACCACATCTACCCATCTTTTAAGTACCTCCAGGGATTGCAACTCCACCACTTCCTGTGGCAGCCTGTCCCAAGGCTTGATAAACCTTTCAGTGAAAAAATTTTTCCTAGTATCCAGCCTAAACCTCCCCTGGCTTAACTTGAACCCATTTCCTCTCATCCTATCACTTGTCACTAGGGAGAAGAGGTCAGTCCCCATCTCTCTACAACCTCCTTTCAGGCACTTGTAGAGAGTGACAAGGTCTCCCCTCAGCCTCCTCTTCTCCAGGCTAAACAGCCCCAGTTCCCTCAGCCGCTCCTCATAAGACTTGTCCCCCAGACCCCTCACCAGCTTTGTTGCCCTTCTCTGGACACGCTCCAGCACCTCAATGTCTTTCTTGTAGTGAGGGGCCCAGAACTGAACACAGTACTCGAGGTGGGGTCTCACCAGTGCTGAGAACAAAGGGACAATCACTTTCTTAGTCCTGGTGGCCACACTATTTCTAATACAAACTACTTCCACTTTGTGCCTGTTTCTGGTGGTCTGATATATAGTTTTCCTTCATTAAGCACCATAGTTGTTCTTTTTAATTGTTGAAATTGTGCTCCAGATGTTCCTAACAGCTGTCAGAAGAATTTTCCATCTGAACACTCAGCAAACAAACAGAAAAACAGGCTAGAGGGGAAAGAGTTCGCCTGCCTATATGTGGTCACATGCAATATAAGCATCCATGTCTGAGCTAATCACTTCCTTTTCTAGGCCAGAGAAAAGCAGTTCATAGAGGGCACCTTGGCAGCCAGATCTAACATTGCAGTTAGTCTTGCTTTGAGCAGAGGGGTGCTCTAGATGACATCCAGATGTCAGCTCCAGCCTGGTTGTTTGTCAGTTAATTTTTCTGATTTTTCTCATAAATACGCACTTAATGGCCCATAACTCATCTGAGCTGTCTCGAACATCTAGATTAGAAGGAAGGAGCTCAGAAGCACTTTGCTTTTCTCCATTGGCTATAAAAGAAATCCAGAAAATCAGCTCAGATCTAGACTTTGAAAAACTGTTCATTTAATTACCAGGCTTATACAGGTGTTGTTTAGAGCAAAGGATGGAGAGGCGATGTTCTGACTGTCTGATCCTCTGTTTAGGACCAACATAGTTTGAAAGGCTCTGGTCTGTATATTTCAATAATATTATATAAAGATAAAAGCAACAGTTAAATAATTCTTAAAAATAAGTTAGGATTATTGAGACTAAAAGTTGATTCGGAGCTGATTCAATTGTTCTACATTTCCTGACATATTCTGGTGCTTCAGCCTATCAAATACTATGGCATCAGCTGACTATGTAATGAAGGTTGCTGTTGTGAGAAGCAGCTGATATCTGTACTAGTGAACTAATTAGTAACATTGCCTTAACTGACCCAGTACGACCACAGCCATTAATTCTCATTTAATCAAAAAATGGGTAAAGGCACCCGAAGTTCTTATTAGGGACAGTCTACAGTACATGCCAACTCCTCAGCATGCACAGGAATCCCACAGCAAAATATTAGAGGTCTCCATTAAGAATATTGGAGAATCAAGCTCCAATGCTCAGCCCCTGGAACTATTTAATTTTACAGTCTAGAAATAGCTGTAAAATACCCCAAGGTTTCCTGTATAAATTTATCATTGCAACTGTAGACTATCTCCCTGATTTGTTAGAAAAAACAGTAACAAGATCTGTGTCATTTTCATTTTATCTGTGTCACTATGAAGGCAAATCTTGGTGGACGCTTTGAGCCAAATCTTTCAGTAATTTCAATGAAACATTTTGTTGTACAGAGAAGAAGTCAGGGGCATAGAATTTGTATCAGGAATTCCATTTCCTCAGGATCTTCCAAAGAAAAATTGTTATCTGTAAATTCATAAAATGCGTTTTCTGCAAGGACTATGATTTCTTTACAATATGTGTTACTGAAAAAGCCTAAAACCTGGGAGTTTTCCACTATGAAGTCATCCTGTTTGAACATCCTGTTTCTAATCTGGCTGTCTTAAAAAGTTTAATTGCAAAGGATAGAACTAAATTAAAGATAAACTTTCAATTGCATTTTAGCTATGTGATGTTATTAGACTCACTGAAAGGAAATTCCAAAATGGCACAGTGTCTATACTGTTAATTATACTTTGCTCACAAATATAAGCTTAATTGTCCATATCAAATGGCATCGTCACGTTTAATTATGTAAAATATAAAGCATCACTAATTCATGATATGAACTGAGTTCTCCTGAATGTAAGAGATGTCATCTCTGGACCAACTACAAAACATGCACATCTGCTAAAGTCAACAGTGTCATTTAGTAGACATTCATAACGTTCCTTCTCACTGAAGACCAGAGTATTTGAGCATTCGATGGTCAGCTAGAAATAAACAGGACAAATCAAGAACTGCACTTCTGTTGTAAGAAGATATTAAAAGAAAGGTTAAAGTTCAAACAGCTGCAGTTCAAATAGAGGTTTGTGTCTGACTCTCTGTGTTCATGGTTCTGTAAGAGTCAGGAGCTGATTGTGAGAAAGGACAAGACAATTAGGATTTCTTGCCTGATTAGGACTTGGACAGCCCACGGTTTCTGCCTCCCAACCTGGTGCTTTCTATGGCAAGGAAGAAGGTTTCTGTGTGTCGATCTGAACACACATAATATTGTACATCCTAGACAAAACAGCAGCTTAAAGGCTTGCTGATCCTCCCTAGTCAGGGGTAGCTGAAACAAAGCCTCCACCCACTCTGGTTCAGGGGCAGCTGACCACACTCAGAAGCTTCCTCAGTCTCAGACCCTTGTGGTTCCCCTTACCTTGTTGTCCTGGTTCGAGGCCCAAACGACCACACTTGTCCTTACCTGGCAGAAGCAGGAACACTCAAATTTCTCAGAGGGTTGCCATGCATTCCCCATGATTGTGGCCATTGTCCCTACAAGATCCAGAAGCTCCTGAAGCAGAACTCAGAGACTGCTGCACAAGCTGCTGTATCTGCTGTTGCCTCAGTTAACTGTGCTCATGAACATGCATGAATGTTGGTTCATGCATTTTATTCAGGACTTTAATAAAACAGCAGAGAGCAGAACCTGGGATACCCCAATCAAGCCCCATGACTTGGTTAAAGAACCAAATTTCTTCTTGCCTTTTCTCCCACTGTCCCCACAAAGTCTGGGGAGTTGTCTTCACTGTCTCAACTGGAAGGAATTAAAAGGTTCCTGCATATGTATTTAGTTACTAGTTAGCTGGTTCGGGAACTCTCACTACTCTTATCAATATTTCCTGCTAAATATCTTTTATATCAACATACTAGAGTGAAGCACCCATATGCTGCCTTCCACTGTACTGGGGTATGTAAATAAGGTGGCAGTAGACCTCCAGAGTCAGTGACTCCCTTCCCCTTTCTGTATTTGTCTTTTACCGGTTTGCAAACAAATGCCACATGTTCCCTTAATTGTCCCATGTGCATACTACGTTACAGGGAAGGAAAGGCCTGGACTTAGAAGAGGAACTCAAAGAGAAATCAAGTGTTGTAACAGGAACAATAGTCTGGAAAAAAAGTGTGCTTGCAGCAGCTCGTTGAATAGAACCGAGTGGTGTATTTGGATTAGGATTTCCTGAACAAGCATGCCATAGTCATCTTGACTAGCTATGATGACAGTCTGGACAGCAGTCCTGCCAAGGAAAACATCCGGATCGTATAAGACACAGATGTGGCCAGAGGTTGTAGAAGGAAGAGTGGCAAAAGCAGCACCCAGCCAATAGGTCTCTGAACAGGAAAATAACAATCTTTTAATCATGACAAAAAGTTTGTGATTGAAGACTCATAATTTAATTTCTTTGTTTTTGGTGGCTGCAGGTCTGTTTAGGACTCCTAAACATGAAACAGGTACACCATCCACCTTGTTCCTTCAACCACTACACCACAGATTACAAGAACTTGGGTGAGTTCACCAGGGGAAAGAGTCTCCATATTTCCTCTCTTTTTATTTGCCCTTCCTAAACATTTAGTATATACCCCTACTAGAGACAAGATATGCTTGAGTTGTGCATGGATTAGCATGCACCATCCCTGATGTTACAAATTTTGGATATGGCCACGGCTTTTGGAAAGCAGGGAATTAGAAGCATTAGCCATATTTGTGCAAAAGAACAGTCCCCAGCTATAGCTATGGCTGATAGGTATTTTGCTTGGCTCAGAATAGTTATTCTTACATTTTAAACTTGTGAAAGTCCATAGAATCATGAAAAATAGGGATGAAATGGACTCTTATGTGTTACCTACTTTATACTTGTTCCAAGGCAAGACCAGCATCACCTAAACCACTCCACAGGTGACTATCAAATCTTTCATTATTACACAGTAGTATAATATGATGACATTTCTGCAATCCCTTCATCACAGGTTTTTTATGCAGGAAAAATTTCACTCGAAAGAAGTTCTGCAGTGGTGCTGAACTGCCTTTTAATTGCTTCTTTCAGTATATTCACCTGTAGGTGTTTCCTTCCAAGTCATCTTCTCTGGAGGGCCAGCAAATGCATGGATGTTTACATTTTTTTTCATGTGACAAAGCTTTGAAAGAGTGCAAGGAGGAAGGTGGTGATGGCTGGCTGGACTTGGATTCAAGACCATAGCTAATGCAAAGTGAAAGTAGAAAAGAATCAGATACCTCCTAATAAAACTAAGAACAACTCTGGTTAAACATCCCTTGTGGTTACATAGTTGGAAAAACAAGCCCCTTCCAGCTTTCCAGATCTGCTGAGGCTGCTTATGCTTGCAGTAAGAAGTGGTGAGTGGTCACAGTCTTGAAACCCACTGTGTTTCATTCTGCTGCTGTTGCGTTCAAGGTAGCAGAGTGATTTGCTCTCTCAGGCCCTGTAATTCACATCCGATCTTCACCAAACACTTTTCATTACAATTTCAGTTTCAGAATGAAAACTGCTTTCAAAACCACAGATTTTCCCCTCTTGCAAAAGAAAAAATCTATTCCCCTCCTTTTTGCTTGCGAATCAAACCCTTCAAAATCACTTTTTTTTATACCAGCCTACTGAGAAAGGCAAATAGGGGCTATTGTGAAAATTTATAACTTAATCATTAAAAGAAATCTATTTAGAAACCAACCATTTGGGAATAGAAAATATCACAGGGTTCCATTCCAAGAACATTGCCAATAATAGCTGGAATTCTGAACACTGGCTTTGGCATGCTTTTTCTGATTATGATGTAATTGGAAAGTTTTTATATTGATGAAACTCTATTTTCTCATTAAAAAAAAAAAAAAATCATGTCTAGTCCTGAGCCCACGTTTTTGCAGTATCTCAAAAGAAAATTATAGATATGATTATCTCTAAATCATCTTCCCACCCAGCAGACAGATGCCAAAGATCAGCAGTATTTCCAGCACTGAAACTTTTACAACATCCTTTAGCAGCTTGTGCTTCAGCATCTCTGTCTTTTCATTTAGCACATACAATGCAGTGAGACCAAACTAGCCAAAAGTCCTTTGTGTGAAGCGCTGTGTAATACACATTCAAAAGACATTCTTTTGCCTGCATCAGCAGGACTGCAGGAGACTGAAACCAAAACAAACGAATGTAGGATTGGAATGTGAATATTCATAACTCTCCTAATGGTTAACTAGCAGGTGCTAGAAAGACCCGACCGTACACATACACCAAACATTTCATGTCAGCTCAGCAGCATTTCTGTGGTCTTCAGTATTTTACTTCCAGGCAGCACTGGAGTCCCTGTCATCCTCTGAAGTCCTGTGCAAATGGAGCTGCAGTTCTGATCGGAATAGCAGCCCCCGATGTCTTTCTAAAGTTCATCCTTGCTTTTCAAGAGACAAATAAATGCTCTGGGCTGCTGGACCAGGGGAAGGAAATGTCCAGTGACTGTGCTGCAGCATACAGTCACCATCTGTTGAAGAGAGAGCATGCCATCGTGTGGTGATACAGCCTCAACACACCAGTTTAATTTTTTACCACCATGTAGATGTAACGGAAGATAAATACACAGTGAGGGAGGATCCTCCAGATCCCACCGATTTCCCTGCTCCCTCTAATTCATTGGAAGATGTCTCAAGGGTTTTTGTGTGTCCGTAGTATTGCTCCACTTGGCCAGATCTTTTAGAGGCCACCACCAGCAAAAAGCATACTTAAGACTGAAAGCTGCGGTGCCACCATGAAGATGTGACTTGGTCCCCTGTGATGCAGGGAAGACCCCTAGAACTGCTGCTACCCTTTCTGAGTTTTACCAGCCTCCTCACCCTTCAATGACGGTGGTTTCTCCACACCACGACCCTGGCCAGCATTAGGGCCTGATCTATTCACAGGCAGGGCCTGTTGGTTTTCTCATCTCCATTGCGCTTGCATGGAGCTAGGCTGGTGCACGGAGATGGAGCCAGGCAGGAGCGCAGTGCTCTACACTCTGCACCAGCCGTTTGTGATGTCTCTTGGGCATCACAGAGATGGGAGATGCCAGCTTCACCAACACAGTTCTGCTGAGAAGCTCTTGGCAAAATGAATCTTGCCAGGTCAGCGTTCACATTGGCTGTGGATGGGGGCTGAAGTGTCCTGAGCTCACCCACGCATGGCTCCACCCTACCTGATCTGTGCTTCTCCTGGCTAACTGGTGCCCATGCTGGGTCCTTCCTGAAAGGGCACAGCAGAGCAGGGTCACTGCCATGGGGAAAGGGCTGCAGAGAGAACCTACACAGGGCTACACAACACCCCACAGCAATTTTAAGTGTGATAGCCAAGCAAAGCAGGTCTGTGTGGATGACCAGTGTCACAGCATATTGTCAGAAGGATAACTCAGTAACAACCTTTATCCTGAGATGCACAAACTCTGAGAAGCAGCCAAGCTTAGATGACTATTACTCATTTGGAATCCAGACATAACCATGAGATACCATCTGATCTTGGTAATGTTACTGACTTTCATACTGTAGGATTCCCAACATCTAATTTTGTCTTTGTCCATGGTATTCAATTATAACACTTCTGCAGAGCTTCTTAGAAAGGTGAAACTGTGTTTAATACCCTGGAGAGCATACATGGCAGGGAGAGGACCACAGCGGGATATGGGTGTCACCAAAGTGAAGGTGGGAAGGATTGCTGGAGGAAATCATTTGTCTTTCAGTAAGTTTTTGGAGGTGAAAGAGCGGGACAAAACAGAGACTTTCCAGTCTCTGGAAAAGAGACTGCTTCTTCAGCAAGAAGCTGACACATCTGTAGAAGATGACTTTTATGAATGCTTTCTTGCCTGAGACATTTCCATCATCTCCAGACAGACTGTTTTAAATCTAATCCTTGAACCACTGCACTACTGATCGCACACAGCCACAGAGAAAGTAATTGGCTTTATCTTATTCTTCTCACAGTTTCCTCTCCCACTCTTCCACCTCAAAAAGCCTCTGGCCTGATTTTGCTCCAGCCTATCTCCATGTCCACCTGACCCTTCAGGCGACTAGTCCTCACAGAAGGAGAGGAAACACCACAACCCAGAAGTTACAGTATTTTCTTCCTCCCTCTAGATGGTGCCATGGGCTTTCCCTGGGTTAATTAGCACCTCCTAAAAATCGAGACTGGTGGAGTGGGATTCACCCAACTGCAGGTAGACCTCGGTGGCTGCTCTGGCAGAGGCTGTGTTGCCTTATGGAGGGACGATAAGTGGATAGGAAACATAATAACATATTTAATCTTTTTTTTTTTTTTAAAGTGAGTGCAGTCCAGGAACACTGCATGCCCTTCTCTGTTGTAAGATCTTTGATCTCTTCCTTCCTTTTTACATTGGATTGCAATTTCTCACCCTCCTTTCTTTACTGCCTAGAGTGGCCCCTCTTGGCGGAATATAAAACAAATTATATGAGAGCATTAAACTGACCTTTGAGAACCGGGAGCAGGATTTATCTGTAGATAATGCTATCTGAACTAATCGAAGAATTTTTATAGCCAAAGGATGGAACTCGAATTGGTTCCTACTGGCCTAAAGTAGGTATCTGAAACAGGGCAGTGCTGCCACCACCAGTAAAGCCCCACTTCTCTCCAGGGACTGGAAAGCGAGCCCCAGTTACATAGTCCCGGTGTATGTCTGCATGTTGACACCTAAAGTTAGGTGATGAATAACATCTAAAAGTTCCAAAGAAGCTCAACGGCATTAATTTGTTCTACGTACTGGGCACAATACAGGTAAAACACAGAGAGAAATGAATAGCATCATTTTATTGTGGTAAACTTTGAAGGACATTGTAATCCCAGTCCACAGGAGTGGTAAATTCATTTTAGTAATGAAAAGATTTATTCTGAGCCAAGCTAATCCTGACCTGGAGATGGTTCAGGTGTGGATCAGAGTCCAGTTTCAGTGGCTGAGTCTTTCTTTGTTGGCCTGAAGAGTAACTCCAGTGAGATCCACAGAATTCCCACATTTATTACTGTGAAGATTTGCTCTGCTTTGACACGTTGTTATGCCCAGAGGAGAAGATGATAATCAGGCCTGAGGTTCGTAGCTTTTTGGGCCTGGGTGTCAGGGTGAGCAGGAGGAAGCACAGCTGTGGGCAGAGAGCATGAGAAAACTGTCCCTGGGACATGCCTGAGATGGCGATTGCAACAAATCCCACTAAGGGGTGCACTTTGCCACCACATTTTTTCCTCTCCCTTCCTTCTATAGGCGTCATGGGGCAATAAAAATAAATACACCTTTCCAAGAAAGGACTTGTAAGTGCGGCATTGCTCTGGCAACCTGCAGCTGCAGTTTTAACACAGAGGCACAGTCTACCTTGGTCTTTTTATTTCCTGGCCAATGCATGAATTGCTGTTTCCTATCTCATTCTGAAGCAATATCATCTGAAATGTTTCTCCTCTATGGGGGAGTGGGAGGAAATTGCTTGTCACCCGGTGGTGATATGCAGCTTTTATTTACATGGGAAAGCAATAAAATTGATCGTTTCTGGAGTGAACAAAAGTCACTTGGCTGGAGTTCAAAGCAAAAGGTTATGTGGGCAACACTGCTTTCTAAACCATACAGGCGGGGACCACTAGGCACTGGTCTGGTCTCTGCCTTGGGCGTGTTGTTTACTCACCCTTATTTTATTTTACCCACATGAAAAAAAGGGTCTTAACATGAATTGATTTCATAGAAATCTTGTGATATTTAATTAGGTGGTCTTGTAAAACAAGAGAGAGCTCTGAATGGCAGAGTGGAGGTATCTTCATCTGATGGGCAAGTATTAAAGCAGAGACATCCGGAGACCACTAATAGAACACTGCGTACAGTCCTGACACAGCTTGGTTTTAAAACCATGTTGAAAAAGCAATGGCACTAAGTGCAGAAAAGAGCCACAGATTCAAGGCTTGCAAAAAAACGCCTTACACTGGGAAGCCTTTAAGAATTTATTCTGTGTAAAGTGTTGGAGAGTGTTTGAGAGTACAAATACATTTATGAAAAAATAGCAGAAAACACTGACAGGCTTTTGGAGCTCTTAAGAAGGTCATCATACGGACGAGTATGTGGAAACTAGAGCTGAAGAATTACAAACAAGAAGCTGGCATGTCTGCTAACAATGAACATGCCTAACCACTGTGCAAGCTAACAGCATCACAGAATCATTTAGGTTGGAAGAGACCTTTAAGCTCATCAAGTCCAACAGCAGACCTTCAGAGCAGCGCTTGGGAATCTTGTGCGTCCGCCAAACACAAGTCACAGGCGTGCTCCTGGCTCGCTGCCGGCCTCGCAGGCTGAAATGTAAAGGCTGGGGAAAGCAGAGATCAGATTAGCTGAGCTCAAGATTGCTCCTGGCCTTAAACAACCTGCAGTCCTGAACCCAGGCTGGGTTAAGAAAGTGCAGTTTCAAAGAAAACAAACAGATGCCCGATTCTGCATCCCTGTGAAATACGTTCTGCTGTAGGAAAGAGTGGGACAAGGAGAAACTCAAGTTATCCTGTAACTATCCTCAGTGGCAAGTCAATTCTCATTTAACTGGCATTGTGTAGAGGGAAGGCTGGTGGAAATCATTAAACCTGCACAATCGGTTGCTTCAGTAATCCACTGGAAGCTCGGAAAATCAAGTTGAGCCATAGCAAGATGAAAGGATTTTCCTTCCCACGTTGTGACCCAGTAATGAGAGAGCAGGGCTGGTTTGCTGACGGGAATATTAAGTGCTGTGATTTTTGAGTGAGACAAGGCTTGTGGGGAGAGTTAATATCAACAAGTATAGCTGGAAAAATTAGTTGGATGTTGAGGCAGAGAGACACTGCTTCAAGGCTAAGCACAGAGCTTGTCTCTTTTTACCAGCTGTAGCACCTGATCAGCTTAAAAATATTATCTCTGTCCACAAACTCTGTCCCAGTTGCGCCCTTAGATCATGATGGCTAAAACAGCATTAACCTTGGGGACTTTAAAGGCCATTTTCACTTCAGCCTCTTTTTCTTCCAAGTTAGGTATTTATTTACACAAATCCCTCAGAAATAACGTAATTTTTTTTCTCCATTGTGATATGAATCCCTCAATATATTTTCATGCTTTAACTTTGCTCTGGCAAATGCCACCCCACTCCCTCTGGCCGCATCCACCATGTGCGGTGCAGGGTGAAGCTGGAGAGCGAGGGCAGGAGCAGCCCAGATCTGGCTGGGGAGCAGCCCAGCCGCTACGATTACGCCCAAAGAAGGTACCTGAACAACTGCTTTGTGGGCAATTCACCTTTCTGTGAAGCAGCCATGTCCTAAACAGCTTGGGTGACTCAGAGCCTGCAAGTGCCTGGGTCCAACCTCATTTTTGTCAGGTCCAGCCTCATTTCCAGTCACTAGGTGCACCACTTAATCTTGCAGAGATGTGGTGTTAGATATACGTATCCCCCCTCGAGCATCCCCTGCGTTAAACCTCATAGAAGGCATTAGACTCTTTATGCTGGTTGTCCTTCTCCCCTCTCCGGCTTGCCCAAAACTCTGTCTGAAAATGTGACTTATTACAGCCAGGCTCCCCCACGTTTTCATAAGGAGAAAGATGCACTGAGTGTGCCATGTTATAACCAGAGCATTCACATTTGTCAATGGTTGTCAGAAGAATAGACAGGCTAGCAAAATACACACCTGAATGTAGCTACTGTAAGTTCTGAGGGACCATTTCTTTCTGCAGAACCCATAAAATGTGTACTGCAGCTGTAGCAGACCTCCTTAGAGACAAATGGCATCTGAAAGAGTACCTCAGTGCAGCAGCACTGCCGGGAAAGAAAGTTCAAAGGCATCCAGCTCTCTCTGGAGGATACAGCTATGTTAGACCCTGCTGGACAGATGACTAGGTACCTGTTTTAGCACCAAAGTATTACAAAGAGCTTTTTCTGCCTCAAGGCAGTAATTTGCTGAAGCTCATAAGACACATTTCCCATTGGCAGGATGAAAAGAAAACTTTCACCCCATTTTTTTTGCAAAACGCTACATTATGTCATCTCTGAAAAGAGCTCTATTGTATGTGTGGGCCATGGCAAATACCGGTGGAAGAAAACTGAAATGACAGCTTGTGGTGCTTGTATAAACACACATTAACCCTGCGTGTCCAGGGTTTCAGCTGAACTCCAAAGCCCGGCTTATACCAGATGCCTTGAATTGCAATCAGTAGGTATTGCACGGCTTTCTTCCTGTGTTTTCTTAGCGTGAAACTTGTCCATTTTTGTTTGCTTTATAGCAAGACTGGGAGTTCAGGAAAAAATCCTGTCTTTTCCTCTCCAGGACAGATGGTGTGCTGTGTCGATTTCCCATTTGTATGGGTTGGTGAATATTTTTAATCTAGATTGCAACTTGGAAAGATACAGAACAAAAAGCAAATTAGATTTTACCCAGGTTAATTCTTCTCTTATTTCCTCCAATTTTACACCAGTGACATTAACACGATTAGCTTTTGATTTACAATGGCACAAGTGAGAGAAAAATGGACCCTTGAAGAGCTGGCTTTAATTCAAAGCAGCTGGGCAGAAAAAAAGGTGGAGTGGGAAAATCCTATTTTCCAGGAAAATGAGAGCTCACAAAGCCATTAGCTGTCCCTGAAGATATCTGTTTTAATGCATTGCTTTAGAAGTGTGGTTAGTAATTCTCGATGAATCTGAAACCCACCATGAATGACTGACTTTCTTAAATCAGCAAGTTAGTAAAAAGTCCAGGATGGGCTGGAAGATGCTCACTTTTAACTCGAGTTCACATATTTTTCATCTTACCCACTTCTTAGTGCCCAGCCTGGATCACCAAACAGGGGAATTTATTTATTGTTAAACTACTGAACTAAATAAGCTAATGCAGTAGGTATAATTAACAACTGAAATCATAGGCGTTATTCTACATAAGCTAGGAAATTGTTTCTCACACATTCTGTCGAAGTCATAGCCTTTGCAATCTGGTAACTTGCTGAAAATTGCTGTTAGCTCTTAATAAGACCTGGGGGAACTGAGTAATTTGCTGTGTTGATTAACATGCATTAAGTAGAGGGACAATAATTCTCTTGTAATAGAGGCTGTGATTTAGCAGATAAGAGCACAATCAAGTAGGTGTATGGGTCTGTATGAATCTGCACATCAGTTTTATATCCTCATCTCTCATGATCACTTTGGATGCTCAATACCTTTCACTGTCAGATCACATTAGATACCAGCATGTGGGTCTCAGTGCCTGCCTTTAAGCACTGGATTTTGATATTTTCTAATATTTTTCTAATCTGCTTGGCATCATTTCACTGCAGTGGTGGTTTCCATGCTTTGGACCTCTGTGTGTCCAGGATGGCTTCTGCGGGGTGTTGTTATGACGCACAGCACAGAGCAACAGCTTTTTATTCCCCCTGGACTGCGGATAATCCATGTGTATGCATCTGAGAGCAGGCTTTTCTCTCGAGCGGCTGCCGTTCTGCAAGCCGGTCAGGAGACATAGGCAGGGCACAGTGCATTTCCATGAGCAGCAGCACTGGAGGATCTTCTGTTTGGATGTGCTGGTCAGGGAACCACTGGAGAAGGATGGCAAGATGACAAGTCAGAGGCAGAAGGTGCTGTTACAGCAGGCACACAAACATGAAAAGTGGAAAAGCTCTTGGGGGTTGCACAGGCACTGGCGGTGCCACCAGCGGGGACCAGCCGAGGTCAGCAACAAGCGGAAGGAAAAGCGTCGGTGCATGGTCAAAGCCCTACTAACAGATGTGCTGCGTCCTGCAGCCAAAAAGTCAGACACCTTGGGCCAATTTCCTCTTTTTTCTTTATTTTTTAAAATAAAGGAGGCAAAATATGCTTGTGATCAGCCTGCCATAGCAGACCAGGAAACAGAGCTGTCCCTTTCCCATCTTTCTAGCCCAGACAGTCAAAGGTGGAAATGGGTTTCCCAGGTGGCCATGAGTAAGAAACATACCATGGGCTCCCTCTTGTGACGGAAATAAGCATGAAGAGCTCCAGCCATGAATTACATTATCCAAAGAATTCAGTGAATTTGGGCAGGGCCACACAACCCATAACTTCTCCCAGGCTTGCACAGCATACAGGTCCTATTTGGTAGCTTGTCACACACTGGTGGAGCACATTACAGTCCTCCTTGTCTGGTATGTCCCCAAAGCCACCAACGGGCTGCCAGAGGAGGCCGGTTAGATATGGCTACTGCACGTGGTATGCATTAGCAAATAGGGTGCCTTGAACCCAACTAGAACCCCTGTGGCTCCTTAATATTGAATTTGCTGTGGCAAGAGCAAAAAACAGATGGTTTTATTCATCGTGCAGTCTGTCTTCTGCAGTAGAGACTTTAACAGCTCCGGCAGAAACACTGGATCTTTCAGGCACCTGAGGGAATTGTCAAACCCTAGATCCAGACCTTATCACTCACCCTGCTCACTTCCTATGTGCTACAGCCCATTAACACCACCCCTCTCCAGACCTCAGCACATTTGGCTCCATAGTGGCAATGAGTTACACAGCCAGTTCCACCGCTTTCCCTTATTGCACCATCATCTGCTAAACACCTCACCCTAAAAGATTATGCAATTCAAAAGCCAAAAATAACATATTACCCTGTTCTTTAGGGTTTTACGGTTGGCTGATTCAGAGCAAAACCTGGGACCGAGGGGCGGAATGCAGATTAAACTGAATTTAGGCAACAATTATTCTTTTCCTCTACAGAAGAGCCACACAGGGAGGGACCGTATTTTCTCACCTTTGTCTGGCTTGCGCTCTCATTCCAAGGGAGGAGAGAGGACGTATCCGTGCCTCAGCAGACCTTGGGAAGCAAGTTGTTATTTTTTTCATTTAAATCACAGTTCATACAACCCTGGAGTGAATGAGCTGCTACCTGAGGGGTCACAGCCTCCATGCAGCCATGTGTTTTCAGCAGCTTGGCCAAATGTCTTCCTGCTCCTAAAATATTTGCAAGAGTTCTCAGAGTGAGAAAGGGGACTTTTAAAAAATTATTGCAAGATGTGAACCTCCAGTTCTACAGTACGTACAGAACTGTCTTCTTAGGAGCTCTCAAACGCTAAAGGAGACATGGGCAGCCTCTGAGGAAATCCATGACTGGGGACATTAAAGAGAAGTTGATTCCTCTTTCAGAACTCAACTGAAACCTCAGGAGAAGGTGAAGCAGCTGACAAGACATTTTTCTCTAGCAAAATCTCTCACAATTTCCTTTGGGGGTTTTATTCAGTCCCTTCTAGGCTGAAAATACAGTGCTCTAAATTTCATAATGGAATACAAATTACCCAAGCTGTTTCCCTTTGAACAGCTTTGAAGCTAATGCTCTCTGATACACTTCACATCAGTAACACAGAAGCATTTCGTACGGGATTTTGTTTTCTCTACTCCTCACTTCACTGACACGCAACCAATAAAAAATCATGCAGGAAAACATGGGAAACACTAACAGGAAAATGGAAGCAAAACCCCTAAATCAAACACATCAGTAATAATTCAAAATAAAGGCTACATTTAAAAAAACTAACTGGATTTCAGGACATTCTTTAAACATGATTGTACTGTTTCTTAATACTGGTAATCCTTCAGACAGCTTCAGGAGGATTTAATAGGAAATTACCTTTCTGAAGAGCATGCATTCATATGACATTTAAGACGGTTGCTTGTAATAAATATCCATCTTAGAAATCCTGGCACATTTAGCTTATTCAAGGGCATCTGAATTCAGCTATGGGAACGAGTTGTGGCTCCAATAGTATTTCACTAATGATTTACTATGAGTTTGCTCAGATTGCTTAGATACTTAGAAACTGACAACCACATACACGGGACACCCACCTCCACAGATGCCCTCAGACTCTGAGACCAAGATAGAAAAGGACTTCCTACATAGTGCAATTTTTGTATGCCCCAGACTTTTCTATAAATGGCTGCACACAAAATAGTTGTCATCTAAGAAATGTTAGCTAGAAACTAGAATAACAGCCACAAAAATACAGCCTTAAAAAAGCCCTCAAGGACTTTGCACATCACTGAAACACATGAAGCACAAGATCCACCAGCTGAGTTTGGAAACCAAAGCTTGCTGCTACTCTGGCCGTCCCAGACAGGTGGTCCAGTGGCTTGCAATAAGATGAGTCTCAAAAGCCCCGAAGAGCTGCAGTTGCACAGCTGGCAAGTCAGAGGTCCCCGGACCCTGTCCTTCCACTGCCTGCTACCAAGTCACTTTAAAACTGCAGAGGCTGTGGCTCAGAATTTGGAGGGTTATAAGTGACCTCAAGGTGACCGGAAGCAACATGTCACCAAGGTTGAGAAGACAGCAGAGACATTGATATTGGCCTCCCACATGTGGAGTTGTCTCTATACAAAGGAGGCCTCCAGCTTGCCCTCAGTCCCTGACTTCTCCGTTGGCCTCACTGCCTGTGAGATGGCTCATGTTCAGGCTCAAGTATGGCATATGCTGACTCTGCTGAGAAACAAGGATGTTGGAGGACACTACCCTGAGTTTGAACCCAACCCCCAGCAGAGAAATGGCTTACAAAGCCAGTCCTGGTCTTGTCTGAGAGACCATCTGGAGCTACTTAACCACTCTTTCTCTGCCCTGCTCCCTGCCTTACACACAAGCATTGCTATCACCAAGTTCTTCTCTAAAAAGGGAAAAGCAGCAACATCCAGCATTGGAAACTGGGCACTCACCCAGTAATCCCTAATGATTACCCAATTTCTACCTGAACTTGCAGCCAGAATAACAAGTTTGGCAAAAATACTTTCTTGCCCTTCACACTCAAACACTTTTTTTAAAGGTGTGGGAAAGCAATACAACTAGCTGGACACTTTAGAAAGCAAACGAAAATAAAATGGGGCACTGAATTGTTTAAATAAAGGAGAACATTCCAGTTTGCCTTTTGCTTGGGACGACTTCAACCCTTCAGTTTGTTTTTATCCTGAACGCTCGTCCTCGAACACAGCAGAGAGACCAGCCCTTCCCCAGGGGTTTCATCTACACCAGAGCCTGGCAGTGTTCCTCCTCCAGACCGGCAGCCCTCCTCCTTGAGAAACAGCTGCCGTTTCACCGGCCAGCTCATGTCATGACCCTTCTCATATAAATTTGGGCTTTTTGCTAAAAATACCACAGTCCCGTTCAACTCATGTGCCCTACTGGAGTGAGGAGAACCATGCACCAATCTCCATGCTGTAGCAGAGTGTGCTGGCTGAGCTGAGAGGACAGCGCAGTACATGGGTTTATGGCCAGCAGCTCAGGGATGGAGGAACAACACAGGCAGTTCTCCCAATTGGGTCGTCGTCTTCTTTTCCTTCAGGTTACTGTGTTGCTTTAATCCACTCCTCCTGGCCCTGCTTGTAACTACAATGCCAAGTTCTGGGTTGCTTTTTTTCCCCAGTGTTTCAAAGGGCATTGCCAGCTCCCCTGTTTGAAGAGCACCAGGAGGATCTGGGGTGTCAACCACAGCTTCTGCAATAGGGGCAGCTCTGCGATTTTCTTGCAAATTTACAAACCTGTGATTACTTGAAAATTTTCCAACAGACCTACAACAGGGCTGCCGTCTCTTCTCTCCTCATTCAGCCACTCTTCTCCTCAGGCCTGGGGATCACTTCATGCTCCATAATACCTAGCGTAGGTGATGAGGTCTCCAGTACAGGGTCTGGGAAGGGTGGGAGCTTTGAAAGAGGCTTCAAAGAGTCTACAAGTTAGACATGGAGCCACATGACTTATAAGAAATACTGAGCCTCTCTGGAGGGTGCCTCACCACCAGCCTGTGCTAGTGGGAAGAAGGAGCATCATCTACGCGGCACAGACTCAGGGTAATGCTGGAGGGGCTGTAAGTGTCATCCCCCCTCTGACCTCTCATCAGGGCGTCCCACCACAGCAGACATGGGCCTGCTGTCTGCTCCTTCGCTGCTGCTGCATCTGGTATGGCCTCCCCCTCGAAAGCTGTTCCCAGAGACAGAAAAATAATTAATGGAGAGAGAAAGCATCCCCTGAACTGGAAAACCTGACTAGAATAGTCGAAGCTCCTTCCTTTGTTGGGCCTGGAGGTGGGGGTAATGTGCTGTGGGTATAACATGTTTGGTAAAGCACCAGTGCAAACACCAATGGCCTTGAATTTATAGGCTCTAGGAGGACAGCTGGGGTTTGCTCAGGCTTCCTCAGTGGGTGCTGGTGTTTGGAAAGCAGTTGGTTACAGGACTGCTGGCACCCAGACTGGATGTGGTGCCCGCACATCTGCAAAAATGTAGGACATTGAAGATGGTGCATGTAGGGGGAGGCTACATGTCCACCCCTTGGAGGAGGATGGGCAGCCAGGTTAGCTTGGCCCCGAGCGGGTTAAAGAACAGATCAGGTCCTTACAGGAGCAGAGGGAATTAGGAAAACTTCTGGGAAAGAAAGGCAATAAACCTCAATGAAACGGGCTGAGTCGGAGGCCTTTTAAAGAGTAACTCAGCCAGCGCCTAGTGATTCTGGGTAAGACTCCATGCTATAAAGAGCTCCTAAGCAGAGGTGCTGAGTGATTGCTTTATTGTTTCTTACAAACCTTGCTGTGAAATCCCTGTAAATATGTTTATGAGCTTGTTGGGGCGGCTTCCCCGCTGCTGACTGTACTGTAAATAAACATGCGTGCCTTTGATTCACGGAAGTTCATCTTCTGGACTCCATTATGGTCCCTGGCTCTGCTTCCAGTTCAGACGTGGGGCCCCTCCTGCCCCAGCTCACAAGGAGCACGACATTTCTGCTCTCCAGCGAATAACTAGAAGAATCAGTGCACATGTTTAGGATTATACATCCCCATATGGTAGCCTCACTTGCCTCCTCCTTCCTTCTGCTTCCCCCCAGAAGAGCTCTGTGAACCTCACCAGCTCTGAAAAAGCAGATTGTGGAAAGGCCACCAGGTCTGGAGACAGCTTGCATACACTGTCTTCTTTCCTCCCACACGGCAAGCATATTCAGACATGACCCTCTGAGCCTAGGTGGGCAATGCAAGATTTAGGGGATGCATGTTGCCTGCATCCAAGGCATTTGCAAGCATGTGGTGCATCTACATTTGAGGGCAACCTCAAGAAAATGTGTGCATTTTGGTTTCCACCCTGCAGTTTGCTTGAAGAAATCTATGCCAAAGCAGTGTGACCAAGGCCAGCTGATGAGGCCAGCTGACAAGTCTGCTGTCCCATGCTGTCTGTCCTGTCCTTCAGCACAGACAAGCTGCCCCTGTACCATCACAGCCTTGTGTTCAAAGCAAGCTGGCGTAAAAACTGCTGGTTTACCCTAAAAGCCAGGATTTTGTGATGCTGGGGATGTTCCAGCACTGTCGGATGAGTGGTCAAGACATCTGTGCAAAGGGGGTTCAACAAAGGGAGGGATAAATCCTCTGCAGCCATCCCAGTGCAAGCTGTTTGGCACTCAGGGAAGGATTCTACAGATCCCAACACAAACCTGAAGACAGATAATTTTTAAACATGCTTGTGAGTTCCCTGCCATTCCGGTGTGTCCGTATAAATGAATGGTCCCAGCACACTGGACATACCCATGAACTTCAGTGAAACCTCCACTGAGGCATCTTCCTGTCTCTTACCAAACCAGCCCCCAGCCAGGGCTTCTTCGATATCAGATAGTGTGGCACTAAACCTGGATTCCTAACCACAATTCGAAAAAAGAAAAACAACCTTAAACTGAAGAAAACATCTCAGAAATGCAACAGCAGCAAAGAGAGATTTTATCAGTTTCTCTGCTTCCACCCACTCTCCTATTATGGAGTTAAAATATGGGGTTGGTCCAGGAAACAATATACATTAAAATAAAAGAACCAGGATATTTGCCCATCAGTATAAACCAAACGAGAGACACACCAAACATCACAAAGAATCCTGAAAGCAAGGAAACGTCTTGTGCACTCAGCGAGCAAAAAGCTCCTACTTTGTGTAATGCCTTGCAGCCCAACTGTGATCTGAAATGTTTGAAGCATAACTTAATAAATTGTCGCAGGCATAAACAGGAGATTGGGGAGATATATCTTAGCTGGCTTTTGAAATTAAACAGAATCAGTGCTGCAGGACAGAGGATGAAACACTGAACAGAAGTTTCTCACAGGGAAAAAAAGGACCTGCTTGTAAGCAAGGACCTGAAGGAGGTTTAGTGTCATAGGAAGCTGAAGCCAAGTAGAGGCAAAAGGTTTAGGCTGATATGCACCTGTGTATCAGCATGCCTGTGTCTGAGCATCTGTGGCAAGGAGTCTGTGTACACAGAGAAGCGGGTCTTAACCAAACACCAGAGTGGCCCTGTAATCAGGGCACTGGGCCAGGACTCTCTAGGCTAGCTCACGTCAGGGCGTATTTCAGCACATTATTTTCTATAACACCCAGGCACTGAATTTCCACACATGCCAGTGGTGAGTCAGGTGTTGGGTTTCCAGTGGGAATGTGGGTCTCCAGCTTTCTGAGTCCTCCCAGTCATTTGGATCCTTTGTATTCATCTTGTGGGACTCCCTTCCCTATCCATAGAACAGGAATTATAGTCTCCCAGTTTTCCTGCTTGCCTTGGCTATTTAGGTTGCTGGTGTCACTGGGTGGAGATTGTCCCCCACTACAGGATCCTATTCAGACCACGCAGAAGTAGGACAAACTGAGGACCCAGGAGTATTGTGCCAGATGCCCCCATAGCTGCCAGACCCCTTCTTTGCCCAGACAGGGAGAAAACTATTCAGGATACCAGTCTGGCACCAATAGCAGCTGGATCTCATTTGGACCACCTACACATTGCAAGGATAAGGAAACTGTCTCCAATTATTTTCCAAAAAACAGTCAGAAGAAACCAATCAACAGATCTCCCTAATTTCTGCCTCTACAAAAAAAAACAAAAAAAGCCTATTTTCTGCCTTCCTTTTTATTTTTTTAATCTCCATTTTTCATTTGTGGTTTTCAACTAAACATGAAGCATAATCAAGTAAGATGAGTGATGAAGAGGAGGGGTGTGCTGCTTGATGATTTAGTTTAACGGTTTGACCTTGGGGTCTCAGACTGGTATCTACAACACAAAAAGTTCCCGTTCCTTCTCAGCTGTCTGCAAAGACTTCCAGGAAGGAACAGAGCAGGAGGGGAACTCCCAAGAAAAAGGAAAAGCTGATGGGGCATTTCTGAGATATGTTTGCAGGGACATCCTGGGAAACCAGCAGGATTTTTCCAGTCTGGCAATTTGCAGTGCCAAGGATCATTTTTCCAAGGCAGGCATCCAGAATATTTTTCCTGATATGGTCACATCTTACATCTCCGGCTCAGCCTGCCTCCAAACACTGGAGAAACTCAAATCCTACTCTGGACTCTCTGGTGTAGTCCCATCCTTAATTTTAACTTCTAGTTATCTGGACTATGCAACTTTAGTGAAAGGGAAATTAAGAGGATTTCCCTCTCCTGGCATGTGGTTGTCAATTGATCCCAGAAGCAATTCAGATTTACTGCTCCCATTTGACAACTCATAGGAAAGGGATTGGCTCCGTAGCAGTAAGTCAAAGACAGGAAGAGGCATTTGCCCAAGAAGTGTGACTGATGACCACAGACAGAAGTACTTTCCTCACTGTTTTGCAGGTCAATTGCTGCACCTTAGACCTTAAACAAACATATGGTGACTGACCTTTGGATGCTGATATGGAGCCTCACCTTTCATCTCTCTCCACTGTTCACGTTTTCCTCTCTCTATTCTCATCCAAGCCATTGCAAATATTCCACTTTTATTCTTTTTTCTCCTCTCATTGCTTTGGCTCAGCCAGAGCCTGAAGACTCAAGGCAGGAATCATTCAACGTAATTCTACACCCCAAGTTATGCAGATAGTCAAGTGAATGATCTAGTGGTCCCTTCTGGCCTGAATATATCTTCAGGTTATATCCATAACGGTAATGTTAATGTAGACATTTTGCAGATGCTTATTTCAGGACATGCATGTTTGTGATTCGCTTTATTTGGTGTCCAGGAATAATTCAGTTCCCAAACCAGCACTGACAACCATGTTCATTAATTTATTGGCAATCACTTAATTCAGCTTAAAACCAACTTAGAAATTCTTGTCCACTGTATTTTAACATGCTTTACTTATTCATGCAGGCCTTAGAAACAGGAACTTTAGACAAGCATATTGCATTGCTTAGCATGTCTGAACATTAGCTTTTAAATAAGTTGGTTAAAGCCTATCAGATAGTAATGACATTTTTAGCCCTCCCCCTGCCCTGGTCTACAGCACTTGAGTGTCAAGAGAAGCTAAACCAGTACTTCTAACCAATATGTCATTCACCTCAAAGAACACTAAATCAAATAGCTCTTCCAACTATGCAAGGAATTTTGTCATGATGTTAAGCTCTTGCAAATTTTATCTGTTCCAGAAGATGGTCATCCAGAATCAGATCAAAAATAGTCTGGGTTTGAGTGCCCGTTCTCAGCTCAATAGGATTATGTGCCTTGCAGGATTTGCCCTGGTTGTAAATATGAAGCTTGAAGGAGAGGGTATGGATTTACACGATTCACAGCTCCTTTAAGTGGAGGTGATTCGTCCCCCCTCTTCCAAAAACATCTCCAAAAGATCCGGTGCAAGGGCCTTCCTCATAACTGCACACAATACCTATGCCAAAAAAAGAGGGAGCATGGAAGGAGAGAGAGATAAATGTCTAGTTAATCCAAACACTGCTTTATCCCTCAATCCAGATGCTTAAAAGATTTAACAAGGGGAGAGCTGCCATGTAGCCTGCACATATGTGCCAGAGAGCAGTTAATGTGCCCTAAAGTTTGATAATCTGAATAAAAATGGATTTGAGATATTGATTTGGATTAACTTGATCTGCTTTATAGTGAAAAGATTTGGAATCCTAAACAAGCAGCTTAGCCACGATTAACTCACTTAAACACTTTCACAGCTAGATGTATTCCCAATGCCCCAAACTGTAGGAGCTTTACCCTCTGGGGATTAAGCTAAACCTCATCTGGGGGTTATCCTGCCCTTCTCCTCCATATCTGCTCACTCTGCAGATGGCTCCTCATCATATCACCTCCTTTCACTGTAAGTGGCTGGAGAAATCAAGATGTGGGAATTTCTCCCCGTCCATTCCCATCTGGTTGTGATTTCCTCCCCGCATTGTCTGGTGGTAAAAAAAGATGATCCAAGTCACATTTGATTTGCCAGGTCACTGAAGAAGCCCAACAATGGAGAGTCAGCCATGCGGCTGCTGTCTTGGCCTGACATGCAAGTCCTTCAAGGGGAAGGGGAGCCTGGGTCCACCTCTCTGCTTAGAGACTCCTCAGTAATAAGAATTACTCCTTGAATTATATATGAACACCCAGAGCAATTATGCTGCTTTGTCCTTGCCTCTGGACCTGTCAGGACTCATTATCTATGCCCACACTAGTAAACTAAATGAAATGAGGATATGTGCCTAAAAAAGTGTCACACAGCCATCCACACTGTGACATTATTTGCATCCCCCTTGGCACTGGTCAGCCCTAAGCCAACGCGCAGTGCACGGGCACAACTCACAGGTTAGCACAGGGCCCAGTAGGCAGTTTGGATGCAGCCATCCTGGTTTGGGGATTAGAGGGATTAATATGAACATAAATTGCATAAATTGGCCTCAGAGCCAAGGGCGGCTCCTCACCCATTTTATTTGCTAGTGTAGATGGATGCTAACGGCAAACTAAGAATACAACGTGGCAGTTCAAGAGCTCCTTGATGTGACAGAGATGCTGAGGAGGGAGGGGGCAGTGGTGTTGGTGAGGGGCAGCCAGCGCTGCTGGGAAGCCGGGGAAAGGTGGTTCACCTCCCTGTTTGCCGCAAAGAAAGGATCTGCCTGCAAAAACCTCACCTTACACCATAGGTTGCAGTGCATGTCTGGTATTTCAGGATAAGGAACAGGTAACTCAGAAGAGGCTAACACTGAGAACCAGGAAGTCCTCCAAAGGTGAAATATTTTCCATCCATTAGATAAAATGAGCTATGAATTTCCAGTGCCAGAGCTCATCAGTAGTAAGTTTTTCCCACAACTTTTTTTTTTTTTTCATAAAAGACTATGATTTTTTTAATCTCCACAGGAATGCTCTGGGGTTTTGTTTTGTCTTGTTTTGTTTCTTTCCCAAAGGAGGGGGAAGATCTGTTTTCAGGACTAAAAGCACCTGGAAATAAAATGCATGATTTATACTAGACCTTAAAAAATTTATATTGGCTCTTTGCATTTCTTGAGGCTTACTGGTGAATACTGGCATTTTGTGTCCAGACGCAGCCTATTACTAGGCAGATGTCTAATCTTAAACTACTTCTCAGCGCAGACACACAAGCTGTGTTTTCTCATCCAGACACTTGTGCTTTAATTCTTTTGTTGGCTTTACTGCCTTTTTTACAGATTTTCTTCATTTTCTAAATGAAATAAAATAATCGAATGCATAAAAGATGAACTAAAACAAAGTCTTGTGAAGAGAGCATAGTCTGAGCCTCTCCTGCTGCCCTTAGCACTAAATGACAGTCTTGCTCCAAAAGCCCTGGCGAGATGAGCTACAGAGAAAACCAAATCCAATCAGAAATGTAGCTTCAGTTACTCAAAAGGAATCAAGTCAGGTAGAAACTCCATGTTGCTGCACCAGCCTGGTGATTCAGTGCAACAACTATGAAGCTTTTTCTCTCTTTTATCTGCTAAAATATTAATGTAAATGCAGCATTTGTCAAAGGCATTGGATTTGCTGTCCTCTGGGGTAACATGCTACAAAATGTGATCTAAAGGGGGTCTAGAGCTGCAGAGAGAAGTAGGTTCCTACCCTGAACATCTAACTGTGCTGCAGTCCTCAGGATCCACCATGGCTGCCTTTGAACCATGTCCATCCCGAATTCTCCAGAGTCTCAAATTTTCCCCACTAGCCCTAAGCAAAACCACTGAGACACTACATCACATTCCAGTAGGGGCTATTCCCCTACTTATCCTTTGTGCCACCATGAAACACATAGGAAACACATTGCTCCAAGGCCCACAGGCCAGAGGGGACATAGTACCAGATTACAAGGATGGGAAAAGGCATGAGTGTCCCCTGATAGCTGGTACTATCCATGTGTCTTGTGTCAGCTATGTTGTGCCACTGTTCCTGTTATACTGAATGCTCAGTTTATGAACACAGGTGCATAAGAAAAGAAGACTATTACATCCTACTAGTTTAGGATATGGTCCTGGGACGTGGGGTGGAGGGTGTCTGATTATCAAAGCTATGAGAATGAGCATGGACATATGAGCAGAAGACCTTACACAGAGAACACCTAGACATGCTTGCCTTAGAGCACCCCGCAGTACTCAGGATCTCCCTTCTGTGTGGACAGACTCACAACCAAGCCAACTGAGAACTGGAAAAATGTTCCTATATCTAGGATGAATACTTTAACTACTAATGTCTTCTTGGACAGACTTGAGCTAAAGCTGCACATGTCCTTTCACTGAGCCTGGCTACAAGATCAGCCCTGATAGCCCTTATTGCTGCAGGCCTCAGCATGGGTGGGCAGCATCAGGGTTTACGTAACTTGCCTTCTACATCCCTCTATGACACTGTGTGGCAACTCAGCAGAGGATTTTGATGGTACCCAGAAAAGCCCTCAGAGAACAGTTAATCCATTCTGCCTTAGATACCTATTTCAGGATGAGCTGAATCACCTTCCAGAGGTTCTGATTTTTTGAGGAACTTCTTTACTTTGAGGGTAGTGGAGCACTGGAACAGGCTGCCCAGAGAGGTGGTGGAGTCTCCCACTTTGGAGACATTCAAAACCCGCCTGGACGCTGTCCTGTGCCACCTGCTCTGGCGGGGGGGTTGGACTAGATGATCTCCAGAGGTCCCTTCCAACCCTGACTATTCTGTGTGATTCTGTGTGATTCTGTGTGATTTCTTTATGTTGACAGAGCCACCACAGACTAACTCACACTTAAATGTCCTATTCTTGGTCTAACTTAGGGCAGATGGGTCCCACCCTGAGGTGCCCCATGTCTAGTAATTAGACATTTCCTTTACAACAAGCTGCTAAGCTTCAGTTACACTTGGATGAAATATCCAAAGATGATATTTTTCTCATATTGTGCCTATCGTTCTCCCAAAATACATACATATGACCACCTGACACCTCCAAGATGCCCAGACCTCCAGTTCTTGCTTGAAGCCCAAACAACAGCTTTAACCATGCATTTTCTTGTTTTATCAGTGGGGCCTGAGTGAGTGTATTTTCTGAGCTTGCCTACCACACTGAGCCTTCTAGAAAATCCAGCCCGAGGCACTAGCTAATTTTGCCTAGTACCTGCACACCTATTCACAGGATGGGTGGGTTTTTTCCAAAGTCTCATTCTGCTTGCTTGGGAGTGGTATCTCAGATGTCTATGTCTAGTAGGCCACTTCTAGCAGTGGCCTCATGACAGTAGGTTGTTTCTAGTAGTGCTTTGTGCTTGTTCTCATGTGAAAGGATGTTGCAGGGAGGTGCGTGTCGATCTCCTTTCCCAAGTAATCAGTGATAGAAAGAGAGGAAATGGCCTCAAGTTGTGCCAGGGGAGGTTTAGATTGGATATTAGGAAAAAATTCTTCACTGAAAGGGTTGTCAAGCATTGGAACAGGCTGCCCAGGGAAGTGGTTGAGCCATCATCGCTGGAGGTATTTAAAAGACGGGTAGATGTGGTGCTGAGGGACATGGTTTAGTGGTGGACTTCGCAGTGTTACATTTGCAGTTGGACTCAATGGTCTTAAAGGTCTTTTCCAACCTAAGTGATTCTATGATTCTGTGGTTGGCACACACATGCACATAGCACAGTGCAACAGGGAAAGGACCACAACAACTAGCTGCTTTTCAGTCTGAGGTCACAAGACGGTGCCACAGTCTGTCCCACACCAAACAGGGGACAGGCCAGTCCTCAGAGTATATAAACTGTGTTTTGAACAAGGAGTCCTAGAGCAAGTAAGAGGTGAGGAGGCAATGCTGCAGTTGGTTATTGTATTAGAGACCTCGACTTCTGCTCAGGGCTATGAATTTACCTAGGGTATTTAAGTTAGCTAGGAGTCAGGCATTGCAATGCCTGAAGTACATTATGGGCACATCTTCTAGACCCTTCACAACAGGGGAGTAGGAAAAACAATGAAAACTTTCCAACGCTCTGCTCCAAGCTAAAGCTGACACACTCTAAATAGTTATAGAGTGAGGGTAACTCTGTGGTAAATTATTTTCCCTATACCAGCTCCATTTCAAGGTTATTATTAAGAGCACTTCACTTCTTTCAGCCTAAACAAAAGCACTGATCTCTTTACTAGTGTCCACGATTCCTTAGTTCTGTTTTTACGCTTCTGCCTTTAAAGATTTTTCCCCCAAAGTTCAAGATAAGCATTATAAATAGCTTGTTGCACACAAGGAAGTGATCACTAAATTGGGTATATGGCTTTGCTTTTGGAAAAGTGGGAAGAGAGTTTATGAGAAAACTCTCAAGAAACCAGCCTACTTAATGATGGCCATGCCATGTTTTTCTGGTTATGATTAACACCGGAGAGCTGACATTGCTTAGCTCAAATGGTGTTTTCAGTGCAGATCTGGGAAGGATCCAAAGCTTCTTTTTGTTAATTTGTCAGAGTGGATTAATTTTTCAGCAGCCCATTACTGGAACGCAGCCTGCCCAGCTTCAAGCTTCATTGTGAGAACCCAGTGATACTGAGCTGACAGCAGTCATGGGCAGACAGAGCCCAGATGTGGTACAGAGCTGCAGGAACATACTGATGACATCTGGAGATCAGCTTGCTGCTCATGAGTAAGACTTGGAGTACGTGTTTCAGCCAGAGCCTATCTACTTTCACAACCAAGCAATCAGTTCCCAAATGAATCAATCCCAGAATCACAACTGCTGGGTCTTGAATAATATCTGTCCTTGCCTTGTAGCTCTAATGGGAGAGCAGGAAAGAGAATGTATATTAGGATAACAGGATAACTGTTATTTCAAGCACTGGATACCAACCCTGAAATATTCCACTAAACATTTCATCTAACAGCAGTTAGAAGATCTGATCAGGATCAAGTCACAGGAAAGCAGATGACCAAGGAGAAGCTTGATCGGAATCCAAACTTTGCATCACAAAAGAGACCTGCAGAAGAGCTGGGGAAGGACTTTTGACAAGGGCATGTAGTGATAGGACGAAGGGGAATGCCTTCAAACTGCAAGAGGAGAGATTTGGATTAGATATTAGGAAGAAATTCTTCTCTGTGAGGGTGGTGAGGAACTGGAACAGGTTGCCCAGAGAAGCTGTGGAAGCTCCATCCCTGGAGGTGTTCAAGGCCAGGTTGGATGGGGCTTTGAGCAACCCAGTCTGGTGGGACATGTCCCTGCCCACAGCAGGTGGGTTGGAACTAGATGACCTTCAAGGTCCTTTCCAACCTAAACCATTCTGTGATTCTATGATTCTACCATTGAGATAGTGAAGGACAAAGCTACCAAAATAAATAGTTGCTATCTCCAGCTACCCAAAGATTGCTATGGTCAGAGATAACTCGCTGCCCTTGAGCTTGTGTGCACTGGTGGGGTGCTAGTCACGTCCCTGCTTCCTGCCTCCTGGTTGCAAAGCCACAAGTGAGTCTGACAGACCCATATTCTTAGTCTGTACATGAGGTATCTGAGAAAACTAGGTCTGTTTCAGACACAGAGGTGGGTTTCTCTCTAGCAAAACCAGAACATTATACTTTTCACTCCTGCAGATTCAGTAATTGCAATGGAGTTTTAGCAATTTCATTGATACATTTATTGGCTACCTTCTCCCTTGTACAACCTAAATCAGCATAACGCTACTGAAGCCAGTGCTATTGCATCTTATTATAGATCAATGTAGAAGCTTCCCTGTAGTTCATTTGTTTTTAATTAACAAATCAATTGCAAGTACCTTCTTCACCTCTTATGTACATAGTCACAAAACAGATGAAACATCAACAACTAAAAATAATGTGATGTAAAAAAGCAGCATGAAGTGAAAATCAGACCCTTTGCCATCGGTTTGCCTGTTGTTCTGTATTCAAAAGAAAGATCTACTGCATACACATCTGCTTTACCTGAATTAAGAAGTGTTTGCATACATCAGCATACATGTTGGGAGGGTTAAGCCTGAAATTCATGAGCAAATGACAAATACAGATGAATAAGCAATGACAAAGGAGTCATTGGGAAGACCACAATGTTAAACATGGGGGCAGATGGTTAGACCAGCAGTCACATCCTGATTTGGATATACTTTTTTTCTATTAATGCAGGGTCACATTCTCAAAAACAGCCCATGACAAATCTCAACAATCTTCATGAGAAGAGAGTTTTGTTCTATGCTACCCCAAAGGATGCTGAGGTACGTAGTCCTGCTCCATCAGAACTGCCCTACCCAAAATAATTGTTGCTCTTGAATTTTGGTGCTAAATGCTTTTGTGCTAGACTTTGCCACTTTTCAGTGCTGAATACAAAATCTTTAAGCACCGCTTATACAAAAATGCAAAAGTTCTGTAAGATTCTTTGAGGTGGATGTTCATATTGTCATTGCGTGTGCAGTGCCCATTTTACAAAGGACTGCCTAGTCATTAGGATAAAGGTTTGAGTGTGTTCGTTTGTGTGTGCTTGCATGTACACATGTAGACGCGCCTCTTAATGTGCCTCCACTTTTCCCATTGACATTTTCCTTTCTACAGGGGATGACAAAATACTCTCTGGGCCAGAAACCAAGACCTTGAAAATGTTTGTTAGTTCTGTGAATAAAGGCTCAAGCAGTTATAGCAAGAGCTGGGTTGTGCTCTTCAGACTCCTACAACTTCAATACTAATTTATCACCTCAGCTCTCCCTGAGAAAAGGAAGTGCAAACATCAGGCTGTGGGCATGAGCAAAGTCTGGCCTGCATTTGAGATGCTGAATTCTTCAGTGCTAGAATGATTCATATGTAAAAAGAGAGAAGGATTAACTTCTATAAAGGTGATCAAGGTGAGGACTTTGGAGATGAAAAGCACTAAAAACTTCCTTAATTCTCAGGGAGATCTGTCTAACGTAAGTCACAAAATAATTTGTAGGGTGCAAAATATGGACACTCATTAGTTTCAAGGCACGCTGCGTAGTTGCGCTGTGGACAGTGTCATGTTTATAAAGCATCTCTGCTACAGGCCCATTGATGGCTCAAAATACACACCACCATTAAGTTCTTTTGCCTCTGCAGTTATAAGGCAATGAAGAACAATGTGCCCTTTGAAACAGGATGAATACAGTGACAGAAGGTCAGCAAGGAAATTATTACTACAGCCATCCTATGAATAAAAGCAAAGATAAAATACGATGCTAGAACCACATGGCATACAGAATTGAGGCTGAGAGATGAAAAAATTCACAACCAAGGCAACATTGCCTTCAGAAGTTTGCGATTATAAATCATGTTACAAAGGTTTCTCTCTCTCAGAAGAGATGTTGATTCTGAGACAAATGACTAAAGCAATATTTAGTGCCCTGCATTGAGCTAATCAATGCAAGTCTCTTCCAGAGACCTTAAGTTTATCAATAATTCATACATAGAAATGGAAGCTGTGCTAGCTTTTTAAACTGTTTTGCCCTAAGTAGTTTTATTTTACATAAGAGCGCACCTGTGCTTCTGTTTTTCCCATAGGGTCAGCCCTAGATTCAGATCTCTGCACAGAAATCAAAATTTTCATCCTTCCACATCATCCATACATTCAGAATATAGCTCACACAAGCAGAATTTAGTTAGAGACTTCTTGAAATCTCTCCAGATTTCTTCCTATCTGAGCACTAGACAATGCTTTTCCACATAGGCAAAATTGGGGAAAAAAAAAAAATCTCCTTGATGAAATATATAAAGACTTCATTTAGATGACCCAAAACAGATCTATCTTAAGCCTCATGGTTGCTCCACTTCACTGACTTTAATCTAAGTATCTCACTGCCCTCTTGTATCTAGACCTTCTTGTACACTGGACATCTAAAGGAGTGTTGTGATACTGCACACACCTCTTTGGATGGTGGTCGAGCACTAGACACAATACCATTGCATGGCACCATGCCCAAACTAAAGAAGAGAGATAATTTTGACCTGGCTTTTTCCCTGCTTTTTGCCCCCAGCTCTGAGGTAGGCATGCTAATCAAAACAACATGCTTTTGTCCTCACAGCCATGTTGTGGATGTACTCTTTGCAAAGAACCCCAACACTTCCATGACCCTGCTAAGAGGGAGGAGAAGTCATTGCAAGCCATAAAAGACTTCTACAGGCAGCTGGCACACGGCTCCAAGAAATGAAGCCTGAGGGAGCAATATCTGCAAAGAAATACCTCACTATTACCCATTGCACTCATGAAACTGGAGCATGGAACCATGTTCTTAACGATGATACTGTTCACTGAGGGACTTGAAGGTGGCTGTCACCCTTCATTCTGGCTTTTGCTTAGTTTCTGAGTGCCTGACACCAACAGTCTGGAGGGCTTTTGCAGAGTTTGGTGGAAAGATGATTCATCCTCACTAACAACCTACCTCTGCCACACCATGAATCGTCACAGGAGAAGAATGGCTGGAGAGGCCTTAACCTCTGAGTGATGGCTGAGAAAGCACCACACATACATCAGGTTCTCCCCCTCCTTTCTTCCTCTCTCTTCCTCCTCTCTCAGCTCCAAGACATGCTTTGAATACAAAATGTGTTTTTTTCCCCTTAGAGCTACATGAATATTGGCTGCAAACCCTAGCAAGTGCTCGCCAGACCGACGCAAGCCAGGTCCCACCAGGGGCCACCAGTGTGCACACCTACATGGTGCCATGTCGTGGTTTAGACCAAATCAGCCACTGGGGATGTGGGGGACCCCAGATGGGACTGACAGATGCTACCCCTCTTCAAAAAGAGAGGCAGAGGAGGGAAAAAGAGACTTAGGAGTTTAGAAGAAACTAAACTACTTTAATGAGATATTAATAATAAAATACAAAGGAAATAATGAAATATATACAAAACCATATCAAGCTCCCAAGATGACAATCACGACACCGGCTGGCACTGGGGCAGTCCCAGGCTGGACTCAGTGGCAGACGGGAACTGGATTTTGGGTCTGCCTTCAGGATTGGGACCAAAGGCAGATGACTGAAGTGAAGAGAGCGAGAGAGCATAAAAGAGAGAGAGAGAGAGAAAGCTCAGACCCTCAGCTTTTATACTGAGCATGATGCAGATGGGATGGAATACCCTGTTGGTTTTGGGTCACCTGGCCTGTCCGCTTCTCCCCGCAGGTGGGACTCCACTGCACTTTTCCGCTTGTGACCCTCCAACGTGGCAAACAACAAAGTTGGTTGGCCTTGGGTGTTAGAGCAATAAGTATAAGCAAGAGCCTCTCCCGCATACCATGCCTGGGCATCAACTATAAACATTGGGTTTATCACTCTGAGAGAGCGAACATTGTCTGCACAATATGCTGTTAACTTCAGTAGTTAGAAGAGGCCCAACTAAGAAGCGAAGTTACTGAACAAAATCGGTCCAGTTTTACCTCAAACCAGGACATGCCAAGAAAGTGAAACCAAGACTTTCAGCTTCTCAATCACTTAAGTAAAAGGAAAATCTCCAGTGACTGGCAGTACTTCTATAACAAGCCAGTTTCCCTTAATTGGGCCAGCTACTGCTTAGGAACAAAAGTGTCACCCTATGGGCAGGACCATCAGCTGGAAGAGGATGTTGAATAGCTCTGTGCTTTTGCTGGTTTGCTCTACTACCAGTATGTGGGCCATAGCACACCCCTGCACCTAGCTGAAGGCAGCGTATCGCCTGTGGGAGATGGTTTCACTGTCATATATTACATGGCTGTCAGGAGCTGATCAGACCATCTAATATCACTTCTGTACCACATATGCCAAGGTCTTCTCCGAATTTACATCTGATCCAGAATGAAGCATGTCATTCAGAAACCCTCTACTCTGATCAAAAAATTCCCCAGGCACTTAGAAAACATCATGTGCTAATTTCTTTCAATCCCAAATTATTGCTGTTATTGAAAAAGTCTGGTTTATGTCCAGCTTGATTTTAACTTCAGCTTCATTGGCTCTTAGTAGAATTAGCCGAGGTTTTAAGCAAACCATTTCTTTGTTAAAAAAAAAAAAAAAAGATTTGTGGAAAAGTGTTAGTTGTGGCAAGGCTTCTCAACTCATCCCTGTTAGGAAATTTTTAATTGAAACATTCCAGATTACCAGTCAAAAACTATGTTTTTTCTGGCACTTTAATAACTTGATATAAGCTAGAAATGGTCCAAATCAAAATGACACATTCAGAAATTATTTACTCCTTCATCCTTTCACTGGAAGAAGTCTGTGCGGGTGTATGAGACATAAACATTGACTGCTGTCACTGCTGTTTTTGCTTTTGAATTGCAATTTACAATAAGGAAGTAAATATAATTAGCTCACATTCAAATGGCCCTTTTCCATCCTGGAAAACTGACTATATTTTATAGCCAGTGTATAAATACGCCTGTGATAAATCACTTCCCATCAGTGAACTGAATTGACCATACAGCACCGGCCACGCTAAGCTGTTTACAAGAAGGAATGAGATAGTTCTTTTGTGGAAGATAGAGAAAGCTTATTCTACACCAGAAAAAGTTTTCACTGATGAAAGCAGGTCATGTTCTGTAAATAAAACTTTTAAGGCTTGGGCTTTCATCCAAAAGGACCATGTAGCCTACTGGAGACTGTGTCATGACCTACGTCCTCCACGCAAACCGTCCTCCTCACAAACCGTCCTCCATAAGGACTACAGCTGGGAGGGATTTTGGAAGGCCTTGAGGCTGGGGAGAGGGACCTGGGGAGTGAGGTGCTTGGAGTCAAGGGACTCTCTTTCCCAAACCTCTTATTCTTGACACCTTCTCCTCTCCTTTCCATAGGGAACCCCAAATGATGATCACATCTATATCCCCCCAGCCTTCCCATGCTGTTGCCTGTCTCCTCACTGCGGTCAGCCCTTTTCCTCCCTATGCAGGTCCCCCGTGCAGTGAAAGTCATGATCCTGCCACCAGGAAGAGGCGGGGCTGGACATGGGAAGGCAATCTCAGAGTGTTTCCTCTCCTGGCTGTCCCCCATGTATGGCACAGCAAGGGACGTAGGGTGTGTAGACAGATGTGTTTGGGGCAGGAGGAAGTCACCAGGAGCCCAGTCCCATGGTGGACCCCAGCACTCAGCAAGTGGGCTGAGAAGAGGCTCAGCTTCACCACCTCACCCTTTCTTGTGCTGGTGGTGTTTGTCTTCCCCTGGTCCACAAGGCAATCTGCTAAGGGATCCAGCATCACTGGTACTGTAAACCCTGACATATATCCAGATAGGGAAGCCTGCTGAGATGCTGCTATAGTAGAGGAAGCATCAGATGACTCTCAAAAGTACACCAGGACTGTGAGTGGAATCTTTAAGGGTCTTGTCAGACAGCATTCAACCTTCCCTCCCAGGAAAAGTATCCTTTGGAAGTGCTGTCTGGTGAGCTCCTTAGTCTTCAGGTTGTATCATTAGCAATCACTTTGTCATGTTTTTTTAGTCAGTTCTCAGAAGCAAACTTGTCATTGCCAGATCACTTCCAGTTCCAGGAGAAAAATCCTGCATTGGTTTTAGATGCAAAGTCACCATTTCTGACTCACAATGGTTTGCTTGAGCCCTCTTGAACTTTTTCCCTTAAATTGTCCTTTTAAAAGATGCCAGAAATACACAGATGCTCTACTGGTACTGTAATCACATTGGGAACTTGGACACCTATTGGCTGAAACACCAACACTCACAGATACTGCTGGGTCTGTTACTTTAGAGCAGCACAGTGCTATTTCCAGAAAGGAAAGCAATTCATACAAAGAACAGTTCAGAAAAGCATTGGATGTCTCTAAGCTCTGCTGTTCCCGGGTGGTCTAGACACTCCAAAAATACAGGAGATGGAGAAAGGAGAACTACTTCTATCCCTTCTAAACAATTCATTCATTTAAACAAAAGTCTCCTTACACTGAGAATGAGGCAAAGACCGTTCCACATAAAAGGGGGTTTTAAAGACCTTTGCAAGAAATGGAATCTACAAATTACTGCCTTTTTAAAAGCCAAAGGATGTTTTTCCAGCATGGCACTGCATCCCCAGAAAAGTGCTGCGGGGAGCTTAGGTTTCACTCACAATACAGAATAACATCAGACCCCAAACACAGGCAGAAAATAATCAAGCCAAGGCAGTTCCCTGCCAGAAACTGTAAATAAAGATAACTTTTCACTTAGGTGTCCCATTTCAGGATTTTTTAATGCCACTTTCCATCACATCATTGTAGCTTATATTTCTTCATGAAGTCATAATAGAAAGGGAAAGGTGTTTTCTCATAACTCCAAAATAAATTTGTCTTTGTTCCCATCTGCTGTCACTATTTGTCCTCAGAAAGTGTTTCTCCAAAAACATAAGCTTATTACGCAGGAGAAATGATTGAAGTTCTCAAGAGGTACCAAAGTGGCAATGTTTGCATTTGGCAAAGGACGCAAAGCCTTGGCAGAAATAGGTCCCCCTCAAGAGTGCATTTGCCCTGTTAAAGCTCAGCCTCAACACGAGGATTTGCTTTCCTTCGCAGTCACCCAGCTTTGCTCAGAACAATGTCCTTCAAGAGGAAAAAAATCCAAAACCAGGTTTTGCTTTTTCCCTTCCACCCCACAATAAACGTGTTCTTCAACAGAAAAATGGCAGATTTTTCAAACAGATGAACACATGGAAGCCAAGATCCATTCCAGTGCCATGAAAAATGTAGTTTCCTTGGCAGTTAGTGGAAAACAGGTAGCACAGGTCCCCAGCCAGCTAGGAGAAATAGAGATGGAGGAGAAATCAGCCACAGGAATGTGGTCTGCCACAATCTACAGTCCTGGCCATAGTTGGGCAACCTAGGGGTGAAACAGGAGGAGGACTCTAAGAGGTTACTCAGCAAAGGCGCAAAGTAGGATGGCCTGGGACATCTCAAAGAAAAATTATTCCAAAGAATGATGGACTGGACATTAGTACAATGTCATACCCCCTCCATTCATTACAAGTTCCTGTAGAAGGATAGCTGACAAGAAAACATGACACACTCTGGAGAACTCACTTTTTAAATTAATTTCTTTAAATTAAGAAAATAAAAAATCCCCAACTGAATAATTTTACAAAGCACTTTATTTAGACTCTCTTATTGTAAAATGAAAAATAATGAAACCCACTTGTGTTTGCTTAGGTCTTGGGAGGGGATGCTGAGGCTTTAGTTTTACCAATTTGTTTTGTTATTGGGATGGAAGGGAAAAAGAGAAAGCAGGTGGAAAAAAAATATAAAATCAGGTGGTGATTTCCCATTTAAAAATACATCCATATTTTGAAATGTTTTCTGGATGATTCTGACAGTACTGGGCAGTATGGAAAGCAACCATGTGTTTGTAAGCATATAAGCGCACTGTGAAGCCATCACTGATACATGCATGTAGACGGGTAACTTACTACCAGTCTACTCCCACACCCCAAATTAGTGACTTCTCTGGCACTGAAAAATTGGACTGTCCCTCAGGTCTCAGGAACTGGTCCCAGAAGAGCAGGCCAGCAAATCTTGCCATTTTTGTCAGATGTAGTAATAGCGATGGAAATCACAGATGCCTGGCCATGCTCATGGTCTTGACCACAGTGTCCCAGTACTATGTCAACAGACTTTTGCAAGCAGAGAGTGGCTCCATTCCCTTGGTTCTTGTTGAAGCTTCAGCACTAGGAAACTTTCTTGGGTGAGGACAGGCCTGGCAGCAGGAGCTCCCTGTCCCCCAACCCCAAACTGCCAAGGGTTCGGCGTGGAGCATGTTGGTCTAGCACCTCCTCTCCTTCTGGGGACCTTCCTGAGCTGCCCGTTTGTGTGCAGAGCGACAAGAGAATCAGTGTTGACATCCACCAAACCTGCCTCTGGAGCTGTGCTGGCCATATTTCTAGACGTTTAACTGAGGAATGTGTCTTGTACCTCCTCTCAGTGGATTGACACCTCCCAGGGGAAATCATGGGCCAGTTGCACTCTTCTAGCCTTGAGAACAAAGCCAAGTCCACCTGTCCTTCTAGAGAGGTCCACATGGGAACTGGCAGGATTTCATGATATGAGCAAGCGTCCACCAGAATGCACTTCCCAGACCATCCATCGCACATACATCTCTGAGCAGATTTCAGGTGGTCATGGCTCAGCGAACACGTAACTTCCAGTGACATCGCACCAGTGACCCAGGGCTCCCTGATGCAATGCTCCGAATGGTGACAATTATACAACTGTTGCTGGAATAGGTCCATTCAGCAGTGGGTAACTCAAGACCCCCAAAGCAACTGATTTACTTAAATACTACTAACCATCACATCCACTCAGAGTAAGCAAGCACCTTCACACCAGGGGTGTAGCATATGTACCCTTACTGCGACACAAAGGTCAGCTGCAGTGTAATGAACCAGAATTATTACTGGCTTTTTGCTGAGTTATGCTTAACTGACAGTCCTTGAGATAACCACAGAAACAGACTAATAGACAAAGAGAAAAGGGAGGAAATTCCATGAAGGGGCAAGCTGCACCAATTCTAGTGAGCGAACAAGGAAAGGCAAGCAACACTGAGAATACATTTCTTTTCGGGTATCTAAGGACACTAGAAACTCAAGTCGGATTATTAAAACTACACCATGATGGAGACCTCAGTAATGACCGTGAGCAGAAGGATTTCTGGGCCAGTCTAAGATGATTAATTGCTTGTGATGCCTCCAGAAACTTGAGAGAGCCCATGCAGCACAAGAAGAAATTCAGATTCCCCACAGCACCACGAGCATATGCTTTACATCCTGGCAGTACAACGGCTAAGTGAGTTTGCTTTATTTGTGTAGCCCCTGGGGTGCTGGGAAAGATGGCAGGCAAGGGGTTAAGCAGTGGTACTGTGCTTTCTGGAAGGGAAAGGCATGCCTCATTAACTGGCTGGAATTCATCGAGGATATGAACACCAGGGTGGACATGGGAAAGGCAGCAAACTCCATATTACCGAGATTTTCAGGGTACATTGAACACAGGTCTGCAGAAGAGGTCAGTGCCGATGGACCAGATGATAGCGGGAGGTGAAAACGGCCCTGAGAAGTCAAGGGTGATGGTGAGCGAGTAGGAGAGCATAGTGGGTACCTAACTGGAACAACTTACCTCTCTGCAGTTTCTCCATACACAACTGCCACTTCTTCTGTAACCAGTCCCATCTGCCCCAGCAGACAACAGGATTACAAATGTGCAGTTGACTCTTCAAACATCTTACCCATCATTTCCACATGTTCAGCTTCCTGCAGGAGAAGGACCCTTAATTTTCCAACCCATCGCATTAATTTACAAGGCTAACACAGTACAAGTTATCGAACTGCAACTGAATGACTCCGTGGTTACTAATCCAAGTATCCTGTAATTTGTAGAGGCGTGAAAGTGTCCAGGTATGTAGCACAGGCACTTCACTTCCCAAGGGTCACCTGCCATGAGCTTGCAGCCCGGCAACATGCCCAACATGACAACAGCAATGCTGTCTCCTTTAAATATAATAACACATAGTTCCCCCTGTTAACAACTGGCCAAGCAACTCTGAGCCCAGGATTGCTATGTTATCCTCTGATATAAAGTTATAAAGGCAAACTAAGGCATAAAGAATAGATTCACATGGAAAATGACCTCAGAATCTTCTTATCCGATAGGTTGCTGATTTGGAAATTCATTCATGAAACAGGAAAAGTTGATTCTAACTCCTTTATCCATCTCAGGGAATTTGCACAGTTTTATTCTGGAAACAATATCTCTTTAATGTAAAAAAATCAAATAAGCACAGAAGTAAGACAGCGGAGCTATGCGTAACCTCCTACAAGAGGGATTCACATTAGCCTGGTAGAAAAGTATGTATTCTCTGCTCTCTGGCTCTACAAGTGTTTGAATGTTTCATATGACACAGTGAGTACAATGCAAAAGATTGAAACCAGACAAGTCCAAAGCTCTGTGTGCTTAAGATACTCTTTTGTGGAGTGAGAAATATGGATCTGACCCCCTCCCGCAGTGAATCCAGCTCTTCTATGCTCCAGGTGAGTGTTTTGGCTCTGTTGGCTTACAGAGCTAACAGCAAACAACCAACTCTGGCCCCACAAATCTTGACTGTGTTTTCCCCCCCCAAAACTATTCAGCACTTTTGGGACAAATCCAGAAATAGTTACAGAATGACTTAAAGTCTTTACTTATGGTAGCTCAAAGCATTGTATTTTTTCTTTTTCTTTAGTCAAAGCCTTTTCAGAAATGCATGGCCCTGAGACAAAAGGAGCTAGAAGGTACGTAAAAACATTGCGTGTGCTGCGAAGACAGTGAGTCTGCTTTTGTCACACCTTGTTACCTAGGGCAAGGCTGAGCTGGGCTTGTCTGCTCAGCTCTGAAAAGCAACGTGCCTGCAACCTGCTCCTTTGTATTGCAAGCTTCAGCTGGAAGATTTACAGCAGCACTAGCAATGCTAAGGGAGGATTGTTCATCCATTTGTAACTTGGGTTCAGTTGTGATTTACATTTGAAGCAGGTATTTTAATCCCTCGGCTGCATATGAAGTACACTCAGGCTTTCCACACTTGCTTTTTCCTCTGGTTAAAAAAATCATTTGGGAAAATTATGTACATAAATCCATTTATAACATTTTCATAATCAGTTTTGTAATCTATCTCCCAGGACACAAGACTCTAAATCTGAAAATTTGCTGTCCCTTAATCACCAAGGTTGAGGGACTGTATCTTGTTATTGGGGAAAGCACACAGCCAACAAAACTGATCCCCCTGACCTCATCTTGTCATCTTGCTCCTCAACACCCTCAGCAGAGTGCATTCAACATTCCAGCTAAAGCACAGCACCTGGTGATGCATCCAGGGTTCGGGACCTGCCTCCTGCTTTCTTTCTAAATATCAGCTGCAAAATTACATCCTGGGTCAATACTGAGTCTTTCCATTTGAACGTTCACGGGCCCAGGAACAGGAATCGCTCTGTTTTACTAGTAAAACACCTTCCCAGGTGCCAAGAAGGCCCTTGGTGTCAGGGGGCTGTCCCACCATGCAGCCGTTTGGCAGAGCACATGGACACTTGCAGCTCCACTCTAACGTTCCCAGTCATTTCGTGGGCAGGTCCGCCCATCTTCATCTCTCCTTGAGGGTAGGGGAAAGCTCTGGGCATTCAAAGCTTCTGCTCATTCTTTCCTTGCTGGCATCTTGTGAACTCCCAAGCTATAGGCATATCTAAGTGACAGAGGAATGCATCCCAAAGCCACACAGGCCAAAGCAGTGTCATGCGGACTTGAAAAACACCAAGTTTTTTTGACTGAAGTGATGTGAACTGGTGCTTGGGAGTGACTAATAAGCACACAGACAGTGAGTAGAGTGGTAATATCCCATTGAACCCTCCATGGGACAACTGAAGGTGCACTAAAATATATTTCACCTTTTTTCCATGGGTTTTTTTTTTGGTTCATTTAACATTTGCTTCTGGCCCAGACTTGTGTCTGGGGGGCAGACTCAAATCATCATGAAGTCACTGGGACTCTTTCCCTTGGTTCAGGTAGGCTTTGGGATCGCCCTTTGAGAACCAACACATTGCTCAGCTGCTCCTGCCCATGTGCAACACAGAAGTAGACTGATGTGATGCAGCCAAAGAAAAAAGTGCCTCCAGGTTCCCGCATGCACAAGATCTCAGCCTTGATTGCCTGCAAGGTGTGCTGCTCCTCCAAAGCATCTCTCTTGAGCAACACCTATGCCAAAAGAGAGGATGCAAATTCAAATGCATTGAAGAAAACCAGAGTTTATTTAGCATTCATTACCTATTCTGTTGTCATATGTGGCTCCTTCTGCCTCCATTTTCCTCTGGTAAACACAGACCTTTTATTTTTTTTATTTTTTTAATAAAATATATAAAACATTGTGCATTGCTATCCATAGGAAAACTGTAGTTTAACAAAAAAAAAGAATAAGGCACATCCCTGTGCAGCATCTTCAAATATATATATATATATATATTTAAAACAAACCAAAAGAAAACCCTTTTCAACCTCTTTGAGGTTGTTAACATCTCACCAGTCACTGACACATCTCTTATATTACCGTAATTTCACTGTTGGAGGTGGGTCGGGTTGTGTTCGACAGGAGCCAGCAGGGAGAACAGACTCAAAAAATAATAGGATTTTATCCCTGAGGTGTCAGTTAAAAAAAAATAAATGTTCCCATTGAAAAGGAAGATGAAAAGACAGCCATAAATAACTGAATACACTATGGCAAACATCCAAGCACCGAGATGATTTCACGATGGAAGAATCCCCCTCCCCCCCATCCCCCAGTTCTTAACCAGTCATATTTGCCGTTGGGGTTTAATTAGGTTAATCTCATGGCTTCTGAAGTCACAAGACAATCAGTCAGGATGCACCTCCCCCTCCCTTCCCAAATCATCTTTCCAGATCTTTTGTTTTGTTCACAGTTCTCCCACAGTCCTCAGGAAAGGGAAACCAAAAAGTCCTAAACGAACACTAAAACCTGGATGACTTCTCTCCCCAGCCAAGAGAGGAGCACTCGTACCGCAGCATGCCAAATACCATGTCACACACGGGAGGACTGTAACTGTTATCTTTCTGCCTGCTACTAAGAAATGAAGTTGGCAACCACCTCTGTTGTAACCAGAAAGTGTCCATGAAGAGAGGTGATAGCAGTATCTCAGGGAGAAGGAGACTGGGAAAGCTTTATTGCTGTCCATCCACACTGCTCCAGGTAGCATGCCTGAAAGGAAAAGGGGAGACAACCACGTAACAGTCCTTCCCTCCCTCTCCTCTCTCGTGTGTGGAGGAGCCCCAGGGTGCAGGGCAGGACGGTTGGACTCCCCATTGCTTAGTAGTAACGGTTGAGACTCCTGGTCCCTGGGATGTCTGGCTGGCCATTCATCCAGATCTCCCGGATGATGCGCTCCCGCTCCTCCAGCCGCTGAGCTCTCTCCAGCTCCTCCGCCGAAGTGAAGACGTTCATATTCAAAGTCCTCTCGAACCTGCGGTGCCTGCGGGCTGACAGGTCTGAAGTGGTGTCTGAATCGTCGTCGCTGTCACTGCTGTCGCTGTCGCTCTCTCGCTCCCGAGGAGTTTTTTTGGCAGAGGAGCGTTTGCAGTCAGTTCGGCAGGACACCCTCAGCACCAGGGCCAGCAGGGTCAAGACGAGTCCAATGCACACTCCAGAGACAAAATACAGAGCAGCCCGCTCGGGATTTTCTGAAAGGGGAAAGGGGACAAACTTTTTAGCAGGGCCCGGTGTGATAGGACAAGGGGCAATGGCTTTAAACTCAAAGACGGAAGATTTAGACTACGTATAAGGAAGACATTTTTTACAATGAGGGTGATGAAACTGGCCCAGGTTGCCCACAGAGGCAGTAGATGTCCCATCCCTGGAAACACTCCAGGTCAGGTTGGACGGGGCTCTGAGCAACCTGATCTAGTTGAAGATGACCCTGATTATGGCAGGGGAGTTGGATTAGATGACCTTTAAAGGTCCCTTCCAACCCAAACTATTCTGTAATTCTATGAAATGATTGTCGAGAACAACCCTTAAAAGAACAAAACCCACAAAGCTCCTCAGTTCACATACCAGCCACAGTCTCTGGAGGGTCCAAGTTTCTAATGGTTGCTTTACTTCCATGCCCTCCTTCGCCTCCATCCCCCAGGGAAATCAGGAAGGGGAATTTAAACAGTGGATTTGCTGCCAAGGCATTTGCCCACATGCAGAATGTGGGTTTGCTGCAGTCATGTCTTGGAGTTGTATGGAAGGAGAAGGAACAGCCCGCAGAATTAAATGCCAATTCCAGTGGCTGCACGAGTGGGGTTGACACCAGGATGGTGCACACCCAGCAGCAGCTAAGTGCATCTCTCTGTCACATCCATTATCATCATACAAGGAATAAAGACGATTACAAACTTTACATGCTCTCTGCGCTGTGGCCCAGCTGAAATGGGAAGCCTTGCAGCATGGAAAAATGCATATTATTTATTCATAGGTTTCATTTACTTATCTAAGGCAAGTGCACTGGCTTTCTGCCCAGACCACCAAAATGTATACCTGTGCTACACAAGCACAGCTGGAGTCAGGGCACGGACAGGATGAATCCTGCATAGCCACATTTCAGAGGTGATATAACAAGACTCCAAAGGATCCACAGTGCCTTTTAAACTAGGTCATCTCGTTTATTTACTACTTTTTTTTTTTTTTTTTTTTTTTGGTTCATGGGACTACTTAGAAGCGTAATTATGATAAATGTTATTACTGCAATTCCCCGGGGCTGAATCATCTCAATTTATAGCTACACCGAATGGGTGAAGGTGAACCGAGAAGAAATGTCAAGGCCAGCTCTACTCCGCTGTGTCTGTTTGGAGTCCTGAGTTCAAGGATGGAGTTAGTTCCTTAGATGAGTTTTATTCCCTTGAACTCAGTGACTAAGCTGTAACAGTTCCCACCAGCTGAGAGCCTGACATTCAGCCCTGAAAGATCTCTGTCACTAAAAGGTTCCGCTCTACCTTCATTTCCCCCTACCGTGCTTTTAGAAACTGCCCTCTCCAGCTGATTTCCTTGAAGCAAAGTTTGCAGAAGATGAACTGGAAACCATTTGGAGATACTCAAAACTCAACAGGACAAGACCCTGCTCTAACTTCAAAGCTGGCTCTAAATTTGAAGTTAGCCATGTTCTGGGTAGGGGGTTGGACCAAGTGACCCCTGGAGGCCTCTTCCAGCCTAAATTATTCTCTGATTCTGTGGTCAGAGCCCAAACACTGACTTGTGCGTGGTTCAAGGCAATGAGTGGTTCAGTGCCTGGAGACGCTCATGGAACAGTTACAGGGACAAAATGCCTTTGTGCTTTTCACTCCCCTCCAACCAAATGACTCTCAAAGGTGACTGACAAGCCAAGGTGGAGGAAGATGTCATGATAGTCTGAAATTTGGCTAAAAAAAAGTCAGACTGTTGCTAGTGGTTGGTGTGGATAGCATGGGAAAAAAACAGGTTGAAGAGAGAATAGAAAAAAAAACCCAAACCACCGAACCTGCACCAGATGCATTCAATAAATCCAAAACAAAAAGAAAGAGGAGAGAAACGGAGCAGTAGTTGGAAAGTCAAGCGACACCAAAGCCAGAGGTTTTAAGCTAAGATACTTTTACAAGAATGAGACAGCAAAAATCCAAAGGTAAAAAACAAGATACCAGAGCAGGCGTGAAGGATGTGCCAATGGCTCTTGTAGCAGTATGGCCAAGTGAAATCCTGGCTCCAATGAAGTTAGTGGCAACTCTAAACTCAAGGAGACAGGCTTGAATTGAAACTGCAGCCCTGCCAGTGCAGTAGCAAAGCTGCTGCCCATCTGGTACTGTGCGAACAGTAAAGTGTCCTAAATTCCAGAGATTTGAAAACCCCAGAAAAATTAGAATCACCACCCGATAGTGCTTTTACCTCCACATGCAGTATAAGTCAGCACAGTAATTGTAAAGTTTTCTTTGCAAGTAGTCCTACGGAGGACACCCAGAGTGCGGGAGTGTGAGAAGAATAAAATGAGCAGGACTGATCTGTTTGTGCAGGAAGACACTTGGTCCAGTCAGCCTCCACTCTCCCTGGATGACAGGATGCCACTTTCCCAACCACCACCTTCCTGCACACACTCAGGCTTGATTTGGTTGCATTAGTTCCACTGCTCACTCTTTTAAACCAACTAAAAAAAAAGCCCTTAGATTGGAGCCCAAGACGCAGACACATGCGGTTTCTCTTCGCCCATTTTTGCCCGTGTCCTGCTTTTTCTTTCTCCTTTTTTCCATGCTACTGTATCCATGAGCAAACTGCACCTCGATTGCTACTTAAGCAATGATTTTTCATCCCCTACTTGTGCTTGTATGTATAGCCCTTCATGCAGTATGATGGCTGTAATTGAATCTTTGGGCTCCAGTGGCATTTATGAGCCCCTACAGCTACTCTGTCAACATCTGAGACACTGTCTGGACTTCCTCACTGAGCTGTAACCCCACGTTCAACTGCAGTCTTGGCATTTATCATACAGACAATCCACTCGCACAGCAACATCACTTTTTTTCACAGCAGAAAGAGGAACTTAAGCTAAAAACCACGGGGTCTGCTTTTTCTCAGTTGAAGTAGCCAAGTCAGCAATAGCCTAGATTTGGGGTTTGACAGTTGATTAGTGACTTTGAGAGCCTCCCCCACTACATGTTCTCCTTGCAAGACGAAAAAGGGGCATCCTCTTCAGCCAATGGATGCCCAGCATCTTCCAAAAACTCGAAGGTGGCACAGATTCATCATTCCAACACTGAAGCTCCTCAAAACTGCTTCATATTTGGAAAAAAAAAAAAACCCACCCTCTTTAAAAGCGTATATACCTCAGTAGCAGGAGTTAATCTAATTTTGATACGCGCATGTGTGTGTGTGTCCTGTTACGCCCTTTAACACATGGATTTTGACCACTGTAGGTTTTTCTTCCACTGCTGTGGATGACAGCTCAGAGCTATGTTTTTCTCTTAAACTTTTAGCAAGATCCAGTTGCTGTCAATCCCTTTAGCTGGGGTTACCTTTCCCCTTCCTGGTATTTCACTTTCTGGACTGAAAGCATTGACGAAAATGTCACTGATTCAAGCCTGAATTTAATCCATGCAGACAAAAGATATATGCTCTTTATAACCCTCTATACAAAAGCCACCATTTTCTATGCACTCAAACTGGCCAAAAATTAGAAACACATTTTGTTTTGTTTTTCCAACCAAACTAGCAGCAATTACGGAGCCTGTTTCCTGAGGACTAACAATCTGCTGGGATCATCAGCCCAGACTGCCATTAATTCCCCAGGAAATGCCCCAGGCCAAGGTTGTTATTGCTATTATAATAAATTGTTTCAATAAATAAAAACCAATCTAGGCATTAGCGCTGCTGGCTTCCTGTGATGGCTTCATACATTCAGAAACCTCAGTGGGGAGGAAAATTTCTGAGGGCCCCAGTAAAAGGTTCAGCATAAAGCATGGCCAGACAAACAGTAGGACTAATATCTTCTAGGGAATTTACAGTTAGCCCCACAGGCTGCCGAAATCCCCTGGTAGAACAGAGGAAGCTCTCCAGGAGCCCCTTATTAATAAGGCTCAGGCCAAGCAGTCTAAAAGCTGGAATGATCTCCCCCGGGTTGTTTTCTGGAAGCCCCTCGTTAATAACTTAGCAGCAAAGCTTTGCTTGTGGAAGAAGAATAAAACAGGGATTTGTGGAGGTTTCCCTCCAACTACTTCAGCCTGAATGCAATGACAAAACTGGAATAAGTTCCCTGTCCAAAGGGAGGCACTGTAAGTGCTCTGATAAAATTAGAACGTTTAATATTTGTATATCTACCAGGGACAGTTCTGATCTTGCTGGTAGACCGTGATTGCAAAGACAGCTCCAGCTGTCACTGAGGTTGGTGAAGTCTTTCCAAACACTCAGACAGGTTTTGGTCCATAACAAATGACAGATCTGAGGCTTTCAGGCAGAGATTACATACAATTAAAAGCCTAATTCTATAAAGAAAATCAGCTTTAAAATTAAGGGCATCCCTGAGTCTTTTGCAGGACTGAAGTCTAAATAATATTTTTTTTATTTGATGAGCTGATAAATTCACTGCTCATTGACATTGTTCACTCTTTCTCCCTGTTTCTGAAGAAATGTTGTTTTCAAGGTTCTGGAAGCTGGGGTAAGAGTAACACCTAACTGGCTTTGATACTCCTAACCATGATGATAGCTGCAATCAGATTTGATGGGGAAAACCAACACTCCTGCAAAGAGGCTCTGCTTCCTGCTGTGCTGTGAATTTTCACTCCTCAATAGGAACATTCCCAGCTTTGATATGGGAACATCAGTTGAAAAGACGGTGGAATTGAGCACAGAGGCTTTCGCTAATATTGTCATTTCTCCCTTCTGTGCATGGCAAGACTCTGCATGTGCCAACAGTGAGAGTGACCAAGCCTGCAGTCTCTTCAGCTGCAGCTGCACACCCAAACTTGCCATGTTGTGCAGAAAATCTGAACGCCACTGAGCACAGAGGGGATACCAGTGATTTGTGGATGCTCTCCCTGAACTAAGAGACATCCCACTGCCTGGGGGGAAGAAATAGTAGAGTGGATCATCCTTTCAAGCATGCAGTTTACCCATGAAATACCAAGTGGCCGTTGCTTCTTTTTTCTGGAGTGACTCTGAGGGTATACATGACCCTCTGCCCCAACAGAAAAAACATCTTTATATGTTGCCCCTGTCTATTTACAGTTTTTTCTTGCAAAGTCCTGTTTTGAGCCAACTCATCAGCACAGGGAAGCCCTGAATACAGCACTTTCAGTCTGCATAGTTTACCAGAGGGACATTTTTAGTGTTATGAAACAGAGAAGTTCTTCAACTAATGTTTCCCTTTGGCACCAAGGCTGTGGTCGGGAGCGGTGGGAAGATGTGTGAACCAGAACCAGCCCTCCCCAGACGTGCAATACTCCGCCTCTCCTGAGCCTCTATAATGGCTCCTCTGTGGACATCAACAGCTGCTGCGGCTTAAGCCGCCTTTAGGGTCCCAAACTCAGGTGAGCACAAAAATTTCCAACTGCTGCTCAAAATCTGTAATATGAAGGGGGATGGCGTTGCAGTGCTCTAGTTTTGTGCAGATGATATTTTTGCCCTGTGAGACAGCTTTTCTTTGAACTCATAATCTAAAACCTCTCCATATTCATGTATAACAAAACAAATAATGCCAAATCCATCCTCTCCGCTAAAAGCAGAGGGCTAAATTACATGCAGCAGATAAAGATGTTTTAGGGCATCTGCTGTTTCAATACACGGGGCAGCCATCAATTATTTTTTAAAAATAATGAACTGAACATATATATCACAGGCTGAGAGAGTTGGAGTTGTTCGGCCTGGAGAAGAGAAGACTCCGGGAAGACCTTATTGTGGCCTTTCAGTACTTAAAGGGGGCCTACAGGAAAGATGGGGACAAACTTTTTAGCAGGGCCTGTTGTGATAGGACAAGGGGCAATGGCTTTAAACTCAAAGAGGGAAGATTTAGGCTTCATATAAGGAAGACATTTTTTACAATGAGGGTGGTGAAACACTGGCCCAGGTTGCCCACAGAGGTGGTTGATGTCCCATCCCTGGAAACATTCCAGGTCGGGTTGGACAGGGCTCTGAGCAACCTGATCTAGTTGAAGATATCCCTGCTCACTGAAGAGGGAGTTGGACTAGATGGTCTTTAAAGGTCCCTTCCAATTCAAACTATTCTATGATTCTATGATCGTTGAGACTAAAATTCATGTAACAGCCACAGTTACGTGCACTGGAAAACATGAGCAACCATCTCCTGAACTCATCACTGGAAACCAAAGTTGTGAGGTCTGAGTTTTAACTATTTGACACCCAGTGGATGTGAGCACATCACAAGGAAACCACATCATGAGAGGGCAAGCAAATCCCACAGCAACAAGATGGTTAAAGTCATCCTTATATATTATTTTTGCTACAGTAAAATCTAGAGGGTCCTGCCAAGACTGACACCTTGTGAAAGGGGATGAATCAAAGCTTTGTGCCCTACAAAATGAATGCAGGGTCAAGGAGTCCTGCTGCGGTAAACAGAAGCAAGGTCCATGAGGCATCAGCAGCAGCCCTGAATCCTAGCCCCAACTGTCCCTGACCATAAATCCTACAACGTTCTGCTGCCCATTACTGTTCAGATGGGAAAAATAATATTAACAGTATTTTATTGTATAGTAAGGTTGGAAATGCAGGCATTTTCATGTCAAAAAATGTCAGCTGTAGGTAAGAAGGGGGAGAAGCACGATAGAGAGAAGACTCCTTTAAAGTTTGCTTTTTCTAATCTTTCCTTAGAGAAGCCCATGCAAGAAAAAATATATCCTGCTCATCTATCTTTTTTGAAGAACACTACTAATTCCACTTAAGCTGCCTGCTTCTTAAAGGTATCACGAAAAGATGGAACTTGATATCACCATTGGACATGTGAAAGGGCAGAACTTTGGCTTCACCATTCATGGTGCTTTTAAAACGACCCTTCACTAAATGTGCAGAAACACTCTTACTAATCTACTCAGTGATTCCAAAATGCAAAGCCCAAGTTAGTTGTTTCAAATACAAATACTTGCAAGAGCAAGAACATGGCACCAAGAATGTGTTAGTATTTAATGAATTAGCAAGACTGAATGGCACACAGACGTGAAAAGCACAAATATTGGCATTTTAGTTATATAGACCTCAATGCTACAGAATAGCATAATTGCATTACAGTGGTGCTAGCAGACTGGCCGCAGTACACAGTATTATTAACAGCATGTAGTAAAAGAGCAACACATTAATATTTCTAGCAAGGTCATATTTCTTGGCAATAACCATTGCAAGGTGATAAGCATAAAAACTTTTCATTAAACAAATGGAGAACACCCTGCAATCCCATAAGAAAAAGTGACCACGAATGGCATGTCCTGCCTCAGGAGGCTAGTTACACAGAAACTGGGGGCCTCCTTCTGGGGAAAGCAGCAGAGGCTGACCTAAAATATGATGAATTAGTGCATCTGATGCTATTCAGCCAATGCTCCTCCTTATTTTGGGGTTAGTTCCTCCAACTCTGTAAGCAACCCCTACTGCTGACATCGTACCTCATGCAGTTGTGGGATGGGAAACATTTGCGCTATGTCACCTGTCTGCTGTACTTTTTCCTATCAATGGTACTGACCCCAAGCACTCAGTAGGGCACACAACCTTTATTTCCACTTTTAAAGGGAGTCTTACTTGAAGACTGCTCTCCTGCTACTTGAAAGGTACACGTGGGTGAAAGATAAACTGTGATCCAAGGAAACTTTACTCTAAACTAGATTTAAATATACAATTAAGCAAACTCTCAAGTTACTTCATCTTCACGCTTCTACTGAAGATAAGCCAAGTTCTCTTAAGCAGGGTAACGATCTGAGTGCTGCTTATTTTCCAAATTATAGGACAACAAGTTTGCCTCCCTAATGAGCCAGGCTTTCATCTCCAGGAAAACGGAGCATTAGGAATAATACCACATGTAAGATTACATTGTATTTAACTTCAGATAAGAGCAAATGCAGGGAAAAGCAGAGCACAATAAACCCTGTTATATACTGTCTGCTGGTCAGGTCTTTCAAGGGAGAATTTGCTGAGAGATGAATGAAAAATACGAACAAAGAGGCAGATTTAAGCCTAGGTGTCTGTGAAATATAGGCTCAATGGAGGGTCTACAAAGGGCTTGCGAGAGCCCAGAGGGATGGCAGCCGTAAGACCTACCTGTGACAAAGGCATACGCTGCTAGGATGTTGCTGAGCAGTGCCATCTCCGTGCTAACGCCCACGGGCTCCATGCTGCTGTTGGGCACTGGCGGTTGTGTCTCATCCACGGGAAGCAGGAAGGGGGTGTTATCTAGAGGGTAGAAGGTGGCTGATCTCCCTTTCTTCTTCTCTGCTTTGAAACAGAAAGGGAATGAGGAACGAGGCACGCACCCCACCCCTACCCTGCCCTATCCCCACCATGTCAGCATCTGCATTCAGAAATCTGGAGCCGCTCAACAGCCATCCATCCAAATTTGTCCCTTTCTGGGGGGCAACTAAACCTTCTCAGGTAGCTTCAGCTGAGATCATACCCTGCCTGCATCCAGGCAGCATCTTCTGTCCCCCGACTCCTGCTCTTTCATGTCACCACTCGGACACACCCACCTGCACTACAGCAAATATATAATCAGGTTTCTTTTCTCTTATGTAAATCAAAGGAGCCTTTATCGACTGTAGGTTCAGCTAAGCTTGTAATAAGGACTGGAAAACACAGGCAGAGCCAGCAACCCTCTGCCGGTGTCTCGCCGTAGTGATCCATCCACACCTGGCAAACAGACGTGCTTTCACTCCAGCCTTCCTGGGGAAGGGCAGACCTGAGTTTACGACTTCCTTCAGAAGCCTGCTCATATTGTGTTTCACCCAGACACCATTTCCCCTTTGGAGAGGTGAGTGAGCATGGGTTAATGATTTGATTTTATTTGTTGAAGACTGGAGCTAAGGAGGCAGCTGATTCCAGGTGGCTTAAAGAGACCCTTTCAGACCTTATCAGCTCGCTGCTGAGTGCTCCCTGCACCTTGATCTGTGGGCAGACACCCCCACTAATCACAAACCCCTAAGTGTTTTAAACACACAAGAGCGTCGGTGCACAGGATTGAGCTCCATCATCCACGGGATTGTTTAACTGTAGCCATGACAGTTTTCCAGGCTCCTTTCCCTGGGTGTCTGGTTCTGTCCAAAAGCAGGCAGTACACCGTAAAAATCACAGACTTGCACCTGGCTGCCACTTATCCACAGGTATTAAATTCAGGAAGCTGTCGGGTCCATCTCCGATAATGCCGTGAGTGCCGTGCAAGCAAAGGCAATCTGACAGCAGCCACGATGCGAGCCAGTCTGTGTTCGCTGGCTACCCCATCCATCTCTTCCCTGCAAACCCGGCACCGTGAGACATCATGTTCGGCTTCCCGCTGTGCGTGCCAGGAAACGGCTCAGCCCAGGGAAGCGGTAACAGAAATTGAGGGGTGTCAAAAAGAACAGGTAATGCAGGATGGAGAGGGACTGAGGGCATGAACATGCATGCAGTGATGCCAGCTCCTAATCTGCCTCGGAGGAGAAGCAGCGGGGATGGATGTCCAGGTGTCACTGTAAGGGATCAGCCCCAAGGAACATGGGCACAGTTGTATCTCTGATGCTGAACAGCTGCATGGCCTTGGGAAAGCCACACGTTAAAATCTACCAAGGTGTTAATGACTGGCCCTGAAGCAAAGTTTTCAAACACGGGTGCCTGAGTGGCAGATCCAAAAGGGAAAAATATCCCAAGAGCTTCTTGCCTTAGGAGAATGGAAATCACTGAAGATCAGTTGTACAAATGGAGGCACTGGGGCACAGAGGGACCAGGGCACATTCAGCAGGAAATTAACAGCAAAGCTTTGGAAAATCTTTTCGTTCCAATCTAGGCACCAGAAATACCAACATGCCCTCTAATCTTTCTTTTTTTCTCCCTGTCTGGTAAATCTATGTCCATACAAGTGGTTGGATTTTTCTTTACCCCTGTTCCTGCAAAGAAGTCCATGGAAGCAGGGTAAATTTTTCATTTCTCCTGAAGATGTCCTGGATACTTCAGAGCGTCTCAAGTAGCACCATGTATCTAAACTAAGGCAACTGAATCCTTCTATTAGTTGACAGGTCCTGGAGTCTTTTAGCTCTCCTCGTAGCAGACACTTGAAGCTTGATTTATTTGCCCATACACAGATATCTAAGAAACTCCAGGGTCAGGAGGACATCCACGCAGAGATGGCAGGTATGATAAGGGCTGTAGAGGAACCTTCTACCCTTCTAGGGCAGCATCTAGAAGCCAGGTGAACACCCCAGGTCATCTCAAATGACACATTTATATGAGGGTAACTGAATCCTGCCCAAGATGTCTGTCTACTGAGTCTGGTTCTGAACTAGTTAATCTAAAATCCCTTTACAATCAATGAAAAGGAAGGGCACCACCAGAATATAATCTCATATATTTTTCATAACCATATATCTCATCGTAAAGAGGACTGCTGAGTTAGGTGTCTCCAGGTTCCTGCTAAGTCTTTGAGAGTTTTCTACGACTCTGCATTAAATTCTAGTCAATGTGGCTGGACTGCAGCTGCACTGAGCTGGTAGAACACGAACCTGGGGGCTCTGCACCATGCTCTCTCACATGTCCAGTTCTGGGTTAGTGACAACCCACCTGCCCCTCACTGTCGATACATTCATGGCATCTCAAAGACTAAGGTTTAAATTATACTTCCAGCAGGGGTTTCCATGTGCAATGCACCAGATCAGCCAGGGAAGGCTCAGACGGACACTGCTTCTGTAGGGTATGGGACATCCATTGTAAACCATGCTGGGCAATAATGGCTTATTTAGGAGACAGAGTAAGACATAACTCCTCTCATGTGAGATGTAAGAAGAATCCTTTTTTTTTTTTTCTTCTAACTTCTGATTTGTCTAAAGAACAGATGCAATCAAACAAGTTTTTAAATGAATACTCGTCTGCATACACTATACTCCGGCAAAGAGCACCACAAAACCACAGAACTGGTTTTGTCATCTGCAGGACTGTACAAGCACAGACAGGGAACACAGAAGATGACTGGGGTTACGCAGGAGGGAAGAAACAAACAAACACAATTTCACAAGGGCCATGTGTTGCTACACTGTGCAGTTCCCATTCATTCTGGGATCATACTAAAAGTCATCTCCTTTCCTCCTTGCTAACTTTGAAGAACGTATCTATGCACAATCAGCTCATCTACTGCTGGTCTTCTCTTCACCACGCTTTCTTAGCTGTTCCCAGTCACTCAAGTTGTTTCCCTGTGACTTTACATCAAACTTGAGGAAAATTATTTCAGCTAGCAGTAAATTTGCCCAACACCACAAATTAAGCATAGGAGAGGTTATTCATGACCCCAGTCTGACGTTAGCAAATAGTTTTAATAAAAGAAATTAAATGGGAAGGGAGATTGCAGAAATGTCCAAATATTTCCTTTTGCTATTTTTGAAACATTCTTTAAGCTCTTAATTTCAAAATGACATCTTTGTTTGAAAAGTGGTACATATTTTAAAAATTAATGAATAAACAATGTGAAAACTAATCAAAAGGTGTCATTTGTAGAAGTGAAATGTTTAGATGAATGAAAGCGAGTTCAGGATATTTTTCTTGCTTAAAAGAATCACCAGGATCACAAAATTTGTTTCAGGCTGACTCAAAATTCTTTTCCTTGACAATTTTTCATTAAGGCCTCCAAACTGACATTTATGTTATTGCTGACTCTCAGTTGCCTGTGGATTGATTATCCAGGCTGTGCATTAACTTTGTCAGGAGTGAGAGAGAGACAATACCCACAATGCCCATACCCACTCTAGAGCTGAATGTCTCAGAGCACGGGGTGGGAATTTCAGGAGCAATATGTCATACACCATCTCCTGCGTGTTGGGAAACACAATGCAAAACCACCACCTAACCCAATACGTGCTCACCTGTGCTTTTCCTTTATTCATACACCATCCCTTCCTCCTACTCACCTATCCCTGTAGATAGCTAAGATTTGACTTCATTCATATCTCTTGACTTTTCATTTTATGAAAATAGCATCATATTTCAAAGCTTGGATGAAAACTTCTCTGTCCCCTGCGAGGCAGATCTACCATCTCTGCCATTTTTTATTTTGCCACTGTATTAGACAGGTCCGCAAAGTCTTTCTGTGATGAGTTTTGACATGCATGACCATGACTGCTATTTCAAGAAACCTGGTGTGAGTTTCACAATTCACTTTAGTCTGTCGTTGGTCATGCCTCGAAGCTTCTTTTTCTAACTGTGACATGGATGGTGTTTGGGAACGGTATAGAAACCCAAATAAGGGGAGATAGAAGGGAACAGTTACCACAATGCAGTTAGGTTTGGGTCAACATCGCAATAGTCATAGCTACCTGGGAGAGCACGCCCTATGTTGGAAGGAGAGACATCAGAAAGGAACACGCCGTCCCCTATAACATTGGGATCAAACACTCTTGGCCGCAGTGGAAAATGTGGCTTCTGAAATCCTTGGTAATTGGTTGGTCTTGGCTGGGTTTCATGCAGAAGCTTCTTGGGAACTGAAAAAGAGGAGTAAGAAGAGCACAGTTGTTAGAGTGGTTTATTTCAGCTGGTCAGAATGAGAATTATCACATTATGCTATGGGCTCAGCTGATACTTAATTACACCATGTGCAGACCAAACAGACACTCATTTACCACTATGATGAATGCTCTCCAAATGCCAGCACAGAGACAGTGAATGACAGAACGCTGGAAACTATAAAGTGATTAAGATATTGTTTATTTACAATTAAGCTTTGAGACTAGGCTAAGGATCAGATTAAGACATCTTATTTAGGCACCCATCTTAGAAACTGAAATGCCTAGTAAGCCAGGCCTTGGCCTCAGCCCCAAGCTTCAGAGCACTCCAGCTAGACACCTCTGCTCCTACCATGATAGCGGGCTGGGCACGATGCCACATATCTACGGGGACTATTGGGTACACCTGAATCGCTGCCTCTCTCTCCAGCCATCAAGTTGCTGGTTCAAGACTGCACATCAGACATTTCTGTCCACTCAGATGATGTGGGAGATGCTGATCATGTGAAACCATAAAGCTTAAATCATCCACCACGCAAGTAAGAAACCCCACCTGTGAGAAACCCTCCTCACCCTGTGAGATCTAAAATACACTGTTCCCCATTGGCCTTTAGGCTTTAACTACGCTGGGAAAGGCCCATTCCCACTACCCTGAGAAGGAGGGTGAAGATTCAGCTAATCCCTGCTGCTCTCCGTGTTTCGTCAGCCACACCATTAGCAATACACAGGCGAGGTAGGTTAATAGGTGACTGTTTTGTCAGGACATCTACGGTCTCTCCTTTGGACCAAAGCATGCCTTAGTACAAAGAGTATTTCCTCCGCCTTGACGTTGCAAGGCCAGCTCTTCAGCTGTACATCCAGGTAAAGAAATCAAAGCCGGTGTAGCTACCTCAGTGTACATCCAATGGAGGTGAATCCACACAGTAAATTCACTAATTTGCCCTGTAGGGAGACAGCAGCATGTCATTTACCGAGCTGAACCAGTTCTCTGCCTCAGCCACAGCCAACACCTGAGGCTATTTCAGAGCAAAGTGCTTTTCCATACAAAGAGAAGAAACACATATACAGGCCATTCTGCTCAGAAATTAGAGGAACAGAGTGATGAAAGACAAAAATAAAGAGATTAAAATTTCCAGAGGAGAAAGATATATTTTCCCCGTCAGTGACTGTATACTAATATACACATAAAGGCACCATTTTAACCCTGCAGACAACCAAGACTTTAGTGTGTTAAAGACACAGACCGCTGAGAACTAGGCACAAGTTCAGCAGACCCACAGAAACCCCAGGAGAAGATTTCTGGGATTCTTGGGTCTCCTTTCTCCAAGTCTAACGGCAATGGCCTCTCTGGTCCCAAGCAGGCTGCCACCTCCTCGTGCCTCAGTTTCCCCACCGCTCCGTTGCCAATCGTGCTATCTCTCATCTCCACTCTTCACAGGGGCGTGAAGAAGCGCAATTAAAAATGCAAAGCACTTTGAGATCCTTGGCACAAGCATGAAGGAGGACTTGGAAAGAGTGCAGCCCTGGAACAGAAAGGAAATTCCTGCCTGCCCCCTGCAGCTAATCAGCTGCCAAGATGGAGCCTGAGATTTAATCACGCCCATTAAATTTGCCTGCATAACTACAGATATTACTGGTGGGGGAAGTGATCCAACCACCTTGTTTACATTGTGTTCAACTTACTGTCTTTGCTGAGGCAAAGAAAATTGTAACTATATTTACTGACTGACCTCCTATATTAGGCTGCCAAGATATCAGCACTGAAGTTCTCCCATTATTAGTAGAGTCATGCTAGGTCAGGAAACAGACATAAAAACCCCGCAGCTTCTGAATATCAAAGAGCTGGCACAGCAGTTTCTACTGAAACCTGAATTGGCAACTGTCCTCTGATGGGGAGGCAGCAAAAGAAACACATGCCCTGTTAGGAACCAGGCAGAAGCCCAGGGGATACCCGTGCCAGAGAAATACCAGAAAGACCGGGGAGGAGGTGGGTGGAACAGAGATTATCCTGCAAAGCACACCGTCAGGGAGAATTGCCATTCTGGGTGTCTAATTTGAGGTACCCAAAGGGTGATGATATTCAGAGGGCATAGGGCTCAGCACCCTCCAAAAATAAAGACCCCTTTTGCTGTATCTCAGGCTGAGGACCTGAAAAGCATTTAGAAGACACAAGTCAGTTTTCCCTTACACACTTTTCATCCAAACTGCAGTAACCTGTTGATATGCATCCAGTGAAGAAAATGAAGCAAAAGGAACACAGAGACAACTTTTTTAGCAGGTTTTGGCTAGTCTTTCATGTTTCAGACTGAGTCTTCTTCATAAACATCTCCTTTCACCCCCCAGTATTCATGGTCATCTCTGGGGCACAAGTCAGGCTGGATGGACCTGCATCTTTCTTCAAAAAGGTGATGCCACCAGACACTTAAACATTTGAGCCAAGTGGGAGAAAGAAACACCATCTTTTCCTAAGGACACTCAGGGAATTGAGCTATGTCTTTTCCACCTCGGCATCTGTGCCACCACTGCTACGACTGCTACCTACAGGACCGGGAGAGGAGTCAGGGTAAAGCAAAACATCGCTAAGTTGATCAGCAACTGGTCAACAGCATCCCAAGGAAGAGCAGAGGTGGAGATGTATTCAGATGGAAGCATTCATACAGACTATTTATTGTCACAGCACCTTAACGGGGTAGGGTTGTGCTGCTATGCCTCCGGGATGGCTGAGGAAGATGACTATCAAGGAGGCATTTAGCGCCTAGAAAGGCAGGTGGTTATGAAGAGAGATTCCCAAAAGCAGGCATGTGCTTAATTAGCATGCATATTGGTACTTTCAAAAATCCTAAGAGGTGCTCGTCTTCACTTCAGCAACTAAACCCCTTCAAAACTCCAGAAGCAACTTAGTGCAACAGAGGATGTCTACAGCACATGAACCTTGGCCTTTTCCATTTCGGAGGGCCATTTTTCTCTGTGGACTTCATAAACATCTTGAGGACATTTGCCAGGAAAGGCCTATCTTGGCAAAGAGTATATAGAGTGACGGCACACAGCAAGTCTGTTCTTCTTCTAGTTTATACGATGCTAAACCAATACACAGCTTAGATAGCTTGATTTAGAAAGACAGTAAGGCTTTCTCAAGTGCAAAACACCTCACAATTTCCAGTTAGCTTCTGTGTGGCAGCCAACTCCACAAGAAAGATTAAACATCTGGTTCCTTTGAAATACCCTCCTTAAATTCTCCAGAGAGGAGTGCGCCTGAAACAAAGCATGGCATGAACTGAAGCAAGGTGTCAAGAAAAGTTATTTATGATTAAAACCACCAGAAAAAAAGTACCTGGGATTTAGTCTTATCTCAGCATTAAGCACAGAAATCCTGGCAGGGAAGGGTTGGCACTTGGCCTGCTCCATTCAGTCAAGTGGAGAAGTTAAAGCAACTCAGTCAGCAGAACAAGTGATATATGTGGACAAGAGAGGAAGAAACAGGCCTTCAATCAAAGCGTTAACACATCTGAGAGTCAGGAGCCCTGCACCTTAAAATGCACATGAGAAATGAGCTGGGATCATCTGGAAGAGAGGAGATGAGTTGTTCCAGGGACCTCTGGGGGTAGCAGTCGGCACTGAGATGTGGGTATTTATCCAAATGATAAAATTCTCCGCTAACTTGGGCTGGGCAGCTGAGCAGCACAGGCAGAGGTGTACATTTCCAGATGGCAAGCCATGCTCTGCCACCCACCCCAGGGTCCAACTCAGTCATCACCGCATGAGCCAGGACTTGATCTGGAGAGTGAAGTGTCACCATGGCTGTGACACGCCGTGAAGGCACCTGCAGAAGGTGGTTCTAGGTTATAAACCTGCAAAGGAGCTCCTCAATCAGCAGGTTCATTCCTCTGCCATTACAGGCTTTCAAGTTTTTATATAATCTCTCTGTGTCCTGGCTTCCAGCTCCCACCGCTCATCTGTCTGAATCAACATCATGCTAGCAATAATTTATACCAGTTCCCAACCCAAGACCTGCATTACCCATTTGCAATGAATTAATGGTATCAATCCCACAATAGGACCTCACCATCACTGCCTGGCAGCTTCCCCCCTGCAGGGACAGAGCAAAGGAAAATCAAAGCTGGAGCGTGCTCTCACCACCAGAGCAGACCCATCTGATTCGGGTACAAGCAACCGTCAGGACAGTGTGAAAAGGCACATGCTGGTGCCGCTGACAGTATCCTTGTTTGTACTTGGTGGAGACTCTTTCTGCTGGGATTTTCACACAAGCACTCTCTTGTGTGGCCAGAAAACTGAGAGCTGATGAAAAGAAAAAGTTACTGTGGCTGCAAGCAGCAAAATTCTGAATTATGTTGCTAAGAGATGGAAAAGGCCAGGCGATACCTTGCCTCTTTGTTCACTGAGATCACTCGCTGCATGTTTTCTACTATTTTGATCTATTCAGTTTTAAACACTCCAATTCTGGAGGTTTGGCTAATTGTCACAAGAGATTATTTTGCAGAGGAATATTGCTCTTTCTGAGGAATTCTCTTTCAATATGCTGCTGAGTGTTTCAATTTAAGTGCATATATTATTCCCCTAATCAAAACATTTGACTGCTATAGGCCCCAGATTTTACAGATGGTGAACTGGCTCAGGGACAGAGTTTTGAAAGTGTTTAAATATCAAAATGATTTGTCCAATCTCACAGAGGGAGCCTGTGCCAAAGAAAGGAAACAAATTCAGGCTCCCTATATTTCAGCCTCGCACTCAAACCATCCCCTCTCTTTGCTAATTTGATCATTTGGTGCTTCCTGATGCCTGCTCGGTCCTAAACATGCTTAAAGACTTCCACTCCCAGGACTCAATTATCCCCCAACCTCTATCTTCACTGCATATACAGATCAGTCAGCTGGAGGGCAGATCAATGAAAGCTCAGTCTAGAAACATACAGACTGGGGGTTTGTCATTCTCCAGTCTTCTGCTATATAGTTGCCTGTGCATTTCCAGCCCATAAGGTTTACCCTGAAACATCAGTATGATTAAAGCAGATCTGCAGAACCTTCAGCAAATCCTCCTGTGAATGCCTGAAGCAGAGTGCAATTTGAACAAAACATGACTCCCTCACCGATGAAAATTACAACCAAGCCTTTTATCTGGGCAGGTTGGGGCCAGGAACTGTTGATGCTCAACATATTTTTAAAATAATAAAAAAAAATCCTACTGTGAGTAAACACCCAATATAAATTACTGCAGGTTTTTAGAGGTAACAGCTCTGAAGGATTTTTGTTTGAGACTTGAAAATGCACAGATCCAGCCAGAAATGGGATCATTCATGTTTCCAAACTATTACAAGAAAGCAATTCCTTAGCACATAGGTAAGGTATATGGCGCTCGCAGATTGCAGAATTTGAAGTGGTTTATGTGCTGTAAAACCTAAATTTGCTCAGCAGTCAGTCAACAGTATCTATTTAAATAATGGATTTTGGCTGTGTCAGACCACAAAATATCACAATGTGATCACAGAGCAAGAAGGAAAAATCCCATACGTAAGAAGACTCTGCACCTGGTAACAACAGTAGCACCACTGTGTAGCTAGAAACATGGGGGTGGAAGATGCTAATTTGATCAACAAAAGCAAATTGAGGCACAGCCTACCCCCTTGGCTTTTTCCCAACGGTCTCAGACGTGGCCAAGGAACAAATAGAAACCTTTCCAGGTGCCTGTGCCCCATCTAGCTCAGTGCTGGATGTGCCCCTTTCAAGTGAATGAACCCCGTTTGCAACACATGGCAAGAGATTTTGCCTCTTCTCATGATCATGTGTGTCATGTCAGATACCATAGAATCATAGAATCACAGAATGGGTTGGGTTGGAAGGGACCTTGAAACATCATCGAGTTCCAACCCCTCTGCCGTGGGCAGGGACACCTTCTACTAGACCAGGTTGCTCAAAGTCCCATCCAACCTGGCCTTGAACACCTCCAGGGATGGGGCATCCACAGCTTCTCTGGGGCAACCTCACCACCCTGACAGTAAAGAATTTCTTCCTAATGTCTAATCTAAATCTACCCTCTTTCAGTTTAAAACTGTCACTCCTCATCCTATCACTATACTCCTGGATAAAGAGTCCCTCCCCAGCTTTCCCATAGGCCCCTTTTAAGTACTGAAAGGCCGCTCTAAGGTGTCCCCAGAGCCGTCTCTGTTCCAGGCTGAACAACCTCAAGCCTCTCAGCCTGGCTTCACAGGAGAGGAGCTCCAGCCCTCTGATCATCTCCATGTCCATGCTCTGGACTCGCACTAACAGATCCATGTCATTCTTGTGCTGGGGGCTCCAGAGCCAAAGCCTACCTCCAATTTCTGCCTTGCCACCAGGCATTTCCCCTTCATCTGATAGGGGAGTTTTTGGTCAGATATAGATATAATCACTTGATAGGAGACCACCAGATCCTACAGCTCTCAAATGCCTTCATGAGCAGCTAGATGGCCTGGGCATCCCCACGTGAAAGGCTGAGTACACTGGACATCAACTCCATGCGTTGGCCGCAAAGCCATATCATACCTCTGGACATCCTGTATCATGTTTAGAGTAAAGTATAGTACAGTTTACTAGAAAGTGTAAAGTGTCCCAGGAGACAGCAGGAGATGTGAAGGGGCTTTGTGCAACAGAACATGTCCGAAAGCTGGGATTTGATTAACAGACTGCCATGCGAAATCTTCACTCTCGCAAAAAAAGCAGAGCAGAGGCTTAATGAACCCAAGTGGTGAAGACCTCAGCTTTCCATCTCCTGCAGTCATTTTTAAAAGGGATTTTTTTTCATCCAGCATCAATATAGTCTGCAATCCTGAAACTGAATGCAAAACCCAAGAGAAAGAGGGAGTTACTCAGCCTGCTGCAGGCATGTTTTCCGTTCACGGTGGTTCCAAACCACAGATAACAAGGAAGTGACTCATGCCAATTACAGTAAGTCCACTTCCAAGCACCACGCAGAAACCAAATGAGACTGTCTGGGAAAATAGCCCTGTCATAGGCAAAGCCACCTACACCTCCCCGAGCCCACAGCCTGCACCAGGGCCCTCCTCCCCTGCCCCTCCCTCCAGACACTGCCTGAAGCAGGAATCCATCTCTTCTGCTGGTGATTTTTGGGCTGGTGGGAAGCGGTAAAAGTTGGGATGCCTGACACAACTTATACAAACTTTTGGAGCACTCTGCCAAGACTACTGCTGAGGCAGCCCAGATGCTTTGCCCTTTACTGCATCTTCTGACAGCAGCTAACTACAGCAAGGTTGTGCAATAAGAATATAAAAGTAACACAGACAACCTTTTATCTTGTTTGGCCTCCATGGAAAAGGAGACATTCATCCTTTTCTCATGCCGCTGCAATCAGAGAATTGACTTCAGAACTGGAAGCGATTCCAGCCCAGAAACAAAGCCCATGCAACACAAATTAGCTCAGTCTCACCATTCTTCCCAGTGAAATCTCTCGCAGGTATATGGCTCTGTGATGTCCTCAAACCAGGACGGAGGTTTCAGGAAATGAAGATATCATGGTGCACCTCCAACCGAGACCCTCCACAGGACAGACAGACATAAGCACTGCTCCCCACTGACCTCTCCCTGCCTTGCACAGCACTGCAGAACACCTTTCCCTCATTCCTCCTATTTCTGCCTGTCCAGAAATGCAATAATCTTATTAAAAGCTCCAGTTCACTTAATCTGAGAACTCAACCCATGCATGCCCTGTAGGTACCTAATGAAGAAGTCCTCCTTAAATAAGCTGCGTTCCTAAGCTCCCTGTATCGTCAGCAGTGAAAGGTGGGTGCCTTTGAAAGCCTCCAGGGGAGATTCTGTCTACTTAAATTTAGGAGCCTAATTAGGGATAGTTAATGAATCATAATGTTACCTTTGGATTTATTCTCCTGAGTGTATCTGAGTTAAAATCTTACGAACTGCTTCACATCTTTTACTCAGATATTTTTCTTCTATCTTGAACTTTTCAAATCAGGATTTGAAGCTACAAACGCCTTAATTTCTATCCAATGATGCATGTGCTTGATCTATCCACAGGCAGTTTTCCTCCTGCTTTCATATCCATGAAAGTCAGTTGTTCGTCTTTCATCATCTTAAATGTAATAACAGAATATGAAGCATCTATTGCCAGCAACCCATAAATCTCCTGCTTGATGTGGCTTTTGGTCTCCAAAGGGCACAGTGGAAAGCATCGTATGCACCAGTCTGCTCCCTACATGTTCTATTTGGAAAGAAAAATGGATCAAAAGGAAGAAAGCATTGTAAGAGATACCTGCAGATACGAAGAGTTACTTTCATCTGCTAGATTTCTGGATGCTCCCAAAGTCACTAGAGTTCTCCATTTTCACAAGACAATGCATCTTTAGGAGGATGAGACTCAAGATGAGACTTGTCCAAATTCCAGCATGCTCAGCTACATCCCCCATGGGACCTTCTGCCAGACGGAGCTGTAGGACCTCTCTGGCAGTCCGGCTGCATCTAATCTCCACCAGGCCCAGAGACTGTGACAGTAACTTCATACACCTGAGCATCAGTAGTGTATTTTAGGGAAATGAGACGGGTCTGGATCAAACCATTAATGTCACCTCCAGGTGCTGCTGCTAGAAGCATGGGTAACTACTATCAGCAAGGTCACTGCAGGAACAGAAATCTGACTCGGTACTCGCATATGGAGTGAGTTCAACTCTGCTGAATTAAGCAACTTTCCCTTTATTTACACGCTGAGCTTGGTCAGAATCTGACCATTCAATCATGTACCCTCAATTCCAGAAATGGCAGCAGGTGGGGGAGAAAAAATACCCCTAATAACTACCAGGGCGCCAAGCAGGGACTGACAGCGCTTGGGACAAGCCGCCAGTCTCCCAGGCTAGGAAGGCTACAGCAGGAGAGTCCGAGAGTCAATTTTGGGTTTCCTTTTTTTGCAGTACACAAGGATGTGTGAATCTGGGGCCTGGACTCTTTATTAGTGAAGAGGAAGACACAATACAGAGGATGGAACAAAAAGGAGAATAAGACTAACAAGGAAGTCAGATTCGTTCTTCTGGTCTTCCCTGTTCCCCCTATTTGGACTGCATCTATCACAAACTTGCATTGGTACTTTGCAACACAGCCGACTGGTATGGATTTCTTAGGCATTATAGAGAATACTAGTTTGTTGGTCTCTTCAGAGAAGACTTTTATTACAGAATGTAATTTTATGCAATGCTCTAAGTATATGCACTCCACTTTGGATCAGAGCAGAGTAATGCTAAATTTCAGATTTTAACGCAATTCCTATATTTTCTTATCATGTTCAGTCATTTTAATCAAACATTTAACACTGCAAGACTTTACTATTTTAAATTACTTTTACAGTACAGAAGTGTTGCCCTTGACTTTTTTAGGCTATAAACCTTGGCAGAAAGGTTTTTTTGCAGCTTATCTATTTTTCAGGAAAATATGTGACACAATACATGGCTCCTAGGAGGATGCTGACAGAGCAGTAAGCATTGTGTATTCAAGTGTGGCTGATCCAGAGCCAGGGCATTGCTCATGCGAAGAATTGCTCGCCAGCAAGGGAGGAGCGTCTCTGTGCTCAGGATGCCAACACATACCCAAGGGGTTGCAGCCCTGCAAGTTACCAGGAATCAGCTGAGTCACAGCAACTGATTCTGTAAAACGGGGCAAAAGATACTCCCTTAAACTTCAGTGAAAGGTATACAAGCACCGCCAGTGAAAGAGGCCCTTGGAGGTCTTCGTTATCACATACCCGAAGGCAGTGGCTAGGTATTATGTATTACTGTGAGACACCTAAATGATAGCCAGGGCATGGATATCCAAGATAAAATAAGGAGAAAGGGATGAAGTAAAAGCCCTGAAACATGAGAGGTAACGGTTTTACACTGAAAGAGGGTAGATTTAGATTAGACACTAGGAAGAAACACTTCACTATGCGGATGGTAAGGCACGGGCACAGGTTGCCCAGAGAAGTTGTGGAGGCCCCATCCCCGGAGGTGTTCGAGGCCAGGCTGGATGGGGCTTTGAGCAACCTGGTCTGGTGGGAGGTGTCCCTGCCCATGGCAGGGGGGTTGGAACTGGATGATCTTTAAGGTCCCTTACAAGTCTAACCATTCTGTGATTCTATGAGAAGCCATGCCAACCTCCACCAGGGACAGGAGAGAGATGGCAGGGAAGCAGGAGCCCAGGCAGGAAAGGAAGGTATCAGGGAAAGTAAGAACATCCACTGCTACACTGCACTGCCCAAATATTTGAATAAAAAGTAAGAAGTCTCATGCTTCAGCACCTGAGCCAACAACTAGCCTCATATGATCCAACCATTATATTCCAAGAGTGTCCTCAAACCAGGACAGAGTTAGAAATATAATTTCTCCTCTGAGACTACTGACCAAGACGGACATTTAGGGGATTTCCTGTGCCCATCTCTGAAGCAATGTCACCCATCCTGTAGTCCACAGACCACTGCTGACCTGTCAGGCATCAGAGAAGTGATCCAGGAAAAAAACTAATTACAAAAAAAACTAAAACCAGCATACCCCTGGATGTTCCCCCATGGCTTGTCTTAGTGTCTGCTGGCAGGAGATTCTTCCTGTCTGCTCTCCTTGTCTAATTAAAAATGTTTGTAATTACAGCAGCAAAACTATGCTCTGTAAAAAAAATATTTTCGTTTTATCTAAGTACTACTTATCCAACAGTGCATGCTAGTTCTTTATCAGTTCATCAGGTTTTCTCTCGGTAAGCAAAGAGCAGAGAACTAGACAAGGGGCTAGAATTTTTTTTCCAAAAAGATAGCAGTGCCTTGATAACACAAGCTGAGGAATGTCATCAGAAAGCAGCCGGTAACCTCTGCCATTAAAGGCAGTGACTTTGCCCGGTCACATGGTTGACTTAGTGTGGCAATTCCCAGGATCCCATGAGATGCCCGAAGTGGAAACCCTGCCCAAGGAAAGGTTATCAATAGCATTGCAATAAAGACTAACAGTGAACAAAACGGTGTAAGGTAACTACAGTGCTTAATGGCCTTCAGTTGTATACAGATGAATGCAGACTCAAAAATACAACTTAGTTCGAGATCCAGAACTTGATGTAGGGACCATTGGCTCCTGTTGTTCAGGACCTGGCTTATACAAGAAGCCAGGCTACACTAACAAACTTTAAATCCAAGGATCTATGAACACAGTAGCAAAACTGTTTTCAATATAAATCCTTCTATTCACATGGTCATAACCTGTGAGACATCCTCCTTTGGGGCTGAGGCTTCCTGAGCACAGTGGAAAGTTTGAGGGAAAACCTTATAGATGTTTTTGAATTACGGGAGTATTATATCTCCCCTGTTTTTTTAAAGAAGTACATTTAACTGGCAGAATCTCTCTATCACACAGCATCAGCCTTAAATCCTTTGGCTTGTAGACCATGAAAAGTTCTTTGCATGGTTTATGTATTATTATTTTTTTCTGGTAGAAAAACACGTAGCATCTTGCCTCCATGCGTATCCCGAGGCAGCAAAGACTGCGAGCTCAAGTGTTACTACAATTGCTACTGCGAGTAACTGCCAGTTTTGTGCAACAGCAAATTATAGTCACTTTCCCGACACCACATAAAAGCAGATACACACCATGGAAAACAATGCCGGGGTTTTGTTCGAGCCCAGCAAGGATGTTACTGAGCACCTACCCTACACTCTTATGCAACTTGCCCTGCAGCTACTTCCACCAGCGCAGTCTGGGAGCACTGGAAAAAAAAATGTGGGAATACACAGCGCTGGATTATTGTGGCAGCTTTCCAGTACTTAATAATGATTTTTTTTTTCAAGAGAACACAAGGTTTTTAAAGCTAAATGTTTGTTTCTATTAGGCTTCACGAAATGTCCAGCAAGGACGATATTTCACGCACACTAGTCTGCTCTTTTCCACCCTTCACACACATAATTAAGATTCATTTATATGAATGTACCTATCTCAAATGATACCTGGATTCACACCACCTAATTGAAGGCACTTTACTAGGATGGGAGGTGCCTAACTCACCCCTCCATCAATTATACTGATAGGCTGACTAATCTCTCAGTTTAACCACTTCATTTAAATACCTGCAGTAGTGCAAGTAAGGCTCTGCAAGACTGAGCTGCAAATACGCAAGTTATATCCCCTCACTACAAGAAAGACATTGAGGTGCTGAAGCGTGTCCAGAGAAGGGCAACGAAGCTGGTGAGGGGTCTGGGGGACAAGTCTTATGAGGAACGGCTGAGGGAACTGGGGCTGTTTAGCCTGGAGAAGAGGAGGCTGAGGGGAGACCTTATGACTCTCTACAACTACCTGAAAGGAGGTTGTAGAGAGATGGGGACTGACCTCTTCTCTCCAGTGACAAGTGATAGGACGAGAGGAAATGGGTTCAAGTTAAGCCAGGCGAGGTTTAGGTTGGATATTAGGAAAAATTTTTTCACTGAAAGGGTTATCCAGCATTGGAACAGGCTGCCCAGGGAGGTGGTGGATTCGCCATCCTTGAAGGTTTTTTAAAAAAAGGGTAGACGTGGTACTTGGGGATATGGTTTAGAAGTGGTTTTGTCAGGTTAGGTTAATGGTTGGACTCAATGATCTTAAAGGTCCCTTCCAACCTTAACAATTCTATGATTCTATTCTATGATTTTTTATATATATATATATATAGGTGTAGGACATTGCTGGGCAAAAGATTTATCTCATTTATTCCAACATTAAAAGAGCTAAATGATCCTGAATCAAATCCTACTCACCAGTTAGTGCAGGGCTACTTACGACTCTCTTGAGACCTCTCTAACAGACTAGCAGGTCTCTGACACATCCCAGCTACTAGTAATACTTGATTCACTGGAAAATTTTGACCATGTTGCCACCCCAGCCAAGCCCCAGGGCATTTGTTCTGGGAAGGTCAGCAACGCTCCCTTTTCAGTGGCCTCTGCCAGTTCCTGCCTGTTTGTGTAGCAGGTCCCGTCAGCTGCCATCTCTCCTACCTCACTTTTCAAAATTATTTAATTCAATCAGTCAAAAAGTGTAAATGGAGACACATTGTAATCTGCCACGTGTTTAAAAGTGTTTCTTATTACATATTCCCTAGGAAATGCAGATTGCTAACTCACAGCCAAGGAACTCTCTTCACGCTCTAGCACCTCTATTTTTAGGCTTCCTTTCTGGGACTGTTAAAAAAAAGATTAAGACTTTAACACATACCTTTGCCGTTAGTAACTTGAACCCAGTGCAGATCCTTTATCTGGCATGCACTCAATTTAAATTGCCACTTCTTTCAAGTGGAATATAATGCTCCGTATCGCAGTATTTGTTCCCTCTACGGGATATCTTGAGCCCACCAACCCTGATACCTTATCATGAGATGAAAGGATTAATCCAACACAAAGAGGCTGTGAACATCTTTTGAAAAAGTAAACCTTTAACAAACAAATTTCCAGGAGGAAATATAGACAGGGATGGTTTACGAGACCCTGTAAACAGCAAAGAAACCTCATAAATACAGTCCTTCAAAGTCTTTCTGTCCCATGCTGGGATGATCCCTGTTCATACCAACAGAGAGATTGCCCATCTCTGTAAAGATACATGCTGCAGAATCTGCTCGGCTCACAAGTGAGAGTGGCCGGTCCTCCAAAGGAAAATGAATCCTTATCAACACAACTGAACAGGATAAAATCTACCTCACAACTTGCTTGGGTTATACTGACAAGATGTTATTAATTGCAGTTCCAATAATCATCCGTGTTACTTAAAATCTGAAGTAATTCACCTTAATTACCTTAACTCTAATAACTGCATGGGACCATAACAGTTAGAGGAGAAAAATGGTTGTTAACTTGTTGACTGCCAGATGCAGACGGCTGATAGGAGATATATCAGATATTAAAGTATTAAAACTGAACTCAACCTGGCAGGAGAGGGCTGTGATTCATGCCCATGACTCCTAGGCACAGGGGGAGTAGAAACAAATAACTGAACAAAGATTTAAGCATTAGCTCTTTCAGTGGAATAGGCAAGAGATTAATCTCCTATTTACTCTCAGGTAACCTCCTTCCTAACTTTCTCCCAGTTCAGCAGGAACTTCAGCAAGTCCAATGTAGAAATCTGTTACATTGCCACCTTGTTTACACCTCTGCCATCCAGTTAAAATTATCGTTATGGTGGAGGATGAGAACCAGCGCGTTATTCTGCTTAGTCAGAGCTTTCCATCTTTGAGTTGCTTTGGACTTTTCTCTGCGAAAAATAAGGAACCTATCTGAAAAATCTGTATTCGCTTCCAGTTATGTCCCAGGTAATGGAAAGTCTATGACAAATGGAGTTCAAAGTAAGGCACATTGTGAAAGAGGTACACTCTAATTAAAAATGCAGTGTGTAGAAGAAATGTCATCTCTGTGTTTGTAGAGCAGTCAGTGCAAAGAACTCCCTGCCCAGTTTCCCAAGAGCAATACAAGCTTTGGAGGCACCTAAGTACAGATTTGCAGCCAAGTTTCACAGAGCTGGAAATCAAAACCTAGCATCAGTCCAGTCTCCATATAGCTGGCTGATAAAAGGAGTGAAATGGCTACAACATTATTCAAACTCAGGCATTTAATGAAAGGTAAGAGCGATAACTCTGAAATATCACCCGTAAACAGCTTTTCAGCCTCTCTCAAGGAGAATCACAGCAGTTTGCAAAGCAGGGTCTGGCACCGATCATCATGCAGCCTGTCCCACCCTGTAAATCTCCTGTCACAGACTGAAAGGACAAAAGTGAGACGAATGGTCAGCCTGCCTCTTCCTGGCCTCGGAGTCTGAGACCCAGCCTGGCTGCTTCCCTGCCGGCCAAGCAGGCACGGAGTGGTCTGAGCCGTTTGCTGTGCACCAAAACGATGTCTACCCTCAGGTTTTGCATTTCCGCTGATCATCTTAGAGGCAGAAAGGATTCTTCCTCTTCAGCGAGGGCCTGATGTCATCTGAGGACATTTTGTTTTGTTTACCTTCTTCTGAAAGGTCGGAGACTAAATATACAATATCCACAGCTATCTGCAGGCAACAAGCACCTGGCCATAGAGGAAGAGGGAGGCTGTGATCTGGAAAGGAACCCACGCGTAGGAGGGATGACCCCAGCCTCATCAGCAGACCCTGACCTTCACGCAAAGGGTGCCTGAAGTGATGAGGAAACCCAGGAAGGAAAACGTGTGTGGCCCTTCTGATGTTCTGTTTAGACCCATGAAGATTTTGTGATAGATAAAAAAAAAGATCATCTGATCTTTGGAACCATTACAAAGACACAAGGAGCATTAGCCTCCACTCTTACATGTCCTGGAAGAAGTAAACTGTGGTTGCTGTGATGCAAGGAACTTAAGCACATCATTCACCTGGTACAGTCTGACAATCTTTGTGCCTTTAAACTCTCTTAGCATTCAAAACAGGGTTGCTCCGCCCAAAATGCCTGCTGGGTATAGCGTGTGGCCTATGCTAACTTCTAAGCCGTGTCAGGACCATGCAACACTAAAGGTTGTTTCTGCAGCTTAGCAGGATGGTCCACCAAGTTCCAGTGTCAGGCATTCCTGGGCTTTGGCATTATTTTATCCATCAGTGCAGACATACTCGGCTAAGTCCAGAGGTCAAACACGGAAGACTAAGCAGCTGTCCTAGCTTGGGAGGTCAGCACTGTTCCTCAGGGCTCAAAGCATCTGGGACATGAAGTCACAGGTCTGTGGCAACACAGCAGACGTGGGACCCAATGACCTGGAGATGTGTCAGGCCAAGAAAAGAGCAGGATCTGCTGCCTGTCTGCAGCAGAGGAAGCTGGAATAGCACTGTGGGACAGTACTCAGACACAGGGCCATGGCACATATTCAGCTCGGGGACGTTATCAGCTATGTGATATAGGAACAGACAGCCCTTTAGAAACACTGAAGGCTGAAATGCTTCACGGGGAAAGACGACGGCTGAAAAAGATCCCCTGGCCTCCCCTGAACTGTCCCTGCACACATGTTCCAGCCATGCATGTAACACAGAAAAAAATGATTTATACAAAGGTACCTGCCTCCAACGGACCATCTGTGCTGCACCATCTGCCCTTGTGCAGCAGTAAGCATCCCTTCGACTTGTTTGGAGCTACACAGAGAGCAGCACTCAGCCTCCACCGAGAATGAAAAGAGACTGAACTCAGCCAGCCCAAGCTGAACGCTCTTATCAAACCACTTTATTAGCACAGCGTAGAGCTGCTACTGCCCAGAAACAGGAAGGAAACGTATTACCATATCTTTCCCTAACACTCCTCCTTTCCCTTTAAACACAAAGAACAAAAAGGTTGTGTTAGAGAATCCAGCAGGCTCATGCAATTGTAAAAGGATATTATACTGGGCACCTCATCCATCAAAGAGACCAGCATGGTTTAAGGGAGAGATGGTGGGATAAAATAGTCTCCAGGGCCAAATTCAAGCCATAAATGTTGCTCTTTTTATGTCAAAGGGAAGTCTTTGACTTCTAATCTTTCCATATTTCAATTAAATGATGCAAATGACAGAGAGCTAAAATAGATGACAGATGCACAGTTAAACTCCCCCATGTTCTTGGGTTCCTAAGATTTCTCTCTTAAATGCCTTTACAACCACCCTGTAAAATTACAGTGGAACTTATTCTTAAGCCATGCTTATATCAATCATTTGATTTAATGAGCTATCCAAAGACTGCTTCCCATCGGTGCTTTTCTCCAGTCATGGCTTTGCTAGAACCAACTGCAGAGATAAAAGATAACTTCCTATGTGGAGACTCTCATCCCCCATCCACTCCCACCCAGGCAAGGCTTTAGAGCCAAACTTGTACACAATTAATCATGATTGCATTTTTGCAAAAATATGATGGTATAGTCTGATATTAAAACTCCTTTTCTCTCTCAGTTTGACTGACTAAAAACAAAGGTCCTGTTTCTGATGGAGCTCCCTCAGACCAAAACCTCTAGCTGTTTAAAGAACATCTCTTACAGACATGTTTTGCATTTTATTATCTCCTCGTTCTTCTATAGGTATTTATCAGGGTTTTCCCGGCAAGGAAAACCCTAACTACACTATCAGGAAAACCAACAGAAGAAATAGTCCTAGAGAAATAAGTCCACATCAGCCTTGAGCATGTGGAGCCAGAGACACAGCTCTGGCAAGCCGATCACCCACAGATGGGATGAACTGCATCTCCCCACTTCCACAACAGCCACAGACTTACAAGCACTCCAGCTCTCTTGAGACAGAAACCTTCCACCCAACCTATACACAGGCATTTCCCTTCCCTGGGTGACAAGCTTACCACAGCTGTGCTCCCAGGTCCGGCTCCAACTCTGGAGAGCACAAACTCCTCCTAGAAATAATTATTAATGGAAGTCTTGCCCCAAGACACCTTGACATAGAGCTCAATAGGAGGTCTTACACTGACTTCTGCTAGTGCTGGCACGTGCACACAGATGGACACAAGCCACCATGAGGACAGACTGTCAGGAGAGACACGAAAAGCTGGCTGGGAAACTAGTCCTGAACACAGCCGCCTTCTGCCTCCCTTGTTCTGTGCTCCAGCTTTAATACTAATGGCAGCAAAGAGATGCAAAAATGCTGCTGATAAATGTGGGGCTTAATCAAACAAAGCACTCATAATTATTTGATGAAGAATCATTTTCTTTTTACAAATACAGCAGAAATTCAAAACAGTTGTGTCCTTCTGCATTCATAGTGTGGAAATAACTGCTGTGGAATTTGAACAGTTAGCTAAGGTTTCTGACTGCCAGGCCAGCGTGAGCCAGACCATGTCCTCACCTCTTAGGAGGAATGTTTGGATGCAGCAATTGCTGTTTTCCCTGGGTGGACACAACCGGTCAGCTGGCCACATAACGGGCATCAACAGATTGGGATTCAAGCACTGCACAGATGTCAGTCAAAAATTATGCAGAAAAGGCAAAAGATGATGTCTGAGTAATGAATTATGTGAAATGAACGCGCTACCCTCGTTCCAGTAGTCAGTAGGAAAAGTTGTAATTACAAACAACGCTAATGGGAAGACTTGTTGGCTGTCACAGTTTACATGCCAAAGACATCATGAGTGTCTACCCTGGGATGGCATGACTTTCATATCCAGAGGTGGTCCTTCCAAAGCAAGCTCATGACAGGCAGGTGATGTGTGCTGGAAGCTTACATGGCTGAGCCTGCATCAGCTCTGCAGATAACCAGAGCACATCTACCCCAGGCTACAGGGCTGTCAGCTCCACCACCAAGTCCCCACTTGTAAGCCAAATGCTGAAGGCAATAAACTGTTTAGAGACCGGTCCTATGTGTCTGCCTGCAACAGAACTGAAGAGTATAGCAGAGGATATAAGCCAGAGACTATAAGAAAAAAGTAAATCTGATTTGCATATTACATTAAAATATTCCAGTGCCATACAAGCATTACCATCAAATCTGATTGAATGAAAGCAATTCTTGATCAAGGAGAAAACATTTCCTTTTAAAGTCTTCAAACAGCCTTGGTCCATAGCTGACAATTACCATCCGGTTTTCCTCAAAAATGAATCCAAACCAAAATGTTTCCTAAGCAGCACAGTATGTTAAGAACATGGGCATGTTCTGCCCAGCCACCAGGCCTTAGGGGTACGCTGGGCTCACACCACAGGCACTGCCAACTCTCAGAGCAAACACAACACAAGGGGAGATGGGCTGAGAACTGGCACCCGGCCTGTCTGGGTGCTCCCAACTGAGTGGCTGGATATCTGGTCAAAGCCCTGGGAGCACTGCAGGCAGAATTTGTCATGAGTTTAAAAGAAGGTTTGAACATCAGATTTCTAGTGTAAGTCACTGGTTGCTGCATAAGTAAAGGCTTCACCCGGGTGACATGATGTCCCCCCAGGATCTAACTCCGGAGTGTCCTACAGAGCTGAGCTGCATGGTCCTCCCAGCACCCAGCTCTCTGGTCTGCTGGCACTGCTGCTGTAGGTCCGTGAGCTACACTTCTCCTTGCAAACTCAGGAGGCCCAGGGCATTGCTCCAAGCACTGGCAAAAGAACACTTTTACTCTTTAAATGTTCACATAGTCCTCGACAGAAACTTGGCCCGCGCCAACTAGTGCTCTCCTCAGTCATGGCTGGCCATAGCCTGGATCATTGCCCTCAGGTAGTTGGGATACATATGATTGCCCTGTTTTGAAGGGAAAACACCTGGCTAGATGCAAGTGCTGCTGTGCCACTCGCCCCCAAGACCAGAGAGGCTTTGGCACATCATATTTCCCAGCACAGGTGCAGCCTCTCTGCTCAGAGCAGTGCCCTTTCATCACCATTCATTAACGCCTAACTCAAGAAGTTTTGGTAAGGAGTAAGACCCCCAATGCACGTGGTCATACCTTCCCGTTTGCACAAGAGAGAGCAAGCCAGAGTCTGAGCTAATTTAAATCGTCCTGAGAAATCTGGCTGGGAGTCCCATGCTGTAGAGTGAAGCCAGCTGGAAAGTAAGGCTTTCTACTCCACGGTCTGCGTACAGAGCCAAAAATCACATGTGGGTAGCATCACCAAAAACCAAACACCTTCTCCTGTCCTGCCTCGAGTTCTGTGTGAAAACAAACAACCGCCTTCACAGTTGGAAAACTCATATTTCAAGGTAGAGTTTTGTGCTTCAGGAAAAAATACCCCAAAGTGAAAGAGCAGCATTAGCTGTTGGCACTGCTGAAGAGAAACCCGAGGACAGATGTACTGGCAAATAGTCACGGGAGAAGCACAGCAAATCCTGGCCCTATGAACAACACACTACGTGGTTTTACACAAGTCACTAGATCAACTTGAGGCAACTGCAAAATAAGTTGAGTGTCGTGGAGTAATAGGGCTGAAAACGACCTTGGAGGGTCATCTAGTCTACCCTTCTGGTCCCACAGTAGGATCCAATCCAGCTCACTTTTTAAACACTCCTGATGATGTAGACCCCACGATTACCTTTCAGACTCTTCCAGAACTTCCCACTTTTCACCACTATTATTTTTTAATATATAACTCAAATTTCCATTGCTACAATTTATGTTCTTATCCTCTCCTGCAAGGTGGTTAAGAATAGGTAGCCCTCCCCACCTCTGCCACAGCCTTTTATGTATCTGAAAACTACTAACCTACTCTCTTCCCAGACTTTTGTTTTTAGGCTAAATAGCTTCAAATTAGGATTCAGATTACAATTGTACCCAAAGGCAAAACCAAGGCTGAGGTTCTCCCTGGAACCACACAAATGTAGAGTGCCCCTGCTCCAAAATGCTTATAATTGACACCAAAAAAAAAAAGAGAAAATGAAAGTAAAATGGTCAAAGAAAGAGATTATTCCTGTTTTAAAGGTAGGAAGCTGGTACAGATAGACACATTTAATCTTTTCAAGAACTCCCATGGGTGTAAAGGAGTTTACAGAGGGTTTAGTACCTAACAAAACTATTGCATATAAAAATGTGGTTATTTCTGTTTTTACTGAGCTGCTAGATAAATTATTTTCAAATACAACCTGAAGATGTACAAACGTTTGTGACAGAGCTGGGAAACACAAACCAGATCCTCCATGTCCCCCCTCCAAAGCCCTAATCTCAAAACCATTCCTCCTTGTAGGGGAAGCAGTGATGATTAATGATATTTTTCAAGGCTCTACGAAGATGATATTTTTTCTACAGGAGCTTGAGACAAAATGCTCATTACTTGCTTGAAACACTCAAATGCACCCTTCCTTGCATGGCAAACCATAACAATGAATACAAGTTTAAATGATTCTGCACATCAAATTTACCGTACATGCAAATTTGCTTCAGACAGAACCATTATTAATTGCCTGAGTGGTCAAATTAGGGATTTTCTAAAAATGCCTTCTGAGTTTGTATGTGCATTCCTTATCATCCATATGCTTCACTGAGCAATCACTCACCATTTTAATTCATTCCTTTTGACATCAGCACACACACAAATTCCCTGCTTGTTGCAACTTTATGCTTTAGCAACATTTTGCATGCCCTGCACTGTCATAGCTTCAAATTTAAAATAACTCACACAGTAGAAGTGAGCATATCTCCAGCATATCCACAGAATATCAGACACCTTATGCCAATCTGGAGGACTACAGTATTAGAAAATTAGCAGACCCTGAATATACTTTAATAAACGCAACATTAACACTAATGAACAAAAGAAATCACAGGGAACAGAACACCTCTAAATAAATGTAAATACTACATAGTTTGATTTTGTCTCGGGGTATGAAGTTGCATGTGAGGATAGAGTTAGACAAACAATTTGATGAAAAATTCTGGTCCTAAACGAACCTCAGGGGAAGCAATAAATCTTGCATTTTTCAGATACAAAACATATCCGCCAACTGGAAAATCTGTTTGGGGTCAGTTAGCCACAGAGCGTGCTTGGGTTGACGACCTCCGTCTGTTCGTGCCCACATAAGTATAGCAGCAAACCATCACTCAGCACAGCAACAGGGCAGGAGTCAAGTCAAATTGTACCTAAAGGATGGAGAAGCTGTAGTACTAGCGCCGGAAAAGCACATAGAGGTCCCAGTGGATAAAGAATACGCAGTGCAACGCTCTGACTGTGGCACATTACTTAGAGACATAAAATGGTGGAGTATTTTAGGGACTGGGCATGTTACCTCTCCTACGTGGCATGGGTGAGACTGAAACTGGAACATCATGTATAATTCACGCAGTCCATTTGTTTTAACTTGAAAAAAGATGAAAGAAGCACCACAGATGAGGCAGTGGTGTGATTTAAGATCTGAAAAAATGCTTTATGCTGGAAAATGGAAAGAGCATGATGTTTAGTGTATCAACATGGAGCCTATGAAAGATGACTTGATTTGATGTATTAAGAGAAAGAAACCACCAGCTTCCAGTGAACACTTCAGTCTAGCAGAGGGAGTCATAACAAGAACCACTAGCTGGACACATCCCAGATTAGAGATGTGGTGCAAGTCTTGAACACTCAGGATCACTAATCTTTACTATCACTGCCACGGGTGACTTGTCCTTCTTACGGGTTCTTCAAATTAGGCCTGAACCCCCATGTGGGATGTGTTTATTGTACTGAACTTAGTATAAAAGCAACTGGATAAGATATAATAACACATATTAGATCATGTCGGATGATCCCAAGGTCCCTTCTGGCTTTTAAACTCTAAGAATGAACCTATGACCTTTATAAAACACTGGCTGCACTGGAGAAGAAATTTAAATGTATGTGTAATGATTTTCCCACTATGCTAAAGAATGTATCTTCAATTCTGTTTCTAAGAACACAACTTCATGTTTTTCCAAACATGGCCTATACTCCCATACTGTCAGCTCCTGCATTACTATTACTATTTCTTTGCACACTGAGGTAGTATGTCCTGTGATCTCAGCACCACCAGAGTCCTTTCTGTTCTGCCAAGATTGTTCGGTTCCCTCCCAGCTCTTCCCCACGTACTCATGCAGCCGACACTCCTCCTTCTCCTGTTTCCCCTAACTGGTGTCCCTCTTGCTGTCCCACCCTGCTGTCTCTAAGGAATCCCCCAAATTAGACTTCTTAAATTCTCTCTCTTGCTTTGGGCCAGTCCTGCGGGACCCAGCTTTCTCCCAGTACACAGACACACACCCCTTCCCTAGTTTTCAATCCCCTCTCTCTTCTCGTCCCAGACCCTGCATTGACAACCCAGACAATTTAAGGCACTTTGCGCCAGTTGTGCTGTGTCCATGTCTATGTGTATGGTATTAGCTGAGGATGACTCTGTGGCAAGGAGACTTAGCTCAAAACTCTTTAATTGTGGTTCAAACAGAAATGCCTAATTTAAAATTAGATTGAGCCAAAGCTAAAGGCTGAGATTTTCAGCATGCACATAGAAAGAAAGGCCCGTATCTAATTCCTATAGATACCTTGTAAATGCTTGTGAGTATATTGCAGACCGGTCTTTCACTGATGCACAGATTAAGCAGGCAACCCCCAAGCACGGCCTGTCTTCGCTCTGTGACTCTTTGATGACATCTCTCAATGTGTGTTTTCACTGCATTACCTTTAAGACTGAGCCAAAACTGTCCCTGTGTGAGAGACAATTGGAAGAGTAAAGAGTTTGTTTCCTTTCCTTTACAATTTGAAAGTGGCAGGAGGCACAAGAGCTATATACACCATCTCAGCATTTGTCCCGTTTTCCAACATCCTATATGCTACCTACTGTAAAGCCACGAGCAACCCAATCGGCCCTCATAGCTGACCCAGCTTTGAGCAGGGGGTAGGACAACAGTCCTTCAGAGCTCCTTCCCAACCTGAATTACTTTATGCCCTATGATCCTATGATCCTGTTTCATTGCCCTTCTGTGATGGAGTTCTGCCTGGAGCCCCTTGCAAGAATCATGGTTTATTCTACCTGGTTTCTCTTTGAGTATGTCACTGCTCTCAACACTATACATCACCCACTTCGGGGTGGGAAGTCAATGAGAAAAAAGGCAGGCAGGTCCACCTGACCACAAAGACTATATTAAGCAGGCAATGGAATCTTCTACATACAATCCTCTCTCTAGGTGTAGCTAATAGGACTCTTTAACCTAAATGAAGCAATTTTACATGTGTTTATTTCACGCTGATGCTCTTTTCTCCTAGTCCCTGACTCCTGAAGCCTAGCTACAACCTTTCTGTGCTTGCATTTGTCCCACGGAGGCAACACGTACGTTAGTGTGTCTTACCCCGCCGCCTTTGAAAATCAGCCCGCAGCCCCGCGGACGCCAAGCCCCTCTTTGTTTACGGCCTTGTTATTTTCATTCACTCTCGCTTGCACTTGCAAAGTGAATCGTTAATGGCAATCACATGTGCATAGGGTGTCACGCCCCAACACATGCCTGTCTGTGATTTATCGCCCTCCACTTCCTGGCACAGAAGGCAAGCCCAACATCTGGTTGTGACTAGTGCCCCATTTTGGTTTGAGGTTCCTTTTCTCCCGCCCCGTCTGAAAAGCACTGAGAACCAAAAAATGATATCAGGGAGCAAACCAGCCCACGCTGCACTGGAGCAGGGCTTGGGTCTTGCCGTAAAAGCAAGTGGGGAGCAACTTTCAGCAACACATCTACAAAACACACTCTGGTTGATTCCTGTTTATAGTGTTATATGACCACACATGCCCCTATGCCCTGCTGACACTCAAGATGTGGTTTGCAAACCACTCAGAAGTGGCTTGTTGAAGAAAACTCATTTTTATCCCCTTCATCATTAACAATTTGAGGAGCTTCCCAGTCTGCTTTCACAGAAAAATAGTAACTTATGTGATGGAGGGTTAGATCAGATTGCCCACTCTCACGGTCCAACTCAGGCATCTTAATTGTTATGAAACCTAAATTCAAGATGACAATGAGCAATTCGGAGAACTGCCAAAGGCTCAGAGCTTGGCTCCTAACACTGGAGAAAATAATCACTGATTCTATGCTGGAAACCTGTAACAGACAGACCTCATGATTGCCAATCAATCAGAAGTGTGAAAAAAATCAACCCTTAATAAACATTACAGAGCTGATAAATCCTGAGGGTGCACCAATTCCTGTTGGAGCTACTAAGGACATTTCAGAAGGTTTATCTATAGGCAATGATCAAAGTGGGGACTTAAGAGAGACATGTCTGAGAACTTTTAGAAGCATCCTGTGCAAAAAAGCAGATATGCCAGTGCACTTCTACTCTCTTCCATTATGTAATTACCATGGGAGTTTATATGTCTCGTTAAAGGTGCTGGTGTGATATAGCAGGTCGTGGAACATAGGGACATTTCAAGACTTATGTACACAACGTCAGAAGAAAAGCAGTATCACCACTAGTCTGAAGACCTGAAATGGCCTCTCAAGGCAAGAACTGACAGACAACGCTGAGAGCTCTAGTACAACACACGATACCCTGGGAACAGCAGGCCACTGGCTAAGGTTACCATTAATGCACCTGAACTCCAGAGGAAATCACCCTTCTGAAGAAATGTTTCCCATGGAGGAATCCTTTATATCTCAGGGTGGGTTATTCTTTATTTCATATTTTGGTTTTGCATGCTTTCCCAGACTGACTTCCTGACCCTAACAGAGACACTTAAGAACAACAAGCCCTAAATCTGAAAAAGAGAATTGCAAAGACATGTGACTTATAAAATAAACTGAAAACTAGTATTAAGACATGCTAACAGGAGTACAAATTGCAGAATCATAGAATGGTTTGGGTTGGAAGGGACCTTCAAAGGTCATCTTGTCCAGCCCCCCTGCCATAGGCAGGGACACCTCCCACCAGCCCAGGTTGCTCAAAGCCCCATCCAGCCTGGCCTTGGACACCTCCAGGGATGGGGAATCCACAACTTCTCCGGGCAACCTGTTCCAGTGTCTCACCACCCTCATTATAGAAAATTTCTTCTGTATATCTATTCTAAATCTACCCTTTTTCAATTTAAAACTGTTGCCCCTTGTCCTAACACTACAGGCCTTGGTAAAAAGCTTCTCTCTGTCTTTCTTACAAGCCCCCTTTAAGTATCGAAAGGCTGCTATAAGGTCTCCCCGGAGCCTTCTCTTCTCCAGGCTGAACAATCCCAACTGTCTCAGCCTTTCTTCAAGGGAGAGGTGCTCCAGCCCTCTGACCATTTTCATGGCCCTCCTCTGGACCTGCTCCAACGGGTCCATGTCTGTCTTGTGCTGAGGGCCCCAGGGCTGGATGCAGTACTCCAGGTGGAGTCTCACCAGAGCAGAGTAAAGGGAGAGAATCACCTCCCTCGACCTGCTGGCCACACTGCTTTGGATGCAGCCCAGGATACGGTCTGTTTTCTGGGCTGCAAGCACATACTGGGGGCTCATGTCCAATTTTTCATATACAAGTACCCCCAAGTCCTTCTCCTCAGGGCTGCTCTCAATTCCTTCATGCCCCCCTCTGTATTGATGCTGGGGATTGCCTAGGTGCAGGACCTTGCACTTGGCCTTGTTGAACTTCATGAGATTTCCATGGGCCTGATCCTCAAGGCTGTCAAGGTACCTCTGGATGGAATGATTTCACTTACAAATCCAAGCAGTCACTTTTCTGCCTTTTTAGTTTTCTGCCATTTCAGTGAATGGAATGGACTGATTTATCAAACAACCAGCAGGAGCGAGCAGCCAGGTTTGCCCTGCTTTGGTGGTAAAGACCTTATAATTCAGCTCAAGTCATGTCATGAACCATATGGATAAGCATCCTTGTACAAAGTTACTCATCTGCTCACACAATAGAGTTAATGAGCCAAAAATCTAAACAACAAACTTTCCTTTCTCCTCCTCCACACCATAAATTAGATATTAATAACACTCATGAAAATACTGTTTTGAAGACAAACCCATGGCTCACGAAGCGCTAAGCCTCAAGCACAAAAGAACCTTTGTCCAAACAAAGTCAGACACCCGTGAACAGCAATAAAAGTCACCTATGTGCAAGTATTAACATCTGGACTTAAAAACAACCCTGGTGGATGCACAAGGGGAAGTAGACCTTTCAAAATAATTTAAAATGTATATCTAAGGGTTTTTTCTACCTTTTCTTACAATTGTAAGGGTGCTGAAGTTGCTATGTCTATGCTTATAATAGGACAGGTCAAGACTCATGTTCTGACCCTCAGGGCAATATGCACAGCACAGCTTCTGTCCATATGGCTAAAATTTCTCCCTTGCACCCTCCCACAGGGCATGGCTTCATTCACACTGCTTGCTGGGAAGAGTCGCTGGCCCATGCTAGCTCCTAGACCATGCCTGGACAAGGGCTAGTTAGCAAAGCCAGGGCAAAAAGCACAGGAACGCTTTAACAGTTTGGATGATGCAAGGGCAGTGCTTGAGCCCACCCCACACCTTGGACCTGTGCAGTTTGCTAGTACGGACGCAGCCAGTCAGAGTAGTCAGAGCCGCAGACAAAAAGTCATGTGTCTGATTATTTAATACAGATACGGTTTGATCAGAGGTGAGCTAAAGTCAGAATCTGTGATGCAAACACCATAGAGAGAAAATTAATTTTTGCCTTCCTCCCAGCTAATGCAGTTGCACTAGAAAACTATCATAGATATATATATATATCATATTCCTACTTAGCACCTATTTATATGCAGTATCATATATTCCTCCTGGCTGGATCTCACTTATTATTGTTGATAAGTAATCTGACTCCTATGTTTTAATCTACAGAAATGTCATCACAAACCAGGATTTACCAAGACCACAAATAAAATCTATTTCCCAGGCAAGATTGGCTTCCTACTGTGCAGCTATTCAGAAAGGTGTGGGAACACCAACACTCATTCTACACAGTATTCCCCTGTCCTGGAAAAGGTGTTTGGGAGAGGGAAGACTTCATGTGCCTCTAGCACAAAAGTCAAAATGAAATATTCTGAAAGATGCACTGTTTGCCTTGCAGCATTAGAGTCAAATGCCGTGTGGTCTTGAGAAACAGAGCTGTGCTGCTTCTCAGAAAATGAGGAAAGAGAAATGAGCAGTAGCCTTCAGTCTGACCACTGTGCATTCTAGCATTTCATTTATGGTTTGCCTTCACCAGAGGATTAATTTGCTGTTAATCTGAACCCTCCCTGTTCAGAGGCTCCACATCAGCAGTGCCTCGGAAAGAACAGCGTCTCTCAGGACCTTCTCATAATCAAACTACAGAAACGTGGTGTGCAGGCACAGGAACTAAACTAGCTGGAAAAGTGTTTAGAGTGCAGTTATCAATGATTCATTTTTCACAGTGAAAGGATACATCAAGTGGGGTTTTGGAGAGGTCAGTCCTAGATCCGGTTCTAATGAAAATATTTTAATTTTCCCGGACACAGAGTACCTGGATGGTTACCAGGATGCTGGAGTATAGATAATGTTTATTACATTTACAGATGATACCAAGCTAGGAAGGACTGCAGTAAAGGGGGAGGGAGAGAATTCAACATATCTTGAGAGGCTGGAGATACAGACAAGTCCAAGATACCAAAGTCAGCCAGGAAAAATCCACTAGGCAAATACAGGATGAAAATCAGCTGCCCACGTAGCAGTCCTGCAGATCACAAAGGTGAACATCAGAGGTGATGTCATGTGGCTGATGGACCTCAGACCAGAAGATCGAAAGCCCTTCCTTTTGCTCAACAGTCGTAAGATCTCAGCTAGAGCACTGTGCCCGGTCTGGGGCTCTTGGTTGCAAGTGAAACATGGACCTCCAGGAGATACACCAGAGGAAAGAAGAAGAACAGTAATTTCAGCAATACTGATACTGTCACCATAAATAGCAAAAGACTGAGAAGGAACATAGCAGACATGAAAACAGGCTTTAAAAATATGAAGGTTACTGGATAGCAGAAAGAAAGAATCTGTTTTCTATGCTCATTTGGACACATGAGAAGTAATGGGCTAAGAGAAACTGCAGCAGGAAATTTTTGGTTAGTCACTAGGAAAACATTTCTAATGGAAAGGAAAGAGTGAAAGTACATTGCCAGAAGAGTATCCTCTGACCTGTCAGGAGTGGTCAGTGTCCACCCTGCTTGGTGACAGGAGGGTGGACTAATGAGCTCTTGAAAGGATCTTACAGTTCTATGACTCAAGAGTGAAGCAGTTACATCTCCATGTGTCCAAGAAGTTCCTGACAAAGTCAGCCTCTGTTAGCAACTTTAAATTGCCTGCTAGCCATGGACACAGTACTATTACAAATCATTCTTGGTTTTCCAGTCGCTTTTGCCAAATCTCCAGAGCCTTCCAGACTTAATCCAGCCTAATTCAATCCCAGTTGTTTGCTCAGTCATCAAGTCCCCTTACCTGGATATGATAACTGAGCTTTGATCATGTCTGTTCTCCAAGGTGGCAGTGATAAGGTCTATATTAAGTCACCAAGGCATCGTGTTGCCAGCTGACCAGGAGCTCTTACCAAAACACTCTTTAACCTTATAAGGATGGCAGAAAAGCACATGAGTTAGGGAAGCAGACAGAAAACTCAAGTCTGCCCAGTGGGAACTAAATAAAAGCTGAACCTTCAGATCATCTCTGCGGGTCAGCCACAAAAGCCAAAGATCCAGTGAGCAAAGGACTGGAAGGCGTGATTTGGGTTTTCAAGTGCTTACAGATGTGACAAACTGTGTACTAGAAATTTAGTCTGAATGGACTTCCATCGTACTCCCCCATGCAGCCAACCATTACCAGCAAAGAGATGTTTCGAACCTACAGCATGACAGAAAAAAAGCAAGAAAGCCCAGAAGAACTCTCCAAGTATTACTGGGGAATTTGGGGGTGCACATGTGCAGAGGTGTGTAGGAAATGCCTTCCCATGCCCCAAAACACACCTCAGCAGGATCAGACCTCCCAGCCCCTGAACATGAGGAAGGCAAAGCACCTGAGTCACCTTTGTGTCCCATCCCCTCTCTTCCACAAACTGTTTAGGACTGTGATTTGAAACAGAAAACTTCTCATTAGCATCTCTTACTTGTGAGATAGCTGAGTGACTACTATTTTTGAACAGTATAAAAGCCACCAGTCAGCAGACTGACAGGTTTCACCCTTGAAGGAAGAAGGTATTTCTATTTACCTTTTGCACTTCTGCCTTGGAACAACAAACTGTCATTTCTTCATAACAGGATTAACTGTCCCTACCACCCACCTCCGCATCTTCCCTCTGTGTCTTTGGAGCTGCTCAACCTGTATTTCCTTTCCTTTCTTCTTGCTTTTTGCTTCAGAGAAGCACATCTACAAGGCTACTGAGGGATGTATCCTGCCTCGCCTCACCCCTGCCCGACGTGTTTCATAAAGCAGAACGTCATTTGGATGGGAGCTTCCATAGTGCGACGTTTCTAAATCATCATCTGAATGTTTCAGAGTGCCGAAGCCTGAAATAACCAAGCATTCAGCAAGTGACCAGCAGTGACCTGATTCTGGCAGTCAGCGATGTTGTTCTAGCAGTGGATGTTGCTTGACGCCTAGCCCAAATAGATGCATCATCCTAGCAAAGCAAAGAGAAAAAGAGAAGATGCAGACAAGGAAGCCTTTCTCTGCAGTCACTACAACAGATAGAGAAGAGCGCCAGAGTTGTGACCCCTGGCATGAAGGATTTTGCTGGTGTTATCACATCAGCCGTAGCAAAGAAAAAGCCATCAGGTTGGTCCCAGCTGTACAGGAGAAGGAAAACCTTGGAGCAGCAGCTTGGGTTCTGCCTGCCTTTTCTTTGCGCTCATTTTGTTTCTTGCCCTGAGTGTACCACTTAAGGCAGGATTCGTGACACAGCAATCAGGCACACGAATTTCACTTCAGGGAGAAGGTAAGTGCTTAACGCTAACAAAATGAGTCACAAAACCAAGAAAAAAATACTGATTTCCTGCCCAGGCACCTCACTAAATTTCTTCACACCTAAACTTACTTTGACATCTAAGGTTGGCATCCACTGCGCATGCCCAGGAACGCCACCAGCTCCGCTAAGCACCCCTGAAGGACCCATCTCCTGCAGCGGTCTCTTGCCACATTGACAGCACCAGCTTCGGTGCAAAGCCCAGCAGTCACAGCCACTCTCCATCAAAAAAAGTGCACACAACGGCCACCTTCTGCAACCTCGTCACTGGAGCTCAGGAAACAAGAGCTGCACTTCCAAGCCCCAGCTCAGCCTCAGGAGGACTTAACAATTTCCACATCCTGAAGAGACCAGAGACCCCCGCTGAAGGAGTTGCCTTCTCCTCCTGGGGAAGCTCAGCAGCCGCACAGCCCTGAGCCCACAATGCCACGGGGCAGAGCCTTGCTGTGAAGCTTCACCACCGCATGAGCGGATTTGAGTTTTGCAACCCAGGTGAGGGTGGGCTGTGTCCCTTACAGCCACCCTGGTGGCCCATACTGCTGCTCTTCTCTCAGGAGCAACAGCAACAACAGCCCAGCCATCCAGGGAAAGAAGCCTACAACCATTTTGTTGCTTCAGTCATCAGCCACACACGGCAAACACCTACTGGGTGCCTCAAGCAGGCCCTGGTCACAGAAGCAGAAAAATTGCTGGCAGCATGGCGCTTGGCTCCTGCAGCCTTCGAGCTAGGAAGGGGAGAACCAGTGTCTGGTCTCGATTCCAGGCTGATGCATGCAAGCACCTAGGTGCTCATGCGGATCATGCTTTACATTCCTCCTGGCCTCAGTTCTCCATACAGGCAGGATAAAAGCACCTCCCAGCAGCCTGTGGGGCACCAAAGGCTAACGCAAAGCTTTTGAGTGACAGTGAGCAGGACCCGTAAGTCGCTCTCATAGACAGGTACAGCCTTTTCCATTGCAGGGACTGCAGGAGCAAATGAGTAAAAACACATCCACATCCCCTTGGACTTCAAAAAGAACAAAATCCCAGTTGAAACTCTGTAGTGAAGGCTGCAAGCTGAAGGACTCTTTACAGCAAGAGTCAAAAAGCGTCTTGAGAAAAGAAGAGCTACAGCTTCTACCGCCCTGTCACCCTCTCGGGACTGTGTCGTTCTTTCGCTGACCCCCACAATGGTGTTTTTATGGTTTTCTTGCTTTCCTTTCTGCTCTCTCTCATCGTCCCCCAGAGTTTCAAAGTTACATTTCTGTACTTCGCATCCTCCCCAGCCCCTTGCATTCCTGGAAACAAAACAAGGACAGACGGAGCTGGCTGGCCATAAAAAGCTGTTCTCACAACGAAAGCAGCGCTTTCCAATAAAACTTAAGCAGTCCGGCTGCGCCGCCTGAGCTTCGCTTCCCTGGTTTAGGGCACATCGGCACAGATACAGCAGCCTCAGATGGGTGACATAAATAATAAAGAATCATTCTTAATAGTCACGCAACTTCAGCCTTGCCAAAATAGTAGCCAATACACCCATTCCAGCTACTGCACACTTACAAATATGTTGATCTCTGCAGCCCCCTTCCCCCCAGAGCTGGTAACCGAACCATTCCCAGGTTTGATTTTTCTCTTAGTTGACTTGTTTATTGCCAAATTCCAAAACCAAAAAAAAAAAAAAAGCGCTTTTCAAACGTGATTTATGAAGTGCCTCTAAGTAAGCACACGCATGCACACATAAAAACACACAGGGCTGTGGTTCCAGCTGCACGGGGAAAGTGGCAACAGGGACTCTCACTGCGTAATAAACACTACCTGAGCAAACCCTTTTTTTTGCCTGTGAAGGCTTCGGGCCACATCTTCGGGGGGAGGTATAACTGCATCGCTTCATTAGCTTTTTGTCGGGTTGTGAAATGATGGGGGTTTTTGTTTCATTCTGAAAAACTTCTCTTCAACGCAGACACACACACACACACAAAAGGCAACTCTTGGCCCTCGATCAGTTCAAACTAGGCCATCCCTGCATGCCCAAGAAGTTTAACAGCGCTGGTCTGGTTCTGGGCTCCCCAGTTCAAGAAGGACAGGGAACTGCTGGAGAGGGTCCAGCAAAGGGCCACTAAGATGATGAGGGGATTGGAGCATCTTCTTTACGAGGAAAGGCTGAGGCATTAGGTCTTTTTAGTCTGGAGAAAAGAAGACTGAGGGAGGATCTTATCAATGCTTATAAATACTTCAAGGGAGGGTGCCAGGGGGATGGGAACAGTCTTTTTTTCAGTGGTGCCCAGTGATAGAACAAGAGGTAACGGGCACAAACTTGAACATAGGAAGTTCCATCTTAACATGAGGAGGAACTTCTTTCCTGTGAGGGTGACAGAGCACTGGCACAGGCTGCCCAGAGAGGTGGTGGAGTCTCCCACCCTGGAGACATTCCAAACCCGCCTGGAGGCCATCCTGGGCAACCTGTTGTAGGTGACCCTGCTGTGGCAGGGGGGTTGGACTGGATGATCTCCAGAGGTCCCTGCCAACCCTGACCATTCTGTGTGATTCTGTGATCTCTTCCCATCATCAAAAAGGAAGGCTGTTTAGTTTTCATTTTAAAGGGCAGACAGAAAGCATATTAATCTTCAACTCATCTTGGGTTATCGAGAGTGCTGTGTACTCCAGCCCAAAGCAGCATTGTCCAAGATGCTCTCGCAGCAATTTGCAGAGCAGGGGCTCTTGCATCACTCTTGTGAACTCAGTGTGTAAGTCGCTGAGAAGCAAAACAGGGTTTTCAGCAAAGAACACGGGTCATTTGCTGTAACTTGCATGCTCGGAGTGGCTAAATGTGAGCAAAGCATTTCCAGCTCCAAAACACGCTCCGTGGTAAAGCTTGGTCCAACAAAGGTGGTGCGCACAGGATGATGGGGACCTGCAGCCTCTGCTCGGCTCTAAAAAGCAGCTCAAAATTGCATCTTCAGAGGTCCGTGCTCTGAGCTTTACCCCGGCTCCTGCTCTCCTCCGCAGGCCTGTGGACGTTCAGATATTTTTAGCTGTTTGCCATGAGTGAAGGAATGTCTTTTCCTAAGTTACCTCATTCATAAGGGCAGCTCTGCCAAGACAAACAGGTCCTAAGTGTGATTAAACCGACTCCAGCCAGGGGAGAGAGCTCGCACCACATTAATGTGCACGCTCGAGTCATAAGTACCTGGAATTATTAGTATTTATGGTGCATGAAATTACGTTCCTGACTTCCTCACCTGGCCACACAGATAGAAGTGGAGGAGGGGGGAGTGAATTTCAGATCCTTACGTGGCTGAGCACCTCTGAACGTGCATGAGGAGCCCTGAAAGCACCAAGATGAGTGTGGGGTCATCCTGGGGTGCTCCCCGAACCAGGGCCTTTTCAGGAACACATGCCAAAAGGAAAGCCAGTGGCCAAAAGAAACTCACTTTCTCACCTGGGGAAATCTGTTCTACCCCAGGCTCACTTTGCTAATCACATACTCATCTCCATATGCCTTAACACTCATCTCATCAGAGCCATCCCATAAGCAGACAGCAATTAACACCCTCCTGAGCAAAGGGATCAAGGACTCGATGAATAACCCCTATATAAAACTATTGTGCCTCAAACACCAACGAATTAACCCTCAAAAACACCATCTATGTTGCAAAACCAGCATAGCATTTACCTTTCACAAGTGAGAAAGCTAAACCATGGAAGTTAATTGACTTGCCCAAGGCCACAAGGGCAAATCAGTGTCAAACTAAAGGCAGCACAGTTGGTTCCTTGCTCTGCCCCATAGCTGCCTACGTGATCCCAGGCCCAAAGGACCTGTACGCGGGGGGCAACAGGGTTTCTTTGCTTGATAGAGCTTTCAACAAACCCACTCAAGGCGTTCAGACACAATTTTACCTGCAGATACCACGTAGGCACTGACTGGGAGGTCTGGGCTTAGGCACCTCAGCCATGCCAGGGAGGGAAATGTAGATATTGAATATCTACACTATCTAAAAAACTCTATTATCACACACTTCATCTATCACCTATCTATCTAAAAAAAATTAGCAGACCCCCAGAAACATAAGAAAAGCTATTTCAGTGCATGGACAGGACTTTTCTCCTATTATCCATCACTAGCAAATATATATTGAATGGAGGTGCCTGATCCATAGGGAACTGGTATACAAACAGGTTTAAGATGGGAAAATACTGATGTGCAGCCCCTCAAAGTCCTGCTTTATCCATTTTGGACACTTCATCAGAATTACCGAGCAGCCCTCTGCCAGAATCCCAGAGCTGCTCTGCGCTGCACAGGTTGTTGCACTGTGAGTACTTGCTGGCTTTACGTTAATGTAAATTGTAATATAGGTGATGACGGGCAAAGAGACAGTTACATGCATCCACTCAAATGGATGTGTGTTCGTCATGATGTGTCTTGTGCACAGCATTTATCATCCTCTCAACAGCAACAAACTCAGGACCAACAACAACAACAACAACAAAAAAGCTTAATCCCTTTCCAGGGAGTTCTTGTCTGCAAAATCCTCCTTATGAAAGACAGATGTGAACCTGCCAGCTCAGTCAGATTCAGAAAGCCCTGGTAAATGCAAGAATGAACGGTCTCGCACACAGAATTGGCAAGAAATAACGGGGAGATTCAAACAATGAAAGAAGAAAATCATTTCAATATGACAGGCTGGATTTGAGAACGATTTCAGGCCACGGACATAGAAATCAAAGACCATCATTTCTGGCAATCCCAAAGGAAAACAAACCTTTTCTTTACCCAGAAAGCAAAGCTATAAGCCAAGGTGAAGCGAATTGAGACTGAGGAAAGGAATGATCCCTATTCAGCGGGGCACATTGCAATAATCAGAGCGCACACGTTACCGGAGATGTAATTTAAAGCAGAGATCAAATTCTACAAAGCAAGGCAAAAAAAGAAAAGTAATAGTAAAGGAATGCTATGAGCAACAGGAAACCCCAGCACTGACAGGGCCTTGCTGAACACTACACAAACCATACAGCACAAGCCGCACCTGAGAGGACCTTTCATATCGCACAAATATTCAATCCCCCTGCCAGACTGCGTGCGTGATTTTTCTTTGCTTTTTATTAGCTAAGATCAAAATCCACCATCTAATGAAAGCTCTAAGTCTCTCTAACCAGCAGGGATAAGGAAGATGCCTGTCTGATTTCCTGGATTAAGACAAAACAACAGGAAAGTTTGGGAGGTCTGAGTCTTACCTTAGACTCCTGGCAGCAAAGTGTGGCAGCACTTCATCTGCTTTCCCCATCAAAGAAAATGTCCAAGCCCACTTTTAGGGTGATGTCGACAGCAGCCTCCCAAATTAAAAAAATCACCATTATTCAGAAATCCAGAGCACCCGGCTAAAACCAGCGGGATGACAAATAGCAGTTCAGTAAATCTCAGCCCATTGCTGGATGCCACGGACATCGCACAGATGTACTGACCCCCCGAATCAGTCTCCGACAGATGGGAAACTTTCCGCTCTCGAAAATGCATGCGCAGGTGGTGACAAGCCTGGAAAATGAACCAGGATGGAGAACTCCAGGCTGTTATTGCTCATCAGTAGCCAGCTATTTCAGACAGATACAACACTCCCCCTTTGGACCCAAAGCAATGCTCTCTTCATCCACCAAATGTCACATCCCTGCTCACCAGCTCTGCAAAGACAGGAGATGCTGGTTCAATTAATTCTCAGCCTTCATGTCATGTCTTTTTTTTCTTTACCAATTTGAAATAATTTCTCAATTCCCACCTCAAACAGATTATTACCTCAATTACTTTCTTGTAAGCTTCCTTCACATCATGTTAAAGTGTCCCCAAACTTTCTTTATGAACAAAATAATAGCAATTAATTTAGAAAGCTCAATTCATTGGTGAGTTAGGGCCATTTACCCTTCTATCTGGCCTGCAAACCGACCCGCTTTGACTCTAACAATCCCTTGGGAAATCCAGACTATATTTTAGGGAAGGATACTGCAACTAAGAATATACAAAAAAAAAATATAGCACTGATTGCTATTCATCCACCACCTCAAAGCCGTTTCTGGGTAACGTGACACTTCGACACTTGCCTCCTTTGTGCCAACTTTCACAGCTCAGGGCATGTAATTTCTTCAATTTTCCAGTTGCTTTTCTTCCCAGAAAGATGGCAAACTTTTTTTTTGCAAGCTACGGGATGATCTCACAAGTTTCTAATCACAAGCGTTCCTGCTGTGGGTGACTGCAAGGGATGATTCAGACTACGTGAGTCCTGTTCCAATACAAGAGTACAAAAATGCAGCTGCTGCTGCTTGGAACGTGGCCACCGCTTAACAGAGCAGAAACACACCGCGCACGTTCCCAGGAAAAGCAAGAGGGAGTGTAGCATGTGAAAGCATTGTGTAGCATGTGTAAAGCTGGGGGATTTGCACAGACATAGGAGAGATGGTGATGCCAGCACCATCGGCTTGGGCGTCAGTGATGATGATGATGATGATGATGATGATGACTGATGCCACCATTCCCTGCAGCCCTTCCCTGATGCCCTCTTCCTCCATTAACCCTTAGGCATCCCCTTGTTGAGGCAAAAATTCCAGGAGCTGAGTTGCTGCAACACTAGGGGCTCTAATTACAGTCTAAAGTTGTCTTTTCCCAGCTAAGACCATACATAGAAACAATACCTGTCTTCCCTCTCCAGGCCAAGGGAGTCCCGTGGCCTGCAGGTTGCCACTAGCTAAGGAGAAAAACACAGGCAGTTTCACATCATTCCCCTCCTTTCACAGTTCTTGTTCATCTGCTATCAGTCTCCCATATTTATCACTCTGAAATCAAGTTGTATATTTGAAAATAGATATATCATCTGTCTGACATTTGAAAATCTATTTACAGCGCTTGTCTTCTCATTACCCTGTTTACTTTACAACCTTGATTTTATTGAAACGTCATTTTAGAATATTGATTTCGCTAGAATTGCAAATAAAAATGGGTTTTCTTGGAGAAAATGAAATATATATTTCACAGTCAACAGACAGGAAAACCTTGCATAGAGAAATAATTGGCCCATTTAAGAGGGCTGTGAAACATGTAACTCGGGAGACTGAGGGCTAAGTGCTGGTGTGCTGGGGAAACTGGCGGTTCAAAACCTGCTCACGGTCCAGCACCATCAGACCCATTTATTCAGTCTGTGTTTCCACTTTCCGGGGTTGTGACAATGAAAAACTCTGCAGCAAAACTCAGCATTTAACTCTTTCTCTTCTCTACTGCGACTGTCATTGTGCCACCAGCTCTGCAGCTCTCTCTGTTAAGCTTTTGGTAAAAGGTGGGTGAGTGGGACTGGACCTTCTCCAGCGGATGGAGAAGGTAAGTGATGTTGGCTCATTTTGTACATAAACATTTTGCCAGTAACGTCAATGAGACGTGTGAAAAATCACACACCTGACATGGCTATGCAAACAGAGTACCTCATGCTGGGGCTATTTGCCGCTTAGTTTCTCCTTCCAAGCAATGGAGTTAAACTACATGAGAAAAAAAAAAACCTTTTTGGCAGAGGCTAGCTATGTCTTTACTGGGCAATTTATTAATAGAGTTGGGTTGATGGAGCTGTAAATCTAGGGAAGCAAAGCAACCCTTTATTTGAGGAGGAAGAAGGTGCCATTACAAAGGATATAGATTGTGCTCACTGCAGGGCTGTGAACAGTCACTAGAGATGGATCCACCTTTCTACCAGAGGGAAGCCGTAAAATCCTCTGTGCCACATGGTCCAAGTGCCTTCCCACCCCAACCGGGGCCTTATCGGGAGTGCTAAACCCCACATATCACTCACTGCCCTACCACAGGGAGAAGGGTCGAGTTCCAAGAAAAGAGCTTTGCAAGCTTTTATGGGGCTCCATATATGGAGACTCCAGCTGTGAATCTTCATACCAACTAAAAGGACTGGAGGCATGTTGAACCAAGATATACAACTGAAATAATTTCAAGTGAAGCAAAGGTTTAGTGAGGTGGGAACTTCCCTGCAAAGCTTCTCCTGAAGGAGATCATTACCAGCTGCTGAGCTGCCTCTGATAAGGGCTTGTTTCTGCAGCGTTAGCAGCTGCTCATTGCTCGTTGGTTATTACCGTCCATCAGTTGGCCAGTAAAACAGACAGATATGGGGTTTCTCACTGGGAGAATTACTAATTATTCAGTTACAGCAGACAGAACGTGGAGTGGGAATGTCCTGACCCACAGAGCACTGGCAATACCTGCAGATGGGTGCAGAACGCCTGTCCCTCTACTGTGGATGACCAGATCCCTCTCCAACACTGCATTAATTAAGCAAAGCAACCAGATTGCTTTACAGACCTTTAAACCTGCACACGACCCTCTCATACATTCTAACTGACTGTCTTCAGTTCAGTTGCAAGAGAGGAGTGCCACAAGACTACGCAGCACTTTAGGCTGAGGACAAGCATGGGTTCAAGCCCTAATCCACCGCCCATGCACGTTGGTAACCATCGAACCCTGAGAGAAGCATCCTCCTAGACCTTCTGCAATAAGCCAGTCAGGACAAGTCTTAGTTTGAAGCCACATGTAACATGACTAGACCTGCATGCTTCTTCCCAGGAGCTAAGGGAAGTCTCCTTTCCTCCAGCATCGCAGCTCAGCCAATCCCAGCACATGATTCCCAGCATCGTATGGGAGGAGAAGACCTCCTCGGGCAGGTGTCAGCCTCAGTCACGTCACAGAGCTGTTACCTGCCTCCTCCTAGCCAGAGTGCGTGCCCAGACAGAGCCATGGCAGAGTGTCTGCATGGAGACAGAAGCCACTCTTGGCCAAAGCTCATCCCTCAACAGTAACATGCAAGATAAGCAGAGCAACGGTGGCTGCGTCAGCTGCTTCTCCTCCATGTCTTGGCTTCGGGCAAGAGAGACTTCTCACAGACATGCAAGAATTTTCTCTTTGGAGTCTCTGCTGAAACTATCATGAGATGTCATTTCAAGTGTGTTGTGAGAGTGTACTTTAGGCAGCTTCCGTCTACTGCAGTGCCCAAACAACTCGCAATCTCCAAAACACAGCTCTTCACAACCTTGTGGTGAAGCAAGGCACTGCTCTAAGTCTCATTTCACAAAATCCCATCTGAGACGCTCACCCACCTTGCCAGTCTATGGCAGCCCAGTGGCCTGGATATCACTAACAGGGCTAACACCACTGAGGAGGTGCAACTGGAAAGAGGAATCCCATGCAGAATTTTGCTTAGAAAAACAAACAAAAAAAAAAGCCATCAGAACTGTTGCAGAAAGAAACAGCCCTTGGTAACCTTAAGGCCAAAGTTTCAGACTCAGGGGACTCTTCTACATCTGAGAAAACGGGACAACTGGAAATATGGAAGCAACTTGCAAAGGTGCTGGGAAGTGGTCTCCACAACTTGCTGCAAAGCTGTCAGACATCTGTATTTCTTCAGGCTACTCCTGTGCTTAACAATAAAAATAAACACACAGCTTTAGTTAGCTGCGTCCTGAAAGAACAGACACATCACATGGCAAGTCCCTCAAGGTGTCTGGACTGAAACTGGGCCCTGAAGAGCCTGAAAAGGGCAACAACTTCACCATTTGGGCTAAAGAACAAGCAGTCCCTTTCAGTCCCACAAGCAGAGCTTATTCGTGGGGCACAGGGCCGCCGTGACAAAACAGCTTCAGCGGAGCCAACCTGTGCACAGTCGGCTCAGCACAGCCAAACTCACACTGCAGGGTCGACTCCCAGGGGACAGGGTGGCACGTGCAAAGGTAGTATAGCCCTGCGAGACCTTATGGAATTACATCTGGCCCCTACAGCATTGGGCCGGAGCTATCGACTCCAGCCGAATCTCCAGCTCAATGTCTTATTACAGTAAATCCCTACATAATGCTTCTGACTTGTTATGGCAGATGCCATTTGGTGCTTACAAGAGAGGCCAAGGAAGCTTCCAGGTAGAAGGGACCTCCAGATGCAAAACTTGTGATAAGAAGCAGTGTCCCACTGTTTTAAGAGCCATTCATTACCCAATAGGCTAAACACCAACAAGAGGAGAATTTTGAACTTTTTGAAGCAGTTCTTAGTGTCACCATTGAACTTACCAACAGCTACCAGAAAGACATATAAGATACCTCCTCTCTTAAATTTACTATAAGAAACTATTTGCCAAAGCTGCCTTTGAAGTGACAGCTGGGGTATATATGTGAATCTCCATCTATACAATAGGGGGATGAGGAAACAGGTAGCCTACACTGTATATATTTGCCTTAAAAATGCTGTCATTGCAATGTTCGTATTTGCTCCTGATCCATCTGCAGGAAAACTTCAAATATGATAAGTTATTAAATACAGAAACAATAAATTATCTACAAGGAAAAGGGAGAAGAGGCAGCTCCTTTAATCTCCCAATAAAGAAGCAAAGGAAATTGCATCATACCCAGATGGGACACCGATGTGGCTGGCCAGACAGACAGACAGAGGGATCGGTGCATTGGCATTAATGGCATCACTTCCACAGATCCAGACAGACAGACACTAGCTATAGAGGAGAAGGCCAAACTGAATCCCTAGATCCAACTCCCTCTTGGCCATCCGAGAGTCTTGACGCAATTTTTGTATCTGGTTACTGTTTCTCATGTAAAAAGCATCAAACCCCTGGCCCTAACGCATGGAGGGAAGTGAACTTTGCCACTCAGACACATTTCTTATGCGGTTCTCAAACAACGTGGGAAAGGAAAGTTATAATTCTCTTTCCCCAAGTGTAAAACCCACCAAGTCTACAAAGTGAGACTGAGCCGAAAAACTACACTTGTCTTAATTTTCAGGGCAATGTAAAAAGAAATAAGAAACAGCTTTTTGACTGAGGCTTTTTTTTTAGTGCTGCAATCTTTTTTTTTTTTTTTTTTCCTGATTCATTATCTCATCAGTAGCAACACAGTTTGTTTTCTGGCCCCCTTCCACAAGCTCTCTGGGTCAGATAGTGGTATTTGGTTTAATGTAACAAATATGGTTGTTAACCAAAAAGAGGCAGATGTTTATCCCAAGAAAGTTCCCTACACGATCCCAATGCCCCCTTCACCAAGATTACTTCTGTTTGAATTAAGTGCATTTAAAACACTGTCTGAAGTAACTGCTCCAGAGACCAACAAATAACCGTGACTTAGTGGAGAATGATATCCTCTGGCCCTCGTTCCCTCTGGCCATGCCCCTTACCATTTACACCTCTCCAAAGCAGCGCAATTACTGCCAAATCAGAGGAGCACCACTTCAGACTTGGTCTCCCCCTCTTATTGCCGGGTAAGGGGGTTTTCTGCGTATCAGCGCCCCCACAGACTTAATGTGTGGAGCCCCAGTACACCGTTAGCCTTGACCCAGATGTAGTGACTCTCCAAAAAAAAAGGAAGGAAGAGCAGAAGCCAACAGCCAACTAAATGAAGGCAGATGATCTGCTGCTGCCTGAGCCAGTTACTACAGAGCTACCGAGAAGTGGTGACTATTGCTCATCTGAGCGCCCCCAGAGCCCTGATACACCATCTGCTTTTGCTCCATCATACATTCTAACTGCAGCTTCGTGCTCGCCAGGGAGCATCCTGCAGCACAGACAGCCGAAACGTTGCTGCTCATTCTGTTGATATAAGAACCAGTTAAAGGGAGCAGTTCCTCACCTTGCCTAAATTGGCCGTTCCTAAGGATCTGCTGGAAAGTTGGGTGCAAGATCAAAGCCAAGTGTAGCTCTGACCCTGGAGAAGCAGAACAGACATTAACAGCAGTGACAGGGAGCTCCAAATTTCTGTAGGGACCTCAGCACTGACCTATCAGCCTGAATGACTTGGCATGGCAGAGGTTAACTCAGAGGGTCACAGAAGAAGGGGAAAAACATTTTAAATTAGAGGCAGGAATATTTATAGCTAAAAGAAAAACCTCCCTCTCCATCGGGATCCACAGAAGACACAAATCAACCTAATCGCCCAGCCAACCTCTCACCCCACATCCAGGCAGTGTGCGGAGCGGTCCCCTTTGCTCTCTCCAGCAGGACTCTCTGCAGCTTTCCTTCTCTGAAGTTTGCTTACATTACTGGCTCCCTTTGCTGACATTGGCAGCTCGCTCAAGCCTTTGCAAAACTATTTTTTCTTGCATATACTTAATCTATCTTATTTTTATCCCATCTGTGAGAAAAAAAGGGCCACAGCACAAAACCAATCTGCTTCGCAATGTTGCCAGCTACATGGATCCCATGACCTCCTAGCTAGGCTGTGGCAATGTTTTCTGTTTATCTTGTGCTGCTCTTGTGCGGTCACCCATGTCCTATCCCTAATGCAGCGTGCATTTGCAAGTTCTCTTAAAGGCCTCTTTCAAGGTGAATTAACTGAGTCTCGTGCATACTATATTGCTGAGTGTGGACTTCCAGACCTTTCTTTTTCCATATAAAGTTTTAAATAAGTTTAGACTGAAAATCTTCCTAAGGGATCTCATGTGTTCTTCATACACGGGTCCTCTAAATGAAGATGGATGCACTCCCAGAGAGAATCTACTACAGCTCACATTGTCCCAGACAAGGACACACGGACCACTAATGTCACACACGCTGCTTTAAAGGGATACAGGGCGAAGGAGGGAGACAGTAATGGCTGTACCCATGACAGCTGCTGGCAATGGTGGAATTACCACTGCCAAGGGTGGTACCGCTTGGAAAACAAAGGTGGCGCGCCTTCTGTAATTGCCATGGGAGTCAATTCAAGGAAAGTCTATGGGTGCCATTATCCAGCAAGGCAGACTGAATGGTCTCACCCGTCCTTTTTCACCTTTTACTTAGGTACCTACGAATTCAGGTGGGTTGGCCTGCTTTGTGAGATGGTGGCCAGAAGGATGTGAGATGGTGGCCAGTGACAGCTGCTCCACGCAGGGCCACGCTGGGTTGCCAAACACTGGAAAAATCTCCAAGACACAAGGAAAATGAGACTGTTTCTCTCCTTCTGCCACCCCAGGTAGTGCTGCATTGGTATTAAGCTTATGGTTTGAACACACGAACAATATGTCGTGATCAACAAGGAGACCTGCAAAACCACTTCAAGAAACTGTTTGTAAATCCATGTGTGTTTGTAAGTCCAAACATTTATAAATCCATTCCCACCAAGCAGAAATATATGAGTCAGTGGCTATGACAGGCATATATCCGCAGTTTTTACAGGAACGCAGAAAGACATCATCCTTTCTTAAATCAATGTTTTTAACCAAAATTTCCTGAAGTAAATCAGTAAAGCAAAGATTTTTTTTTTTAAGTACCTACTTAAGTACTTAAGTCTCCCTTCCATTCTCCCCACTTCCAAATGAAGGAGCAGGACACAAGATGGTCCTTTTATTACCAAGGACTCACAGGTTAAGCAATACTCTTACACCACTTCACCTTCTTATAAGAAAAAAATCCATGGCCCAGCTTGCGCAACATTAGAAAATTATTTTCCTTTCTACATAATTAAAAAATTGGCTAAACTTTGAGTATTTAGCTCTTATTTTTATTTTCCCCATTTTCTTTGCCAGCTCACTGGCCAGCATGGAAATGTACAGGTATGGATCATCTTCGGTTGTTTGCAGACTGCCTTAGACTTACAGATGAAGGAGTGCTGCTCCAGACAATGCTACTTGGGGGTGTCCTCCTTGGCATGTTGAGGAGGTAAGAGTCTTCTCAAGATACCATGAATCTTGTGCTTCCTCCACCTCTGGAGACACTATAACTCCGTAGTGCGCCTACTCAGCCCCCTGCTAGTAGCACAGCACAGTCCTTGATGCGGAATTAATTCAAAAGAACCGCAGTACATGGAGTTCTTGGGGAGAGGGATATAATTACTGCATTTTAAGTTCTCCTGAAAAAATGTAAAAGTGGTATTTTTTTAGAGTTAATGTCTTTTCCTGCTGCTCATTCTGGCTGGAGGCATCCTCCTGTCTTTCCTGACTAGCATTCATCTGTTCCTTTCTGAAATGCAGGAGACAGATAGAGGGGATGCCTTCTGTGAGACTCGGTGGGGAAGGAGTCGTGGTCCACAGGTGAAGTAGGGAAACATGAAAGATCTGGAATGCTCATTTTCCTAAGGATTTCACTTAATCAAATTATCACCAAAATGCAAGCCATTTCTAACCACTAATCACCCACTGCCTGGAAACTATTTTGAACAAACGTAAGTGTACAAAATCTGGTTGATGAAAGCCTTGAAATGTAGATCCTGGGAAGTTTGTGAACTCTAACAACTGTGGAGAAACAAAACCACAGTTTCTTTTTGTAACTTTGATCATATTCTAGGGGCAATACACAGGCACATGTAACAGATCTTTCCTTCCTCTCTATTTTCTTGCCAAGGATGCCATTTAAACTCTCTGGAAACAGCACTATAGCTACTCCATGCTGTCTATCCTCCAGAATATATCAGATGTTATTTAAATAAATGCAAGCTAGAATTTTTCTACAGTGCCTCCTGATAAACAGCAGCCGTAATGAGACTACATTCAGACTGAAAGGGCCAAAAAAGCTGAACTGAATTCAAACAGAACAATTTGGTATCATCTACAGTACCCACCTCCGCACAGCAGTATAACAGATTAAATACTTAGAAGAAGGAACGAGGGATCACAGATGTTCCCCCACAAAAACTGCAGCCTGCCTCAGCCCTGACTCTTTCTCTTTGTCCCTTGAATGTTATGAGAAAGACCTGTCAATATATATTGCACCACATCAGCGCACCAGCTGAATCAACTACCCAGCCATGGACACGGGGGAAGCAACCCCACAGATACCCTCAAGCAGTCCATGTCTCCTTCTGAGGACTTCTGAGCAAGTTTACTTCATACTTCTCTAAGTCGCATGGTTCAATGGAAACAACAAGGTAGAACTAATTCCCTTAAAAGCCACAGAGATTTTATGCTAAGTTTTCCTATACTATGAGGTTTTATTCTGTAGGTCCTTATGGGCCAAAGTGATTTTGCAGATTGAAATATCAGGTTGTTTTCTGTAGACAAAAGTTCAAACCCTGATGAAGGTTCACATTTTCCCTGTAGTAATCTAGTCCCTACAGTCCCCGTCACAAAATTTCTGCTCAAAAGCAAGACCCCAAGCTTGGAAATTCAGTGAAAGAGAGGATGGAAGAGATGATGTGGTTCTTCAGCTGCCTACCTTGCATCCATCTCTTGAAACTATAAATGCACAGAAATAAAATATATGCAAATTCAGAAGATAAACAGGACAAAATCCACAACACAGTCGAGCTGCAACCGTTCATCAATAAAGCAAGAGCAAATATGGATGAAACGAGAGATTTTTTTTTCTGAGCCCCAGTTGGGAATCTGCTTTTTCTTCCAGGGTCAACAAAACCTCCAGTTTAAAACTTTTGCATATATGCTTTCAGAATTTGCACGCTGTGAAGTCTCACCACAGATAGCATGTCTCTTCTCAAGCAACATGTACAACAGAAAGTCATGGGGATTTTTTCCAACCTTCCCTCATTAACAACACACAACGGTCACTTGGAGCTTTTCATTTTTCCAGCATGTTGCAAGCGAGAAGGAATGACACCTCTGACAGGTGGCTTTGAGGTAGCACTCCCATTTTGCAATTGGATAAGATAACCTTCCTACCATCGTGAATGGTGGACTGGTGGAGGACACAGGCTTCTTAGCTCCACCAGCTGCACTTAGCCTCCCCCTCAGATCCATAGCGGTCCTGAGGGCTGCAGGGGCACAGTAGGGCTGCAACAGGGCTGTAACTTAGGGTGCCTACTTCAAAATGCACTGTTGTGAAAGAACTCTCAGCTGTCCAGGAGACATGGAAAGGCAAGTTAGGAAGTTTTATGTCCATGTCTTGAGGTTGCTTTTCTCAAGCAGGTGGGTTTCTTCATATCTTTGCCTGCATTCCTGTATTTCCCAGAAAATACCTTTATTCCTTCCTCCCCTGTTCAGGTTGGGTTATGCTGTTTTCTGTATGCTTTCATTTTATCTCTGAGCTGATTCAGACTATGCGACCTCTGCCATGAGAGGAAAGAATCAAAAGTGAAGAAAGTTCTTATGCCATTTCTATAGCAGTGAATTAAACCATTCAGGACACAAGCATGGGTGCTGGAACTTGACTGTCTATGCTATTACACAGCTATCTCACATGCTTTTAGTCCAGGCTAACAGTAATTCCAGATAATTCCCAGACAAGGCTCAGGAACCAGCATGCACCCCATGCATGAGAAAGATGAACCGCTGGAGCACTCAGTGCCCATGAGACACAGGTGCCTCAACCTTCCTGAAATTTCACTCCATCATCCACTGTGGCCATCACACATCAGCACTTGGTTCTAAGCATCTGTCTCAGGCGGATAGGTGACAACTTACAGCTTGGTATCCATCCCCTACAAACATTTGCAAAAAATACTCATTTCAGAGTAGGGAACCTATTTGTCTCATTCTGGAATCCACTTCTACTACTTGGACTTCACCATTTACTTTGCGTTAAGGATATTTTATATACTCAGGAGGGGGTAAAAGCAGCTTAGTGTACGTGAGAACTGAACCTTTAACTTTCCTTTAACTGCTATTATCACACACAATAGGAACAGCAAGTGTTTCAGAGCAGAAACCTTACCGGTTCAGGGCAAATGGGTGCAGAGTCTTTAAAGTTGTTGCGATGCCAGTGAAATGAACAAATTTGCCCCCTGGGTTGAAGCTAAAGGAATGAAATTCTTGAGCCCTGCCTAAAATCACATGGGTCTGCTTGGCTTGTCTGATGTTGTTCCATGGTGATTCACAAGCACTTCTCTGCCTCGCTTTCTGCTCTGCTGTGTGATGCTTGGCAGCGAGCTGCACGGTTAAAGCTGTGCACAGAGCAAAATAGGGCCCTGGATGGATAGTTTTGGGGTTGGGTTTTTGTTTTGGTTTTTTTTTTGCAAGCAAGCTGCTGCCTCACAGAGACAACTAGAAAATTACAGAACAGGCAAGGTCTGGACAGAATCAGCGAGTATTTAGTGTTGTTGGAAAACAAAGTCAGATTGCATGGCGTGATAGCCACGTGATCCCCTTCCTAACACGCATAATTTCTCTCAGTAACAGCAATAGGCAGTGCCTTGCGTGCTGCTTTGCAAATACTGATTAAGGCAAACAACATTTCTCCAGATTGTAGCCTGTCCTCTGCACCTGCAGAAGCGGAGCTATGGAAAGTTGACTTCAGGCCACATTTTAAAAAAAGCCTTATCTTGAAGTTACAATAACGAACCTGTAGACATCCCACCCAACAGCATGACCCAGAGCACCTATCTTAAGTGTTCAGGCATCCAACATGGTCAAAACGAGAGCTCTGAATTTCTGAGGAGTGACTCAGAACCTGTAAGCGTACATGTATGGTCCAGGGAGACAGAGCGTCTGTGCGGGGTAATTAGGTGTTCCCACGTGCCATGAGAAACTGCTGAGAGCCAGCCAGCTGGAAACACCAAGCCCAGAGATATACCTGAATAGGCATCTACCTCCTGCCTTGGTACTCTCAGAAGCTGGTTGACATGGCAGAGAAGCCTTTCCTAAATATCAGCTGGAAGTTCTCCCTAGGGGTGCACGAGATGTTCACCACCTGACTTGAAGGAGAGGTGTGCAGATCCATGCAGGAAGGCAGAGATGGATGGATGGATGACTACTGTCATGGTACCTGCAGTGTACTCCTTCCTCTCTGGGGAGGGTTTCTGCTGCTGCTGTTGCTGTCACTATGTACCACCCCTGTTTTAGAGCAGTTGGTCAGGAAGAGTCAGCATGCCTGGCAGGTTTGCCTAGCCAGGGCTTCTTCAAGTATGCAAACAAAAAGGAGGGAATTCCCAACTTTCCATTTGTTTGCTTTTTAAACTGTAAGACTCAATACTGAAAGCTATTTAGACTCTGGCTGACGAAATCTCATACCTTGAGCTTCCACACAGGCCAACAGATGCAGGTTTTGGACAGAGAAGAGAGGTGACAATCTTTGGGACAGAAAACTCAAGAGGAGCCAGGAACCCTCCTTGCACGCTCAGTTCATGCCTCCTTAGCTGGCTGAAGAGCATCCTTCTCACTTCTGAAATGCAGCAGATAGCAGAAAACACTCACAGACTTCTTTAAAAAAAAAGAAAAAAGGAAACAAGGAGGATTGCCACCAGCAGCTGATCACTCCCTGCTTCCAGCTCCTTCTTGTGGAAGAAGAGATAAGGGATCTCTCCTGCACCTTGGGCAGATCTTTACCCCTTCTTCCCTGTGCACGCCTGGTACCACACACTGTGACATTCACAGCATCATTGCTCTCAGGAGAGCTTCTTGTACTTGTTCTGTAATTAGATCCAGATCTGATAAATATATTAATTTGATCCTAACCATTGTATCAAGTGCAGGAAAAGAAATAAGAAATTTAAGTTTACAATCTGCCAACTTTTCCAAAAAAAACCAGAGCATTGTGGATAGTAAATAGAGAGAAGCAACAAAACAGGAGTCAGAGGAACCCGAGTCTTTCATGCTCACTGATGTAGTAAATCAGCACTGCAGTTTAACACAGCCAAATGTAGTGTAAGGTAGTAAGTCTGAGGGAAAGGACTGAACTTGCAAGCACGTTTTTAAATGTGGCATTCATGCACTACACTAGCCAGGAAAAGGAGGCTGATTTCATTAAAGAAAAACAAATCTCTGAAGACTATACAGTCTATGTAAGCATTAATAAAGAAGAAGGGGGGGGAAAAGGATCCAAGCATAATTTGCATAATTTTAGGCTATGTATTTTAGGAGCACAGGATGTATATTATTAAGCTAGTGAAATTAAGTCCAGCTGGGAAACTCCAGAAGAGTGTCTTACAGGTAGTGTGTCAGGTACCACTGAGGATGAGATACGGGTTTCACCTGCTGTTATCTCTGTCCTTAATACAGGACTGATGACCAAGAAGCAAACTCAGATATAATTAGTGTATATTTAAGTTAAGGCAGCACCTGCATATTTAAATTGTTAACTTCAGATGTTCTCAGCTTTCCACTGCACCAATCCTTGTAGAAACAACCCCCACTTCAAAGTAAGACGGTCAAGGAGGAGAGAGCGGGCAGTGGTGGTCTTTCAGTTGCCAACGGTCAGTGGAGGAGAACATTGAAATATTGTAGTCACAGAGGAAATCAGAGGGACAGATCCATTTATTTTTTTTCATAACCACAGAAAGCCTCTGAGAACAGTTTCCAAACTGCAGGTACAAAAATGTGCTTGGCTCCAGTGAAAACCAGCTGCTGCTGGTATGGAAGGGGACAGACTGCTCTGTGCTCCTCAGGGTAAGGACAAACGCTGGCCAAGGACAGTGGAGGACAATTCCTTGTTTTTAGCAACACCGCAGTTCTGCAATGCTGAAAATGGCCTGGGGTGCATTCAGAGAGACTCATTCCCAGTAAACTGCTGGGAACTTGCATCAGGAAGACGAGGTCCAGGATTCCCACCAGTGGCTCTGCAGAAATCAGGTATCTCGGGGTGAACACCCCAATGCTGACCTTCCTCAGAGGCCAAGTTTATTCTCAGCGGGGAAAGAAAACCTTTCACAGTTACCAGATTAAGCTGATCAAGAACTAACAAGAACTGGAGAAGCAACAGGAGTTGCCTCCTCCACTCTGCCTCCAGAGAAAAATCTGGCTTTTATTACAAAATTCCAGCCTCGAGCTTCCTCCCACAGGATAGACCAAGGAGGCCCAGACTTGTATGAATTAACCAAAAATAACACTTCCAGGGAGGGAGAGGATGACTGAGGGGATTGCTGATGGCATACAGAGGCCTCTCACCTCCTTCTCACCAGTTCAACTCCAGAAGAAGTCAGGGGTAAGGAGGAAAAGCCTCCGGCTTCGAGCTGTTCAGTGCCCTTAGCCAATTTACTGGGAAGCAAGCCACTCCGCCCCAACCACCACCACATCAGGCAGCCCCAAGCAGTGGACAGAAGAGGAAAAACTGTCCTTCCAGCCTCAGTATTAATCCATTTTAGACAGCTGTGAGTCGCACAGTGGCGAGGCTCCGCCTGATAGCGAGCCTCAGTCTCTAGCAGCAAATAACATTTAAAAATAGCCAAAGCAAACAGGATACTGTTTGGAGAGGGAAGGAGGCATGCACCTCTTCGGCTGTGTTTGGCCAGCAGCGGGGATTTCGTCACGTCGGTCCTGACCATCTCCGCTACACATCCTCATTGCTATGGCAATGTCCCATCAACAGAGCAGGGATCAACAGCTCCCTGGAGCAAGGAGGCGAGGACTGTCCTCAGGTAGTGGCACTGCATTAGAAGAAGGGAAACAAGAGATTTGTGCAGGCGAGCTGAAGACTCACTAGAGCATGTAAATGTTACCTTAATTTGTGCATCAGCACTTAAATACCACAAGAACTGGAGCTGGAGCTACACAAGAGCAAAGCAGATGAGCACAGTGTGTCTGATTCATCCTGGGGAGACAGCCAGGACTGAGCTGGGAAGCACCCACAAGCGTTAGCGGTCAAGGCTATCCCAAATGCTGCTGCTATTCTCCAGGAGAACCCTGGCAGAAACTGAAGCAGACGGCCAGCAACATGCATCCTTGGAGCAACCTCAGGCAGGACGGGCAGCACCACACCAAGCTCAAGCACTGAAGCAGGGAAAAGCAGCTCAAGAGAAGAAGACCACCAGAACCATCAGAAGCCACCAGTGATGAGAGATCTCTCCTGGAGATCTCAGTGGCCACTGTGGACACACGGAGCAGCAAAGGGTCTGGCTTTAGGACTAGAAGTAGCACAGATCTGCTGTTGCAAAGCAAGGCTTGTTCGCCCTGCCCTTGTGCAAGACAGAGGAAGGGGGAAGGGAAGCACGTGCTCCCTCCACCTTCTTACAGAGAGTCTTCACAACCTGAGGCCTCTTACAGCACTGGTTCCCCCACTGCAGTGAAGTGGCCGCGAAGAGAGCCTTTACTCAAGGTAGTACTTTGGTGAGGTAATTTAAGACAACAGGATTAAACTGAAACAGACAATTTATGTTGTGCAACAGGAAATATTTCCAGACGTAATGTCTGTTGGGCTCCAGAGCACTTTCCCAAGGTAAGCAGCAGAACTGGAATCTCCATCCCTTGACTCATCTGTCAAGGCTACTTGAGCACTGAAAGTGTGGTGTGGAGAACACGCTCACACAAGGAGAGAGACAGGACAGGGACGCTGGTCTTCAGCATTTGCTGTTACATAGAACAAGGTTCCATTAACAGAACAAAAAGCTGAGATTTGGGGAAAGCAAGAAAGCCAAAAAAGCCAGAAAGGTCTTGGTGGTACTCAGGACCCTTCAGTTCTCATCAACCCACCCTGAGCGGGTTTCTCTTGTCTTGCTTTCTCCTTTGCAAGTCGCAGAAAAAAGCAGATATGAAGGGACTGATTCTTCTCTGCCCTCAACTGCTGTAAATCAGGAAGAAGTTCACTGAAATCAGTGCAGTGATGTCAGCTTAAAATGAAGTGCCTTCACTTTTAAATCCAAAATAATTAAGGATGAAATTATGTTCATCTCCCACTATAGCACCCATGGGGAAAGTTTTAGGATAGTTTAGAATCAGACTATCCAAAACCACATTTGAGACAGAGGCTGATCTCTCAATACCTATACATAGGGATGGATTTCTAAAGGTCTTCAGGTCCTGTCCACCCTTCAGGCACCCAAAGGCAGCACCTCAAGCACAGTTAGCCCCCCCAGCCACCTTCATCAAGCAATGATTCAATTCACTTTAGAGCTGAGTTGCCTGTTGGACCCCTACAAAAATGTCAGGCTGTCACTCCATTTCCTTTCATATGAAGAAATACAGAGCACAGTTCCAGGTAAATACTGTTCTTCAGCTCCTTAGAGGTGTTGGGAGTGACTCCTGCTACAGCTTCTCTCCTCCCTCTGTTACGTGAGCTCATTAGCCTCTTGGCTATGTCTCTGCTAGTAAACTAAACTGTGCCAGAGCCCATTCTTCAGCCCTGAAGCCAACTGGCACAGCCTGACGCCTACATATTATTAAACTCTCTTACACTCTGAAACAAGGTGACCGCATCCAAACTGCCTTTCTGGAGTGTCCCGGCCCATCCTAACTCCCAGCAACACCCAGAAGCTGTCTCAGATCAACCCAGTGTGGTAGCACAGCCCAAGCCCAGCTCGCTAGTACAGGTATAAGCCAGCTGTGGGAACACTGGAAGTGAAGAATACTTTTTGAAAAATCAGTGACAAGCAGCACAGTACTCAGAACTTGTCTGGGGGATGGGAAGACCCAAAAAAGTACTTCCTACTCAACTTGATTTTTTAAAAAAATGTGGCTTTCATATAGGAATTGTGAAACAAACTTTGAGCTTTTACCTAGAAATCGACTCCAGGCAAAGCTGTCAGCAGCGTCTCCTGGGTCCCCCACTGCTTATGGCAGCAAGACAAGGGATGCCAAGGCTGGGCAGGGAGCTTGAACTTTCCCCAGCCATGGGAGGTGATGTGCCTCTCCTGGAGGCCAGGGTGAAAGGTTCACGTGCCCAGGGTTTGCCCAAATCCCCCCTCCCACCTTCCCCATCTCTTACCTTCTTCCACTGCATTCCCTATGGGAAAGGGGGCGAGAGGACTCTACCGCAAAACTAACATAAAACGAGGGGGAGCTGAGGGAGAAACATGAATTGAGCAATGACTTGGAGGTAAACATACTGTACACAATGCCTTAGGATCGTCTTTCCCAGGGCCAGCTCCAAGGCTTTTTTCCCCCCACTTATAATTAGCTGGTAAATACTGTACATAAAATTGACCTTTCTAAACGCTGCTGAGTCGCTGGAGGTGTTGGGAACTAATCCTGCCTGTGAAGACCCAGGGGTTGCACAGCGCTGACTCTATCTGCCGGTGTATAATGCTCTGCAAGCGTTTTTTTCCCCTCACTTACTGACACATTGAAATTTACTGCCCCGTGTCAGTGAGTTCAAGAAAGCCTTTTAACTCTGAAAGCTCCGGGAACCGGCTCCAGCACATGCTTCAGGATTTACCCGTCAGTTTGTTACGCCTTGTTTGTCCAAGAAACAGTCAAGACCGAACGAGTCAGGAATGACAGAAATAGTACATGAAGTCACAGTCGCTCCACTTTAAAGCACAAGCATTTGTGTCATTTTCCTACCCAATAAATAAATATATATGTGCGTTTTGCAAGCAAATAAGGAAATGGCAGAGGAAAGGCATCACAGGCAGGTTTTTACAGATGCCAGCTGACTTGTGCATGCTCCTCCAAGCGAGTTTAATACAGATTCCCACAAGTATCAGTTCTTTCTGGTCAGAAAAGCCAGGACCGTACACACCCACAAACCCCATGAACGCTACAGCAATCGAGTAAAAACCTGTAAACACCAGACTGAAGCTGAAAGACAAACACATAAGTGAAAATGCTGAGCACCCCCTGCTCCTTCCCTCACCTCCCTTCACTGCCTTCCTGGCTTCTGTACAGCCCCACGCTGGTTTCTCTCTCCCTTAAATAGCTCTTTTATTACCATCAGTTGTACCAAGCCACCAGCATCTGCAAAACAGCATCAATGCCAGCCCTCGCAGATGCCGACCTCTCCCCATGGAGTGAGAGACCCACGCCGAGCTCCCACAGGACCGTCACTCCCCGTCCCCGTCCCTCCCACCCACCGCAGGACCGCGCTGCAGCCCCTCGTCCACCCGCCACCCAAACACGCACCACCGGCATCCCGCAGCCGCCTCGCTCCCCACCACCTGCGTGGACGGGACCACGGCCATCGGCGGCGAAGTTCGCGAGAGAGAAGGACGTTTTTGCTCTCACCGCCTTGGGTTCACAGCAGCCTGGGAAGTACAGCTTGGAGAGAAGAAAGTTATTTTACCGTTCAGTTCTTCAGCGCTGTCGGCAGCGGGCTGGGAGCTGAGCCTGTGGGGATGGCGAGAGCAGGAATGCGGCGTGACAGAGGAGAGCGTGAGCTATGTCCCTGCCCTCTCACATCCTTCCCAAAAAG
>VZSZ01002177.1:852842-954920 GCA_013398815.1 Ibidorhyncha struthersii
AAAACACCACCCCAGCACTGTGACAAGTTTTATTAAAGCAAGGAATGAATGGGAGGGGTGAAGGGGGGGAGGGGGAGATTCCCGTCAGAGTTTATTTATTTGAGCAGGAGTAGTGTGATGATGTTAGACACTGAGAGCAAAATGCCGTTTTCAGCAGCTTTCTGGCTTTTCTAAACTCCTCAAACACTCCAGCCTGTGCCCGAGGGCAGCAGGCAGGCAGTATCGTCCCCCTTGCACCCCCTGGGTCAGCTGCTGCCCGCAAGAGCCCAGCTAATTCTGCCTGGGGTTGCAGGCAGTCACTCCAAAACACGGCACTGCCCGCAGGTCTCAGCATGTGGGGACGGTGGGAAAGACGGGCCAGGGCTGCTGGGGTCCTGTGCCCAGCCTGGTGAGGAGCACATGGCACCACACACCTCGGGGACAAGGAAGGCAGCAGCCCAAGCACCGGTGAGGCATGACAATGGCGTGACCCGCAGAAGTAGAAAAACACACCAGGCATGTGGTCAAAACTTTGCCTTGATGGATGCAAGATACTGCCTTCATTGAACAAAGCTGGATGGATATCTTCCAGCAAGGCAAATCCTCTGAACGCTTCCCTACTTGCTGGGTACAAGGGGACAACGGCTATTGAACTGGGTGGCGGTTTCTAAAGCATCCTTTACCCCTAACACCTGGTATGCCTGTGTCCTTAAAGGCAGCCCAGGGCTAGCTCGACTTTAGGTTCTCCGCAAATCCCACCTGCCTTTGGCAGTAGGCAGTGCCATAACCCCTTTGATAGGAGCCCATGTGACTTCCTAAGGAGTCCTCTTGTCTTCCTGATTTGGGACCCACACCGCCACTGCAGGGTGGATGAACTGGGCGCCAGCCACGTCCACGCAACAGGTCACGATAGACTGAGGAGCGGGTCAAATGAAAACTTTCCACTTGGAAATAGGTGAATCACCCCTCAACCTGCTCAAAGATGTCCCACCAGATAGGGTAAGCGATAGGTTGGAATCCAGGCTTAAGCTCAGATTCAACTCTTTCCTGGAAAGAAAATATAAACATAGTCATTCTGGACAGAATTATGAAAGTGGTGGGAGATATTTTTCTTTAAAATTGAGCTTCCTCAGGTTAAAGATGGTCTCACTGAGACTTCTCCACTCCCCAGTCAGTTTAATAGGAATATAATACTCCTAATAAAATAAGAATTTAAAAATATTCCTATTTAATAGGCATATCTTAAGGCCAAGTGAGATCACTTGTTTGATCATTACAATCACTTGGTCTGATCTCCTGCATAGCTGAAGCCACAGAGTAGTCTCGCAAACCAACACGAGAACCGCTACGAATTATGGCACATCTTTCAGTGAGACATCCCACCCTGAATCAGAGACTCTCAGTGAAGGACAATCTAACCCAGGTAAACTATTTCAGTGCCTATCACCCTGTCAAGAAGAAAGGCTGCCTTTTTAATCCATATTTGTCTGGCTTCACTCTCCACCCTCAACCCTGGCCATCACCCATCAATTCACTCCAGAAAACTACAGATCAGGCACAGACGGGGAAGGGCTGCAGCCCACTAAGGCGCAGCCCAACCTCAGTTTACCATCAACACAGCAGGAATATTTCAAGCCCAGGGAGCCGAAATATTTCAAGCTGAGGTTCCTCCGGTATTTTGGTTGAAAGCACCCAGGCCATGCAGCTCCAAATGGAAATTGGAGCCTGCTGTTCCCTCACCGCATAGGCTCAACCTTACAAAACCACAGACAAGTTATCTCGTAACCTTGTCCTGAATAAATAAAATTAGCTGAGCTTTTTTTAGTCTCTCACAGTCAGACAGATTTTACAGACAGACCACAAATTGTGCCTGTCACTCTTTCGAGATCCATTTCCACAGCATTAAAGTCCATTTTGAAATGTGTCTACCAGAACTGGATGTGGTATTACAGTAATGATCTCACCTGTGCTGTAAATGTTTAAGACACTTAGATCAGTATCCAGTCGCTCCATCAGAAGCATCTCTCTCTTTGCTGTGCTGTTGTGGATGTGGTAGCACGTTAACAAGCTGAATTAGGGATTTATTGTTATAGTATCATTTTACTCCAAACTTCAACCTTAAATACAAAACACTTTAAGATTTGGCATTTATACGGTGTTCAACATATGCTTTGATCCAAACAAGGGCTTTGACCTGCCTAACCTTTGCTGTATTTTTTTCACTCCTGTGAATGACTTGAGCACAATCTGAAGGTATCAGTTGTCAGTCGCTTAACAAGAGGTTATTTTCAATTAATCAAAGAAATATAAACAGAGCCTTGTATTGAGTTCAAATAAGCTCAGAATAGTTATGCCCTTAAAACAGATGTCTAAGCCTGTGTCTCCTTTCAGATCAGAGCTGGTGTACTGTCAAGAAGAGGTCTTGCAGATCTGTTTGCTCAACCAGCTCAAAAAACTGCTATCAGCTCCAAACCCTGACATACTCCAGCATGGCCCATTGAAGTCAGCGACCGGAGCAGCCCATGATGCAGATTAGGGTATCCAGGCCAAAATCAGATCTGCAAGGTCTTTGTAGGTTAGAGAGAACAGCGGAAGGGAATTAGATAGCGCCATACTGTTTCAAAATAGGATAGCCCTGTATCAAGCCCAGCATACTATACCTGTGTCCGCTCAGTTCTGATCCTGACAAGGTAAAATAATAAAAACAGAAGATGAAGAGCCTGTAAGAGACTGTTGGTGCACCTTGTAATGAACTAAACAAGGTCAGGGCTGGTCTTTGGCCATGTGGCCAGCAGGCACAATCTGGCCACAGACACATTGGAGGCTAAATGCCCTCAGCCGCCAAAAGAGAATGGCCCTATCCAGACTGCTTGTTGGGAAGGAGCTCTGGCCAGTGCTAATGCACAAGCCATGCCAGAGAGGTGCCGCTGGACTGGGATAAATAGGGACCATGACAAAATTTAATGCCACGGATAAAAGTTTTCCAGTGGCAGGGTTTTGGCACTATTTAATTAACTTAATAAATTAATTAAAATACAGCTAGTCTCAGAATTACAGGTTATCCCCACAAGACTTTTTCTTCATCCTGAGGCCTTGGATAACTGCAGGCTTGCCCCTGTGAGTCTCAGACTTTTCTACACAGCTTTAACATCCTTATTTCTTGCACTTCAGACACTGATTTCTGTCCGTAAGCAGTCCAAGGCAAGGAGGACGTCTGCCCCTAGAGCTTTGCCCTTGCAGTTCAAAGCACAAGTGCAGCTCTTTAAATCCATGGGGTAGGCTGGACATCTCCACTCAGCTTAGCCATCCCAAAAGTAGATCTGAACTAAATACCTGTGCCCTCTTTCTGCAGTTAATAAAGAGAAACTGGCACTCGTGGCAGATAATTCGTCTTATCCAAATATAGTTTAAGACAGGTGACATGAATCACCTCGGAGCTGCCCCTCCTGCTGCAGGGATTATGGAGGGACCCTAGCTAATTCTTTCAATCTCTGCACCTAATTTTTCAGTGTCTAACACAGGGGCCAAAAGCAAGATAAGTGTTTATCTGGCATAACAGAGCACAGGTAATTTCGTATCTATAAAATAAATATGATAATAGTGTCATCACAACTGTTGATGTCAGAAACAAGTAGTCTCGTGTAGCCTCTGAATGAGGTAGACTCTGATTAGGCCATTAGGTCTCATGCAGTTACTGCTGGAGACTGATAAACTGTGTGGCACTAAAGTGTATCTTCTCAGCGGGGCATCCACTCTGGATTGCAAGGTGTCAAGAGAGGGGAGAGGTCACCATGTCCTTCATTAGCTTATTATCCTGAGAGTAATAAATGAGTTTTCAATGTGAATTAATCTGAGGTAGCTTCCTGTACTTGGTTTTGTTGTACATTTATGTATATAATATCTCTTTGCTAGGTGCCATTTTCTCTCTCTAAAAATAGTTACTCAGTACAATCAGTCGGCTTCTTTGAAACTTTATTCTGATAAACTAAGCTCACTCACAAATAACACCTGCAGCAACACCTGGAAAAGGTATGAGCAATACATTTGAGAGTAGTCACTTTGCAATAGCTTCCTTGACAATGATCATCACATTTCCATTTGTACCTAAAAATAAGACGAGTGGCAGGGAAAAGGCGTGACTGAAAAGGACAGGTTTTGCCTGTTCACTTGTGAGGATGGGCAACGTGCAATCCCTTTCTGATTGTCATTCACCTGTGAGGTGTTTAGGTCTACAAGGTTTAGCTGTTGTATCTGGACGAGCAACTAATGTGATTCTAGAGAGGAATAACACACTTTTGCATTTGGGTGCTCTATAAAGGGAATCACAGAATCACAGAATAGTCAGGGTTGGAAGGGACCTCTGGAGATCATCTAGTCCAACCCCCCCGCCAGAGCAGGGTCACCTACAACAGGTTGCACAGGACAGCGTCCAGGCGGGTTTGGAATGTCTCCAGAGAGGGAGACTCCACAACCTCTCTGGGCAGCCTGTGCCAGTGCTCNAATCCAATGACATCATGGATGATGTGGATGAATGACCCACGATGCCCTGGATAGGTCTAGAAAAGGGAAACCAATAATTTTTTGTCCTATTGGTAGATCTACAACTAAAACCACAACACTAACAATGTGCCAAAACATTGGTTTTATTAGCTATACTCTCACCTTTTTTTATCATTCAGGGAAAATACTTCTATTTGAAAGACTACATCAAACCACTTACAGAAGCAGCATTAACGTCTGGTGATTTCAAGCAGAAGGAACAGTCTTACACACAATTTTTTTTCTTCAATACCTTTCATTTCATACTAGAATGTCTGAATCCCACAAGCAAAACTATAATGCCCCAGAGATGAAGCCTTTTCTGCCTTTTGCAGTTTCATAGAGATCACTGCAGTTTTCATATGTTAACACTAAATTACCTGTGATTTTATAAAAAAAAATATTCCTATACCTTTCCAGGCATGCCTGCTCCTTCCCACATTATTTTTGGTATTTATGAAGCCAGCAACACAGACTTCACAGGCAAATGACCTTTAAAAATGAATGAAGATCTGTAACATTTACATCCTACGTATTTTACAGCAGGAGAGAAGCTGGTTTCAGCTTCTCCTCTCTCCCTGCTCCCCCTCCCACAAACAAATAAGAATTGTTTCTCTCAAGTCTGTCCCTCTCCAGAAAAATCTGACCTACAAATGGTTTTCTCATAACTCAGCAGACTAGTTTAGTCCTCAGATGGATTTATCATTAACCACATAAGCACATGTTGTCCATTCTGTCCAACCTAATGAATGTGCTATAAATAAAATATCTCTAAAAGCAAGTTTCACCATACTTATCCAAGCTGTTGCTGCAAGTCCTTGTAACTCCCAAACCCACTTATGTTAGAAACATTAATCACTTGATTATAATTCAAAGCATCAGCTCTCTACAGCTGAAACTCCCTAGCACTTGACTTTGGCTAGACCTCTAACCCCAACTTACCACTTTCAGGCGTACTCCACATTTTCTTCTCCAATTTGTCACTAATATAGAAAAGACGTGGGAATTCACTTTTGAAAGGTATTTTTAACCTAGGAGTGTCTCATTAAAAGGAGAACTTAGTATGGAAACTCTAAAACAAAACCTTTCCCGTTTTACTTGGCGTGGCAATCTGAAATACCAGAGGTGCATTTCACCACCATCCATGTCATTTAAAACCCAAGTAACGTAAAGAAAAAGGAAATGCTTTTAGAAAAGACACCATAAGTGTAATTCCTACCTATCCCACAAACATTTCATATGATCACAAGATTATCCATAGAGCTTTGTATTCTCCATCTTGAATGAAGGAAGCTGAATCAAGCCATCAATTATTTCAGACTTGCCTGCTCATTCATTAAGAGTGTACATGGACAGTTTGGGTGGTTTTCTACTTACTTCAGCTGACAATGTAGAGGTCATATTCCATCTTGACCACAGTTTTTAAAAGCCCAGAGAAACAAAAGATTAATTGTATGAAATTATTTTTAAACATTATATGCTTTAGTCTGGAAATAGAAAGACAAAGATAAAACTCCCGAAAGGAAAGCCACAGCTAATGAGAGCCTGAGAGGAAATGATCACACATTCTCAGTTCTTCTGATGGATGTTCTTCTAGCCTTATTAATCAGAAGTTTGTGATGTCGATAAATCACTGAAGTATGATAACAGATGAAGGTGAGTTTAGACGTAAAATGATCCATGGTGAAGGATTACAATAAAGGAGGAAAAGGAAGGGGAGCCAAATACAGTTTTATAAACTGCATCCTCAGCTTGTGAGGACTTGTAGCTAATAAATGTCATTCCTTTTCTACATTATCTAGGAGATTAAGAATGTTTCTCAATGTATAACTGCTGGGAAGCCTCTGTAGCACCTTCTCCAATTACTCCAGGAGGTTTACATTACATCAATTGCTTTATTTTTCCATCAGTTATGATTTCATTTACAAAGAAGAACTTAAAAGTACCTTCTTCTTTAACCTCTTTCGGAGGAAATAGGCAGAAAAGGAGAATCCAGGCAAAACACCGATGTTTTTGACCTTCCAAGTTTTGTCAGATGATCCTGTGAATGATCCTGTGCCACAGAGGTGTCAGCAAGGTCTCTATGACTCCAGTTAGTCTATATACAGAGCTGTTGGTTTCTATATTCAGCAAAGCCACCCAGCTATCAAGCTACCTCTATCACAGTTCGCGGTTTTCAAGGAAAGTATTTCCCAGAGCACTTTAGAAGTAAATAAATGCATTTGAGATGCTATTACTGATGAATCAGTTCCATTCTCTGCCTTCTGCTCATGGTTTATATGTTGCAGAAGACAGCCCTGGTCCCCTAAAACAAACCAAAGCCGTGCTTTTTCAAACCAGAAGGTTATTAAAATGAGGCAGTTTGCCAATAAGGCAAAATTTGCCTTAAGCAATGAAAGCCAGAGGAGAGAAAGGACATAAGTGCCCTGGATGCCTTTGAGGATGCTTTCAACTGAAATACAAATTTGGGTGTTTCCTATGTAGGCTTTAATCAGCTTTGCCACAACACGGAGAGACCCCCAAGCTGATGCCCTACCAAGCTGGCAATGCTACCTCACGCTGCAGGACACCACTTGGTAGGTAAACACATCAGTTTGGTCCAGGTGCAGCAAAGCTATGCAAGGAACATTGCTTGTTGAACTGATAAGCCCTACCAACAGAACGCATCAGCTTGTATGCACTGTGGGTATTGTCTTACCCTGTGTGGAGCCAGCCCAAACACCTCCACACCATACTGTATTCTGCAGTAATATACTTTGCGGATTATAGTTGAGTTGTCTTTCAGAGCTTCCCTTCATGGGACTATAGCTGAGATGTCTCTTGTCACCATCTACCCAAACTCTTCCAATTCTAGGTTGCAGCAGCTAACAGGGAGATAGATAGCTGGGCAGTCAAAGGGACAACCTTTGAAGCATTGAGATATTCCTGTAGAAAATAAGGACAATTTGTCCCTGCAATGACTGCTTTGTACTCCACGGAACAGTGGGGATGGCATTTCTGATATTTCTGTTCTTGCCAAGGTTTCTGTACATAGCTATGTTTAACGGGAAGTACTGAAAACACACATGAATGGACATTAAATTACAGAATTTTCCTCCAGGCTTTCTAAGCCATCATGAGCAAGAACAGGAGACAAATACATGTGAACATAAATTCTAAGATGAGATGTGTAATTTTACCCATATAGAAACTGAAAGAGTGGAGAAGAGGGAAAATTAAAAACAAAAGACAAGGGGAAAAAGAGACAACAAAGAAAAAAGCCCTATAAATAAGCTCTACCATCTGAGAAAAACAAAGCAGAATACCTGGTGTCCAGTCATGCAATCTCAGGTCTGCTGTGAATGGATGCACAAATCTGTGGCGTGGAAATGAATCATAATTACTGTCCCAGGGAACACACTCCACTGGACCAGTCTAACTCATCTCAGGGGAATATGTAAGACTTACAGATATGATTCTTGCCGTATGATTCTTGCCAGATGTCTGGCTATGGACAAGTGATCACTAGCAGACTATCTTAAGATAGTCTTCAGCTGAGACACACCACTTCCACCTCGAGAGCACTTAATTCTTAAAATGCAAAGAATTGAGTGCTTGCAATCAGCATAGGAATAACCTTAAATTACACCTTCATGCTACAAAGCCTCTGCTCTTGATATATGGAGGCAGCTGAAAGAAATAAAGGGGTATCCAGGCCTGCTTTCCATTGCTCTTGAATGAAGTATGGTATAGATTTCTACCCCTGGATTCAGGCCTGGAAGCACATCTGGAAGAGTCTACCCTTGCATACATTAGATTTGTGCTACAGCAAAGAAATCATTAGTTCCACAAATATCATAGATGATGAAGAGAATTCCTGGCCTGAAACTAAGTATTATTGTTTATTATGTTACATTTAGACTGACTCCTTAAAAACTGCTGATACCAAAGCGATGAAGTGTCAGCCGCAGAGCCTTGGACCGCCATAGCAAAGCTCCTGTGAAGTCAACTGTTTGAAAATCCACCCCTGAGCTAAGACATCAAAATCTCCCCAAACCACATGGCTGTTCTGCATTTTACACGACAACAAAAAATTACACGTATCAACCTGGAGTCACCTCACTGCAATACTCAACCAGTATTCCCTTACCCGCAGGAGGGAAGGATTTGCAACCTGAGAAAAGGAGTCGTCTTTGGCAACACACTAAGACAAAAGAACAAACACAGCCCTTCTCAGCAAGCTCACCTGGCACAATAGGTGTGGATAAAACACTGCTGGCCTCCAGTGCCAGTGTTGTGATGACCGTGAAGAAATCCCCTCCTTCCTGGCACGGCATTTGTTGAATGAAAGCTAGAAAGACCTTTAAAATTGGAGGTTGAGCTACCTCTGGTCACAAGAACAGCCAGGTCTCCAGCAGCAGCGCTGCTGCTAGGAAGCAGCATTACAGAATCACAGAATAGTCAGGGTTGGAAGGGACCTCTGGAGATCATCCAGTCCAACCCCCACGCCAGAGCAGGGTCACCTACAACAGGTTGCACAGGACAGCGTCCAGGCGGGTTTTGAATGTCTCCAGAGTGGGAGACTCCACAACCTCTCTGGGCAGCCTGTTCCAGTGCTCCACCACCCTCAAAGTAAAGAAGTTCCTCCTCATGTTAAGATGGAACTTCCTATGTTCAAGCTTGTGCCCATTACCCCTCGTCCTATCAATGGGCACCACTGAAAAAAGACTGCTCCCATCCCCCTGGCATCCTACCTTCAAGTATTTGAAAGCATTAATGAGATCACCCCTCAATCTTCTTTTCTCCAGACTAAAGAGACCCAAATCCCTCAGCCTCTCCTCATATGAAAGATGTTCCAGTCCCCTAATCATCTTTGTAGCCCTTTGCTGGACCCTCTCCAGCAGATCCCTGTCCTTCTTGAACTGGGGAGCCCAGAACTGGACGCAGTATTCCAGATGCGGCCTCACCAGGGCAGAGTAGAGGAGGAGGATGACCTCCATTACATAAATGAGTTCATGTCGGGTCAAAGTCAGAAGATAGTCAGAGGCAAAAACACTCCAGTAGGCATTATTTTTCCACAGCACAGCCAAAAGCAGGCAGGTTTTTGTAAACAGTAAAACACCACGGTGGTTGCAGACACCATTTATTAATAGCAGGATGGCTTTGCAGTCAGTTTGCACCACTAACACCAGCACCATCTTAGCTGCTCTAAGTTGGTGAAAGTGACATAAATTTTCAATGAACAGTTATTTAAATTAAGGCACACAACTCACTGTGGAAACCTCCATCTTCTTGAGGCCAAAGATCTGTTCCCAAATCCAAACCCACTCAGTAGCTGCTTATCCATAAGCACGTCCCAGGTGCTAGAGAAGAAAATATGAGATCAAGGATCCTGTTCTTAAAAAATGAAGATGGTAATAATACACAGAGGAGTGATGAAAGGCTTCATCCCACTTGTGTAGCACTGCTGATGCTTTCTCCTTTCTAACAGAGATTACAGAGGAGACAGAAACAGAGTCCCATGAAAGTGCAGACTTCGTGACTCAAGGGGCTCAGCAAGGAGAGTGTTTGCTCTGTTGGGAACCCACAGGGCAGGAGCAGAGGTACCCAAACTGGGCTGCATCCCAAGCCCAGAACTGGAAATGCTCATGGTCCTGGAAGTGCACAGGAAAACTGTACCATGGCACCAAAAAAGGCTTCACAAATAGGAAGCTTTGGGAACTGCTGCTCTTAAGGGTTTTACTTAGATGCTTCTAGACACGTCTTGTCAAGGGTTAATTGTATTCAATGTCTTAGAGTTGCATTTCCAGCCTTAGGAAGGTGATGAATTTGAGCAATAGGCTTACCATATAAGCAAGCTGGCAGAAAAAAAAAGGACAAATAAAACCTACCTGACCTCCCTGAAGCTTATAAATTCTGCCACAACTTATCAGATGGCAAACCCCTCTCAGTAACTATAGCGTGCATCAAAACTGGCCATTGCAAAGAAGCGTGATCACACTCTGTAAGAAATATCACATATCTCTCTATAGCACAGCCCTTTTTTTTGTTTTTCAGCCATTAGCCATTGGCCCATCTGTATACCCAGAACTCAGCCTTGCCAACATGTTCTTGACTCTGAGCTAAGATTCCTGAATCAAATATCCCTTCTTCCTGACTTGTGCCACGGTAACATTTCAACTCGAAATCCCCAGTGCCTCAAAGAAGGAATCTTTCCAACACGCACTAGTACAGCTGACAATGAACGCCGATGCTAAGCTCTCATCTACTGCTAGTTTTGAGTAATGCTTTTCAGGTTGGGCTGGCTAGATGAATATAACTATGGGACAGATACGGGCACAGAGATATCGTGATACAAGAAACACAGCCAGCTAAGAACTTCACTGCACATCAAACCCACCATCTAGCCCAGCTTCCTGAAGAACTCTGAAATGACTTCTGTGCCTTGATCCTCATCTTTTTTGTCTGGACCCAGGACATCTCCAAGACATATTAAAGGTCCAGAAGAAGACAATGGTAAGCAACTATGATCCTCTGGCTTGATAGAAAGAGAAAACATGGTTCACATAAAAATGGTGGAATGAATTCCTGTAGGAACTGCAGACTACTACAAATCTCATCCTTTTTCACTAAAAGTACATGGTGTAATTCTTCTACATCTCCTATGTGAAATAAAATACATAAGAGGATACACATTTCACAAAAATCAAACTGCCTTAAAATCCTATAAAAATAATATGCAGCACTTCAAACACTCCTCCCCAGAGGGGAGGCTGTGAAAACAATGGTTGAAAGATGGATAATCATTTTGCTTAATGCACTACTGGAAGATGTTCAAATGCTCGTCTGATGGGTGCAGGAATAGAACAGAAAATAAAATAGTTCAGTTCAGGCCAGGTCAGGTGATCTTCCCCAAGATTCTTCCTATCCATTTTCTGAAGAAGCACATACCCAAGAGATTCTGTATGCAAACTGCTACTCAGACGGGAGTATGATACAATAATAAAAACCAACAGACACATTTAGAATAATATTAAAAATTAAAAGCCCTCAGTGAAATCCAGTAGCTGCTTGTATGTATGCCCCCAGCTCACTGCAACACAATGCTTTTCTGTAACTTCTGGAAGATTTCAGAAGGTGGTAAATAAGTTGATGCTCTCCATACACCACATACATTAAAAAGGGGTAAATAGGGCTATCATCTAAGGCTTGTCTGCTGCATATCAGTCCCAGGAGAAAACACAGAACAGCTGTGATGGGACTCAACAAATAAATAATTAATGTCCATCAACAATGTGTAATGGAAAAGGAATCTTGTGAAATTAATCCAGTCTCACATTTTTGATGAGCCTACAAATTAGGTTAATAAAAGTAATAGGGTTGATGTAATGGGCTTCTGAAAAGCACCAGTCTTGAATTCTTGAGTAATAAACTTGACTGGTTTAAAATCAACATAGTACAGTATAGATGAATTGGAGACCAGCTAACTGATACCTTTCCAAATGAAACAGTACGTGGCAAATGTTCACTAAGCAAGTGAACTTTTGCTCCCATACAGATCCTGGCTTACCAGTTGCTACTTAATATTTTTATTGCTGACATGGAAGAAAAAGTTAAATTATTACGTAGTAAGTGTATGAAATTTTGGGAAGTGGTATGGGATAAAGAGGACAATAAAGCAAAGCAATCCAGAGAGCAATCCAGTAAACCGCACACAAGCCAACAGTATGAATTTCAGTACAGACATATGCAAAGTCCTGAATGTAAGATTAAACAGTGGAGATCTTGCTTCTCAGACATGAGAAAGGAGGCCAGAAGCAAACTGGAAAAAGCCTAGCAAGTTATAGAATCTAATTGGTTTAATATGGACTACCAGTCTGACATCTTCAGGAGATAATGCATGTACTAGATATCTAATATCAGGTAGAAGAAGCAAAGAAATTATATATCATTCCAATCTGGCATTGGTGCAACGCTGCTGCTATTCAGAGCCTATTTCAGAGGCTGCAGATACTAAGAAATGGGAAAGAATTCAGGGAAAAGCCACAAGAATGAATGAAGAATTGGGAAACCATTATGGAGAAAGACATGAGATTTAACCCTTTAATTTTACAAAGAAAAGGCTGAGATGTTTCTTAATCACAGACTATAAGTATTTAAAAAGATAGTAAGAATTAGCTAATGAGGTTTCTTCAGCCTTAAGAGTAAAAGATCTAGCAATGGCCAATCGCTAGAAGTTATGTCTAGACATTCAGAACAGAAATAAATCCTGTTTCTTTGACAATTTTGCAAGGGTTGTGGGATACTTACAGTCACTGGGAATCTTTAAAGCAACTTTTTCAAAGTTTCACTCCAGTTCAAACAGCAATGAATTGAGGGAGGTCTTATGGCCTCTTGGTCTCAGTAACCTGTCAATTAAGTGACAGGGTTTCAAATGCTTCTGTGGGAGGCTATTTTACAACCTAATAAATGTCATCTTTAGGAAAAGCTTCATGGGATCCTGCTTTATTCTTTAACACACTACTAATGGACCACACTGAGTAACTGATTCCCTTGTTTTCTGTTCCCATCAAAGGACAATTAAAATAATGATCTTTCAGCAGTAATAGATAATAACACCTTCTCTAATACCTGTAAAGAATGATCAGAGAATGAATCAAGCAATTAATTCTTAGTACTTAGTCATTCCTCCTACTCAAGTCCCAAACCAATGTTCACTTAAGCACAGAAATACGTGATTAGTGTTTCCTTCAGCCAAGCACCAGAGAAGGAGATTTGGCATTTGTGACCCTCAGATTGCCATATTTTATGGTATCTCTACCCAAACCAGAAGACTCCACAGAGAAAACTGAGATACTTACAGGGACTGAAATAAATGCGCTCCTGTGGTTAACACGCGCTTCTCTCTCTCTCTCCATCCTCACCTGCTTTTTGACTGTGGCTTGACCCTTTTTGTCACTCACGCTTTAATTTGCCTCCTAATCTCAATCCTGCTATTCAGTGTCTAAACACTGTTCGTGTTTCCTTAAGGCCACAAAGAAGCAACCCCATCGTGTAAAGGAAACCCGTTAAGACATTCCCTGCCCCAGGGAGTTCACAACACAGAATATAAACCAGCCCTGTGGAACTGGTGGCCTGCAAACTGAATCCAGCACAGACGATCCCACCGTATTTCTTCTGGAGCCTTGCAGGAGACACGCACGGCAATGCAGCGCTTCTGGGGCAGCGCAGCAACACCTGACAGATGAATAACTTCTGATGGGCCTTACAAGTCGTGATGGACTGCGCCAACAAACGCATTGCAAAACGATAGCAAAATTGCTCTGCGTTTGCTGTAACTTTCTCCCTGTCCCTCTTTCCAGATATGAGATGGGGTTACTGGTCCCACTGCTTTTGCCCAGCCAGCACCGTGCCCTTCTTCCCTCAGCAGGACTGCTCAACCCCTACGGTCAAAGTCAAGAGGTGACAGATGACCCAGGAGACTGAATCTCCGCTCCCACAGCAATGATGATAGTCCCCAAAGGACAGCCCTGAAGTGCAGCTTTCACTGAGTACATCCCAGGCCTCTGGAAACAGTCTGGGGAACAGTAAATTTAGAAGGGAAACAAAGACTCACTACTGCTCCACTAGACCTCTGTCTGAGAAGTTTATTAGTATCAAGATACTTGCTAGAATCACAAAACATGTTCAAATACCAGTGCAATGAAACAGCGTGTTTATGGGGTCAGCCAGGAGGCTCTGGTATGGAGATTCCAGTGCGGACAAAGTTGGACAAACATTAGATAAATAAATGGGAGAGGCTGAACAATAATGGAAACCAATAGAACTTAAGGTTTTTTTCTAAATGGTGGACCTCATGGACGTAGATTTCAAAGTGAAGCATCTACAGACAGGTGCAATCATTAGGACTCTAGGTAGGGCCCCCAGACTGAACTTCCTGGCACCATTTTATGTGATTCTGATTCATCCAAAATTTGTCAGATCAAAACTTGTTAGTATCAGTGCTTTGGAAAGCATGATCTCTCCCAAGATGAGCACCATCCCAGCACTGAGTTTGCATCATAGCCAACCCTCCTTCCAAATCATTAATAAGGATCTTAAGCAAAAACAGTTTAACATTGTTCCCTACTGCTCCCCTGAGGTATCTCCCACCAAGCGTTGGCGTTTATTCATTACTATGTGTTTCTGGTCCCTCCAGCCTGTTTTCAGTCAGTTTTATAATCTTCATCTCCAGTCAATCTAAATTAATTTTTCAGCTTAGTCTTCATGAAACAACACATTAATTGCCTCAGTACATGAACAGACATCTTATTTACACAGATTAAATGACCACATTCTTTTCATCTACTTGGTCTGCAGTTGTATCAAACTAAGTGATAAAGTTACGTCTGGATTTGCTTCTTACAAATCCATGCGTGTGTCATTCATGTTCCTTTTCAAGGGTAAAGTTAACTTGTGTAGAGGGTCTGCATACTTCCTACATGCCACTAAAGGAATTGAGTTAATAACTAAAGTTGCTCTGAGTCACACAGAAAACTCAATAAACTCTTCTTTACTGGGGATGAGGTTTGCTTTAACTGCTTACAGATTTACTTTGTTTAGTATTTCCTCCGTTATTCTGTTACAACAAAATTCTGTTACAACAAACCTCTTTCTTTTTCCATCATTTACATTCTGTTTTGGCAACTGTCCTGAGGGTAAGCTAACATATACATGGCTCCATGCGAATGCATGGCACAGCAAATTCTTCTTCTTTCCTTATTTAGACTGTTTTACTAGAGATGGAAGCCAAAGATATTGAATAGTTACTAGCTCTTTTAATGACTGCTGTATATTCATAAAGATCAATACAACATATTTTCCTCTGTCCTGTGGTTCTTGTTTGATTCTTTGTTTTTTCACAGATAACTATGTGAGCAAGCTCCTTGACTAATTGCAATAAAAACACAGCAGGCAGATCTGGTTTCCCAAGTTTTATTTCTAACATTTTCCTGTTTCCCATATCCCTGAAACTCATCTCACAGAGGTCGTATTCTGTCCTGTTCCCAATGTATTCAGTTAACGTTAGTGTCAGGAGATAGCACAGAGATTCGGTAAATCCAGCAGTACTGACTTCAAGTTCTCATTCTGTGGGGCTTCCTAATGCTGTTAGACAGTTTGAGGTCTAAAACGGGATGAAAGGAGACAAGGCGAGGTAAATATGTCACTTCCACTCATAGCTCTGCTTATGGATGTTTCCCAACTTGGTGAAAGTCAGCTAACCCACAGGAACAGCAGTAAGGTATCTTGGCACGTAAGAAAAGTTAGTGCCTAGAGCCACTCTTTGCAGACATCAGAACTTTTTTTCCCACTACATATAATGGGGGTCACCCCTGTAGTAAGAACAGGATTCTGGATCAGTTTAATGTCTGAATCATCAACTTTTTGTGATTAAAAGGGAGGCTCAGGGTCATGAAGAGCTCTTAATTTCTTTGTGTCATTCCACTAAATATATATGTGAATTTCCCTCAGCAGAAATGAAATAGCTGTTTCAACAGAGTTCCTGAAGTTTAGAGAGACACACACACAAAAAGCCAAACATCTGAGCAGGAAAATGATGCAAATTGAAGAAAATTAAGCGTCCTCTACAAGGGGCCCTACCCTTTTAAAGCAGACAGACTTATCCAAAGAGTGCTGAAGAGAACAGCTTGTTCCAGTTGTCCTGTGACTCAGACTGGCATAAATGTAATAACTGGCCAAGGCAGTTCTGGGACAACAAAGTGGGAAGAAAATAAAGGCCAAATACTGCCTTGGTTCAGAAGATGTGAAACTTTCAAGTAACTGAACACCAAGCTATCAAACATCTCTGGTTCCCTACTATATCCCACCAGCCAAGGTATCTACTGTACACATATGCAAGTGAAGCACAAGCACAGAGATTATGATAGACAAGTAGGAGCCTAACGGTCACAACCGTACCTGAAATGCTTGTATCTGAAAACCTCATTGCTCACTTGGGTTCTGAAAAGAGAACCAAGCACATCTGATGTTGTGGAGTCTCCCACTTTGGAGACATTCAAAACCCGCCTGGACGCTGTCCTGTGCAACCTGTTGTAGGTGACCCTGCTCTGGCATGGGGGTTGGACTAGATGATCTCCAGAGGTCCCTTCCAACCCTGACTATTCTGTGATTCTGTGAAGATATGGTGAAGCTCTTCAAAATGATCAGTCCTTTAGGGACCTTCAGGCTTTGGCTGTGGATCCTAAGAGAGGACCTCAAAGAGACCCAGTTGTGAAGTCCAGCAGTGATTGTTTGATGAGATGAGAAAAGCAAGACAAAAAAGGTCAAAATGGACTAGATAAGTCTCTTGATATCAGCCTCTGTGACTCTTTTGCTATCAGCATTGTGACACAATTATTTGCCTCTGTTGTCTTGACTAAGACCTATTGAAATGAGAAACAGCACATCTCAGGCAATTCGTTAAAATCACTTCAAGTCTCTGAATGATGTTAATGATCACTGACTGACGGTGGAGTGCAGGAAAGTGAATGGCATGATGAATGGCAGATGACAAACATCCACCTTTCTGGTGAACTTCTATCTGTGCACTCTCAATACACCTCATCACGTCCTACTCTTTACCTTACCTTCATCATTCTCCTGGGAAGTATCCTCATGTTTGTTTTTTTAAATACAGTTCTGAAGCAGAGAGGGACTAAATGGCTTGTCTAAGGTCACCCAGGTCTGTCCAGGTCTCCAGCAGTGGTCCAAGCAGAGACCTCCACCACTTGCACTTTTGGAGCTGCAGACAAATCTTATGGCTGGTTGGTCCTTAAGGACGTGCTCAGAGGTCTGCTGCTCCCTCCCCTCATGACAGCCTCTACATCACCAGACATTGCAAAACCTGTCACAGGGAGGCAGAACAGTTAAGGGCATAAGTACCAGCGTCAGACCTTGTGAAGGTGCTTCAGGTTTGGTGTATGTGCTCTAGGAGCTGCCAAATTTAAAGACACTCAAGAAGATTTTCACAGAAGTATTCACAGAGACAGCTTGTCTCCACATGTCTATCAATAATGCTCAAGTGTCACCACTTCCAGGCTAGGATCTTAAGAAGCCCTCACCTTCTACAGGGTTGCTAACGGCCATTATCCCTGTTTCATAAATGGGGAAAGTCAGGCACACAACAATAAAACAATTCTTCTGCAGCAACTCACAGATCAGAGCTGAAATTAAAAAAAAAAAAAAAAATAAATCCTGGCTCAAGTATCCCGTACTATCTACAAAGTGATCGAAACACTCCTCTCAGAGTTTTGTCTTCCATTCCCTCTCCGCCAGCCCCACCTTCCTCCAATCACCAATCATTTCTCTCTTTGCTATTGTCATTTCCCTTCCTATAATCTTTCCCACTATCCCTCTCCCAGCAACGATCCATTCCTCCCAGTTCTGCAGCTTTGCCTCAGTTACTTCCCTAAATTCCATTGCATCAGGCCATCTCCCTAGGACCAGAGCTTCTCCTTAGGAGGGGAACATGCAGCTGTTGATGGCTGGAAAGTAGCCAGCAGACTCTCCATCGCCCCAAGCTATGCCGCAGGAGGATGCTGAGCGACGATGTCAGCAGAGAGAGCAGTAAGTGGCCTTGGCTGCCTGTTCAATACCCTGGAAGCAGCCCGTAGTCACCAGAAAAGGGATCTAAAGGAGAAAGGTTGTTCCCCCTGGCCTCACCTAAATGATATTCCATCCGGCATGAAGGAGATGTTGACAGAAGTTGTCTGTGTGTCACCACCGATGAGAGATTCTTGGCTGGTAGGGATGTGCCTCCATCAGTCACCTCCGCTCCAGCAAGAGGGTAGACAGCTATCCAAGGCTTCTGCTCACTCGTAGCCAGAGATTGAACGCACTACTGTACTTCAGTCTGCTCATAAAAGGGGCTGTCAGGTAGAGCAGAGGGAGGGTCCAGGCAGGACAGCCAGCTCCCCTGTGTTATGTGGAAGGAACGAGGATGAGGAGCAGGTTTATTTATGGCACAGCTGCTCTGATTTGAACACAAAGGGGTTTGAAAGTGTACAGTTTTCATGTTAATTTATTTTTAAACTCAGGAGGAAGGGTTGGACTTACTACTTGTGAGAATATCATTGACCTGCTCCTTGGGTCTATTAATCTATGATGTCCTCCTCCGGTGCATCTCTCACAGGATATTCTTCATTAGCTAAACCTAACTACACACGATTTGCTCTCAGGATGCACCATGATCGAATAATGGGACTAGTATCGTATGCAACCGCAGGGAAATGGGGGTTTGAGCAGAGCACAGGTAGTCTCCAAGCCTGCCTTCCCAAGCAGTGTGTCTCCAAGTGATGAAATGCAATGCTATCAAATGTCATGACAGAAAGCACAAATAAATAAAACATGAGGGTGCCTCTTAAAAATAAATGTTGCTCCGTGATCTTTTTCCCAGGAGAATGAAGTTTCCAGTGCGCTAGCTCTCTCTGCGTGTGGTATCACATACTGCATGGTCTGTTCCCTATAAGCTCTCAACATATGCTACGAATCTGCCTCTGCAGTACAACTATTCTAAATCAGATGCTTATGCCTTCTTCTGATCTTCTGCAGTCACACGTACATACATCGGATTTTGCCACAGGCTATCTGTCATTTCTCCCTTTCCAGCATCTGAAACGCATGGCCCGCAATTTAATTTTATGTATGTTTTACTGCAGTTTCCACGTAATCACACAGGAAACTTTAATTCTCACCTTATGAGGCCAAGCACAAACACGCAACACCGGACACAGGCTGCAGTTCCAATCCTCGTCTTTCAGAAGTGTCATGACTGCATCTCAGATCACCAACAGGCTGTATTTCTCACAACCGATGGAAAAATATCTGAATCAAATTCCACTGCAAGCAAAGCCTTACCCTTCATGATCAGTTGTTTACCTGCATCATTCCCCACCTCCTACCCCAAAGTAGCACCTAAACTCGTTAGGCGACTGCTGCCCTCTGCCTCTGAGCTCTCCTCATGCACGGTGGTGGTGCATGAGGTGGGCATTTTCCATCACTGTAGCGCAGACAGCTCTGCCACGGCACGCAGCACCCTGTAACGAGCCACGGCACACTGCAAGGTTGTGTTGCATTGGGCCAGGGTTGGGGATGAATAAACAGGTTCTCTACGTGTAATATTTCAGGCTAAGAGATCAACCTCTAATGCAGGTCAGAATACAGTGATGAAGTAGATACAGATTTTCCCCGGGCATCAAGGGGAAGCAGCCCCATCCACTGCAGACCCATCATGTCTCAAGGCTGACTTGCCCCTCTCAATCCTCCCTCTCATCCCCTTCTTCTCATTCGCCAGGAATTCACCATGCGTGGCCCCTTCCCCATCCCGGACTGCAAGCAGCGGGCACAGCTGGTCAACATCATCCACCTTCCAGCTGCGTCTGCCTAAGGCCACAAGAAGAAAAAGAGGCTGTGGGTCACCCCAGCCCCTGGCTTATTGCAACCACCTACCAGCTGTACAAACCCTCCTGCCTCAAGCACTGACACAATTTGGTGCAGCGCTCACCAGAACGGTGCTGTCTGTACACACGCATGTTAAACACCTCACCAAGTGGTCCTGATTCAAGCAGGGCTCACCCGCTGCCATCTGACATCACGTTACACACGTCTCATCCTCTGCCATGGCACATCTCTGTTTACGATCAGGGAATGTGACTTTTCCAGGAGGGCATATCCCAGGCACAGGGAGATTTCCAGTGGTGATATGTCTTCGCTGGTTGGATGCAAGAAGGCAGAAGATTTTTTAGCTCTCTGGAAAGGGACTAGCTGGGAAATGGCGACAGGTAAACTGCCTTGTAAAGTGGATGGAGCTGATGACACTGGGGCATCGGAGAAGCCCTGTAAAGAACCAGTTGAGCTTTAGCCACAAGCCGTTTCATCTGCTCCGCATATAGGCTCTATCACCTTCCAGCTGGGGCTGGAAAACTTCAGGTCTGCTTTGCCTGCAGGGCTTCGTGAATTTGTATATTCTGAACTACTGCCAGGAGTAACTTTGGTGCTGGAGGGATCAATGCTGGGTCCTGTGCAGAGCATCAGTAAGGCAGTGAATTATCCATGGAGGAGGGAAGCTGGGGAAATTCCCTCCCACTCTAAACTATTTCTTGGCTCTTTACATTAGTTGTCAGCCCTTGGGAATATATTTTCCTCTCTCCATACTTTTCTGTGGTCTGCATTATCATTTGCTAGATATTAGCACATGCTATTTATCATGAGGTCCATAACCCTCGTCCACTCCAGGGAGTTTGCAACCAAGTCACAGCAATAAATCTTCTGATATTCTATGGGCTTTATAGCTCCAAGAGGCACACAGCTGAAATTATTATCTCAGAGCCTTCAACCCCTAATCTCACAGTGAAACCTTCATCACCCAAGGCAGGGAGGATGCACACGAACACAGGTTGTTTATACTCACAGCGGATTCAGACTCAGGCTCCAAGTCTGCTTACTAATAATGATGATTACTTTGGCTCCACTGGTTTTATAACATGTTTGAAAAGCTCAGGGAAACCACATTATCTGCAGCTCCCTTTCAACAACATGTTTGATTCATAAGAGCTGCTAGGCAAGCAAAGGAGACAGGGTGTGTTTGTGGACTGGGAATCAGTTATAATAACATCACAGTGACCAAAATGAACACCATGGTCTAAAATTACTGCTGTTCCTCTGTGTTTATTGCAGAACAGAATCATCTGAGACCTGACTCAAAACCTGTTGACTCCACTGAAAGATTTTGCAGCAGGTCCTAGGACCCGCTCAGACAAGACATCATCCCTTACTGACCTGCTTTGCCCAGCGTGTTTGGAGCGTTTGGCCTTTCTCCCTGCAATATTCGTTGTCCAAGAAGGGATTCAAACCCTGACTAGAAAGGCTACTCCAGCACCTCCTCACTTCTGAACCCCAAAGCCCATTTCAGACTGATTCCTGGTTAATGACTAGGAATGCTCCAGCTTCTCCTGGCCACAGGATATGATCCCAAGCACCTTCGAAGCAAATCAGAGTTCAGATTGAACTGGGACCATTTAGTAAAGACTATTAGGGTCTGGTTATTTTTTTTTTTAATTAAAAAAATAAATTAAATCCTACTTGAATGTACATGTCCAACAGAAACACTGGTCTGAGGAGCCTGTATTTTCAAAGTTATCAAATTAGCCCAGCTTAGTTTCCACCACCAATCTAAATAATGGTGGATGTTGCCCAACAACTTCTTTTTCCTTCCAAACAGGCAAGGTCGTTAGTATCAGAGAGGAGACATCCTCCTACCCTAAATGTACTGGGTACATGGAGCAGCTGCTGCTCTCTAAGGGGAGCCCAGGAAAAGGAGAAGAGGAGACTTGTTGAGCAGCTGAGTGGCCACGTTCCGTGTGCGGAGGGAACAACCAGCTTTAGCCGATTTTGCTTTGCCAACCTTATGGCAACAAAAACGAGAGAAAGAACTGGACAAAAATATTTGAGAACAGCCTAAGAGCAAAATATGAGATGGCTTGCCCTGCAGCAACAGGGCATAGCCCTCTCCTCTGTCCCTCTCTTGCTCTCCCGCTATCACCGGAGCCAAGGCAGAAAACGCTCCCAAGTTCAGGGATCCTCCCTGGACAAGGCAAGATTCACTCTCCATCACACAAGGGCCAGACTGTCTCAACACTTCCCCTGTAAGAGATTGTTCTGGAGCCCCGTAGCCCTTTCTGGCAGGAAAACTATCCTGATCTGGAGCAGGGATGTTTCTAAGCATGCCAGGCTGCTGAATACAGTAGCCTGTTATCTCAGAAAGACTGAAGAATAAACAAAAAGGGACTGGAAGAATAATGATCAGTAAATTTCCTTGATCTGGAGGTCAAATCCAGGGCATATCTATATTAATAAACTAAAGGGCTCAAGCACTGTCTTGCAATTGTACACACGTTGTAACTAACAAAATTCCCAGAGATATTTTGGCCTGTGCTCAGCCAAACAGTACCCTGGCATGGTCCAGGGGACAACACGGCCAGGGGACTTTTCACTGCTGGTAGTTTGGGTACAGAGAGTTTCTCCATTCAAATGCCTTGCCACTCGCCCTTAGGGCCAGAGAACATTTTTACTGCACAAGCATAGCCCACAGGGACTCTCTCCTAAACACAGTTAAACCTCCGAACTGGCACAGAGCAGCGTCTGTTGTGGTGTTTAGGGGATGCCTGGCAGGTGTCATAGCTTCCTCCTTGATGTATTCAAATTCATTCCCTGCCCTCTCTGCTGCCTGGGAGACACAAAGGGAGCAGAAGATGCTGGGGGCTACGAGTCAGGGGGATTCCCCCGGCACGGGGATTTCCTACCAGTGGGCGCTGAACCAACACCAGTAGCTCCCAGGACACCTCCATGGCGCAGGGACAGCGGAGTGGCGAAGCCGTGGCACACTGCGACACATCCACTGGCAGATGGTGCCGACGGGCTCGGACCCAGCTGGAAAGGGTTGTAACTACGCTGCACTGGCTTCTGCCAATATCAGGGCTGGGTAGTCCCTGGAGAGCCTCCCAGGCTGTGGGGTCTAGCTGGAATCTGCGTGTACTAAACACTGTCTTTCGCTGGAGAGAAGAGAGTCTCCCTGTGTTACTGGGGGTGTTCACTCCACCGGAGGGGCCCTTGTCCTTTGTCCAGGTGACACAGACTGTCAAAGCAAGCAGCTCCTTGTCCAGACAGAACATGTCCTCGAAATCAGCCAGGAGCCCCCATGCTTGTCGGGTAAAACACCTCCAGGCACACAAGCCCATGTTGTGATCACCTGCACCCTGGCAGCGCAGGGTGCACAGAGGACAACCAGGCAGTGAGAAGGCAGAAGGGTTATAGAGGTGTTCACAGGTCTGGTGGTGTCACCCCAGTTGCTTTTTTGTGGACAAATATCCCATAGAGCTGGTGTGCAAAGTATGGACCTGCCAGAGCACCCTGCGCTACTACAGTGCATAAATATCACTGGGAGCTTTTGACTGCAGAAAGTTGTTATTCTTGGGTTGGTACAAAGCATTTCTGGTTGCAAATTTTTCCTTGTTCACATGTTTTCCGTGTTGTAAAGTCTAGGCCTAACCCCAACCCCTTGCTTCTGAGCTGGGTAAATTTCCACTGAAATAAAAAGAATGGGAAAGTTTTTCATTTATCACTTACTGAGAAAAGGAAATGCCCTTCAGAAGGACATATATTCCTTTGATGTCTCAAAATAGAGAAGAGGCTCTTTGCTCTTCTTTGCCATAAGAAGGATAACACTGCCATGTCCATTTTTGGGACCCGTTGTTTTCAAAGATGGCTAGAAACAAGAAATAAATAGCAACACTAGCCTTCCCTCTCTTGCATTCTTGCTGTCCTCCACAGGGACAGCTGCCAGAGCAATGAAACTATATTAGGACCATTGCATCCCTCTGAAAAAGATAAACACTTCCCAGGGTTTCATCCTTGCTCAGGGACAAGAAGTGGGGAGTCAGCACTGGATTCAGACGTCTGTATTTCAGTGTCTGCAATCTAAATGTCCACATAAAATCATAGAATCATAGAATCGTTAAGGTTGGAAGGGACCTTTAAGATCATAGAGTCCAACCATTAACCTAACCTGACAAAACCACTTCTAAACCATATCCCCAAGTACCACGTCTGCCCTTTTTTTAAACACCTCCAGGGATGGGGAATCCACCATCTCCCTGGGCAGCCTATTCCGATGTTGGATAACCCTCTCAGTGAAAAAAAAATTCCTAATATCCAACCTAAACCTCCCCTGGCTTAACTTGAAACCATTTCCTCTCGTCCTATCACTTGTCACTAGGGAAATGGGTATGAGGTATGCAAGTTCCCATTATTATCAGCACTGATCTGGTCTTTACAGTCTGAGAATAATTCAGCTGGTCAAATACCCATGATCCAGCTAAACATGAGTGTCCAGTGCTTTTGAAAGGCCCTAGGCTGAAATATCAAAGACAGGGCGTGCAAATATTAGGCAGAACCTATAAATAAAACAGTATTACTATGTGCATATATAAGGACAACTCAGCTCTAGGCATCTAGTCAGTACAAAACCAAGTTTCCTTGGCTTACTGGCGACAGCAAGATCTTCGGTATCTCATTGTCCTCTAGACAGCTACATTCAGTATCAGAATCAAAACCTGAATCCCATCCTGCAAAACTGGGTACAAACCCACTGAAGAATAAGAACCCTTCAGAAGAGACATTGTTTCCCAAAAGCAGATATTATTGAACTACATACAGAATTTTTGTCTTTTCTGATAGTAAGATATGAAACTGTCGAAGACTTGTAAGTTCAAAAAGAAAAAGATTTGAAGCAATTTAGTAAACATAATCAAAAAGGTGCTAGAACATCATTTAAACATCATGACGTTTGAAGACTCAGGAAGGTAATGACAAAGAGTTGTCGAAAATATGTAATTTTGTAGAGAACACATTCAAGGTAAGAATTATCTGACCTAACTTTAGATGTCAACAACGCAGATATTCATACTTGGTCTAGTCACCCTTGGTTCCTTTATAAACAAAAGAGAGAAATAAGCACTTGTAAGGTACCTGAGATATGTACTAGAAAATGAGATGAACTGCAACCTAGAAATGTCTATTTCTTTTCATATACTGACTACAAAGGGAGGCCAGCATATCTAGTCCATATGTAGCTGATTATACTGTAGACGGCTACATCTGGTCAGCATTAGAGCATGTTTAATAACATACCTATTTGCAACTGCATTCCTATCCAGATCAATACATCTATGCACTCAGTACTCCATCCCTCTACTTACACTCAAGGTTTCATCCACTGCTAGTCCAAACCTTTAGTCTTGAACTTCAAAAGCATCTGTAGGCTGGACGCAGATACACTGAGATCTATGACTCACTCGGTAAGGTCCCTCAGGAAAACACAACTCACTGAGCCAGGACAAGACACCTGAGACGCAGCTAGAGACATGGCATTCCCTCCAAGAAGTCTGCAGAGAAGTGCTTACAGAGAAACAGAGAGGAATCATTACAAGTCCCTTCACTTAGGAAAATATTTTTGCCCTAACCAAAATGTCAGTGCTAATGATTAAATACATTTCCTCGAATAAAACCTATCCGCTCAAGACTTCAGGAAACACCTTTACGAAGAGCCATCATGCCAGAAAGTAAAGCAGTTCAGATGATCCTGAATTCAAGAGCAAGCCAGCCTCGCATATGTAAAGAGCTGGTGAACCTTTTTGCAGTCTGGGACAGGTAAAACATTTCTTGCACCAGTTTAGCTTGAAAGCAAAAAAGCCTGGCTCAGCCATGAGTGTGTTGGCATCGCAGGGTATGGGGCGCAGTTTCTTGGCCAGCTGCAAAAGGAAGGTAAGTCAAGTCAGTCATCCAGATCTATAAAGCAGCAACTTGCACTGTTATTAGAAGCTTGCCTCCCCATCTGGAAATTAAATGAAAACATATGCATAGACCTAAGTGCTGCTTAAGAGAAAATCACTACCCTGACAACGCTGAACGGGAACAGGAAGGAAAGAAAAACAAAAAATACAAACCAATATCTGTGCCTTCCCCATTTCATTTTCTTTACTGTCAAAGGCACCCTCATTTTTAATTAAGCGTAACTTAGGGGACAAAGAATGATGAGGTGAGAAAGGAAAGAAAATCGATTTGTTTGTTAATACTGTAATAAGCTAGGAAACATCTGACAGAAAATTTACATTACACACGTTGCAACTCCAATTTACTAGGTCGCTCAGTCTTCTCAAAAAAGAGCTGCAACACAGCACCGACATCCTATACTTTACTCTTCACCAATACTCAAGGCATCTGCAGAAGGTTTTGATAATCTCTAATAGCACAGAGGAGAAATTTTGCCTTTCTTACTTGTGGGAATCAGGTACAGCTTTCACTCAGCAGAAGTCAGACCCTTTGATCAACATACAGCACGTTAAAAAATGTGTGTTAGTATGTAATCCTGGGATAAATCCTGGATGGTTTGGTCTTTTCACTGAAAAAACAGGGGAGAAGAGAATTTAATTAGTTATTTTTCATACTAAGAATTATAACAATGCTTCAGAACAAAGAAAAAAATTAAAGAGAAATGTGAGACAGTCATTGAATTCATGACTGAGCGAATTATTGTGACAACAATGGTTGTGTCAGGCAGGAGCTTAACACCTGATCTTTCCAAGCTTCATGTCAATAAAGTTCAACAGCAACTGTAGGCACTGAAAGCAGAGACTCATCACGTGTATGATCATGTCTGCACTAGATGCATATACTGAAAGCCCAAGGCAGGTGGTGAGGCTGTTGTTCTCTCATGCCAGATGCTGAGCTAACAGCCCTAGGACCTGCAGCCTAACCACACAAGGCAGAAGCCAAGTGACCACCCAGTAGGAAAGAGCTGGTGACAAATCAGGTCTAAGAAGAAAGCCTCTTGGCCTTAGGCCAGTGCCCATCTGCTGCGCCGTGCTAACTACCATGCCCATCCAAAGATGAAGAGGCAACACTTGTTGATAAGGAGGAGGGGGAATAAATGTGCTGGGGTTTTGCCCTTTTATGAGCAGATCCATTTTCTTTCTAATTTTTCATGTACCCCTGTAAAAAAGGGCAATTTTTGTCTATTCCAATAGGTGTATAAGTGTTTTTTCCTTCTAAAGGAAATACTACAAGAATTTCATCAAAGCTTGAAGCAAATACATACGATCAAGAGACTACAGAGTGCAAGTCCCATCTACAAACTGGTCCTGGACACATACTTGCAGGTCACTGTGAGCTATAAGCATCCAGGCTGAGGCAACTTTTGGCCAGGTAGGGAACAGGTCTGCTGGACTCCAGATGGAGCTGCATACCAGGTATCTTCCTCTCCCTGAGGCTTTGGCTTGGACTGAAATGGAGTGACACTCATTCAAAAAAGAGACCTCCAAGTCTCTGCCCTCACTCTTTCCCTCCTTCCCCTGAAGGCACCGACACCAAGGGTCCATCTGCTTGGATTAACCAGCCTCCAGAGTCTTTGCAGGCAGCTGTGAGATGGCTTTTAAAGATAAGAGATAGCCCAGGGTGGCCTCATGGGTTAGGAATTTAGTTAAATATCTTCTAAAGGGATTTAGTAGGATTTGCTTCATTGTTTATATTATGCAGTATCAGTCATCCTTAAGGCCCCAGGCCTTTGTATTAGTAGGCTGGGAACACAACTGGCCAGCAAGGGATGCTGATACTGTCCCCCATGACCCTGTTACTCCCCACACAAAAATGCTTCTCTATTCTGAGATTCAGAAATTGCTACTTTCCTGGTCTCGGTTCATCTAAATAAAGGAAAATAAGTGAAATACTGAGCATCAGGATATTTGGGACTGCAACTCCAGAGAGAGAGTCAGCTTTTCTTCCAGGGTACTGGTGCTGGTACTGCATGATGCTGAAACAAAAGCCGGTGCCAATATAAAGGCAAAGAAATTGCAAGTCTCTGCTGGCCCCGGGGGAAAAATAATCATAAGCCTGCTCAGTGTTTGTTAAAAGATACAGGTAATTGTGGAAAAGAGCAACAAAAAGACAATTGAGCGACTGGACAGGTTGATTTATGAGGAAAGATTAAAGGAGCTGAACATGAATGGCTTAGCTAAACAATGACTAAAACAGGACACAAAAAGTAGCCACTGTCAACAGTATTTGAAGTGTCTGTCTGAAGGGGCATTAACTGTTTGGGTGCATACACTTTGAATAAATGGAGGTCATGGAATGGAGGTAGGAAAAGTAGATGCCAGCTGAATGTTTAGGAAAGTTTCTTGAAGATCAGGACTGCTGGGGTGTAACTCCCATGGCAATCTCCTACCTGCTGTAATTGAAGGTGGGGTGCCTCCCAAAAGGCCATCTGCACTGAGCAGACGTTACCTAAGCAACTTTCTGGGGGCCTCTACTCTTAAATGCCTCACTGACGTCCCCATCTCTAAGCACCAGTGCAGGGATGACCAGACACCAAGACTGTAAAAGTCCATTCCAAGGCTTCCATACAGCCAGAAGATAAAATATCCATGCCTTGGGCCTCAGAGGTCAAGCAGGAATGCAAAAAAACTTCCAAAGTGGGGGAAAAGAGTGGTTCTCTAGAACGACTCTCTCTGTTATACCACTGAAGGATGAAATGGGGCTGGACATGCTCCTGGGTAGTGGGAAGACACAGAAATGTCACCCTCTATGCCCTACCACCGCTTTGCCTCTCCCAACCGAGAACTTGAAATGGAACAAGGGAAACGCTCTTTGGTGACATATGGCTAAAGAGACCGAGGATGGCCATCATTCAGCTGTTATAAATCACGTAAGTCATATAAGGCACAGCATCCTTCTCCCTGCCGAGTCCACGCAGGGCAGGGGATGTTAACAGCTGCCTGCTACGGCGAACCCTCCTTAGTTGGTTTGGCCATGGAGAGCCACAGCTGAGTTTCAAAACAGCGAAAAAATAGAAATTATCTTGCCACATCCTCCTGCTTTCTTTTCATCTCATGTGAGAAAGGATTAGGCAGGAAATACTGCATGGTGAAAAGTCCACCTGGAAGAACAAAGCATGGATCTGTCTAACAAAGTCACCGCAGAATATATACATTGATAAGCTGCTAGGTAGGGAGCAGGCATGCACAGGTAAGGCATCATGTTGATAGATCTTAGCTTCAGCTCCGATGACACAAACCCTTGTGTAAATGTTGTCTCCATGCGTAAAATGAGACTAATACTTTCTCCCAAAGTCTGTCTGGCTCTGCCTATGTAACCACTACATTACTCATAGCAGGGACTGCTTCTTAATAAGTGAGTGCGTTGCACAATAGGACAGTCCTTGCTGAGGCCTGTAGACACGGCAACATTGTGCAAATCATCAGTGCACTTCCCAGCAATTAAATACACATTTGATGCCCACGTACCTTTCATCCATGGGCTACAGTCACCCCTGAGTGGCTGTTACTGTTATCCTATTTCAGCAGCAGCTCACAAGCCCCAATTGTACCAAGGGACCCCGTCATGGAGGTTGCATATATTTACATCTTTGGTGGCTTTCACAAAATTGCTATTTATTTCCCCTCTCCATCCCACTATTGTAGTTCTCTTTTCATGGTCAGGAACAAGGATTTTCCAAATCCCAGGGATTTTCCTGTTTGCTTCGCATTAACGTGGAGAAAGAGAAGAGAGGGCAGTTAGAAAACAGTAGGGCAGCGGTATGTGCCCAGCAGAGAAAGGTGCATGTGCTCACGGAAAGATACCAGCTGTGACTCCTTCAGCAAACAGTGCAAAGGAATGGCATTGTCTTGATACATTTTGAAAAAGGAAAGGCAAATATATATGTGAACCATGCAAATATATCTTAATTGGTCATGGTGTCAAACACTCCCTTTAAATTTAATCTAATGAGTGTTTCACTGAGCTGTCAGCAATCTCCTGTAGCCTCCAGGCACTAATGAGTTAGCATCAAGGTGTCAATGCTTTTGGCATTAACCTCAATTAGGAGGAGTTAGGGTGATCACTGAATGAAGGGTCAGCCATTCATTGCTGAGACATTCCTCTGGCTATAGCCTGCAGTCTCCTGCATGAAAGGGGCTGGCAGACTGGCTGCCTATGCCTTCTCAGTAAAGAAGACTCATATGTGGCAACATTACTGTTAATTACCATATTTGAAACCTGTGCAGGTCTTGACAGGAATGGAGAATCAACAGTAACCCTGTTTAATGAGGCTATTCAATGAGGTTCCCAGGTAAAAAAAGTAGTCTGTGACAATAAAACGGTAAATATCGATCACTTATTCATGGTCAGAACTTTTAAAAGAACACCATTAAGGGAGTCGGCATGTCAAAGACAAAAAGGTCTGGACTACAGGGCTGTGCTTACAGAAAAAAAAATCACCATATAGATAACCCACATAACTTTAATTCTTGCTCCAGTTATCTCTCTCCAGACTTCCTGAAAGATTTCCTTTAGATACATTACATTCAGATGTCATCTTGCACAACCATTCTCAGGTAGGTCTGCTTTTCTGCAGTGAAATTATGCATGGATCACAAGCACTTTCAAGGCTGTGCCCTCCCTATTCAAGCAGGGAGAGCCAGGCAGACCCCCAGATCTATCCTCAGCCTGAAATCAGTTCTCCAGTTGGCAGATTGTTGTTCAAGCCCCAGGACATGTGCATATTTATGCCAGAGGAAATAATTCAATGAGCAAATCTGTTTAGAAACCTCAAAGGTTTGTCAGCCACCATAAAATTTGGGTTATGTTACAGTTTAGCATTACTGTTATTACAAAAGAAACTCTGGGTCCATTCTAAAACATTTCTTAAATTTCAAACTTTCTAAAATATATGGATAATACCTAAATGAAAAAAAGTCCTACCTGCCTCCTTCCCATCCTTGCTATCACCCACTCCACCACGACAGTCCGACCACCCTTCCGTGCATCCCGCCATTAGTGTACTTTAGACGTCCCTTCTTTGGGACTACACCATGACTGCAATTCCAGCAGCCCCTGGCCAGGAGCATCACGGGCCCTCAGCAAGATCACCTGCAGCTCCTTAAACTCAACGGGAACCTCGCAGTGAGCTCCTCATGCACTTCGCTATGACTTTTAGACCATGGTCCTTATCAACTAAAACAAAACCGAAAAGGAACAACGGCCTCAGGTACACACACCTTGTGAACAGTGGGGGGCAGGGGTTGAAGAGTACTGTAGCTAACTCTTTATGGGACTTTTCTTTTTTTCCATAGTAGAAGCTTTGTACATTTCCCAGTAATGGCAGAGATAGAGGACCACAGCAGCAGGTTTGCAAATCTTGCCTAATTGTAAGGCGGCACTTGTCTTACAGCTCTTTCTGCTTAGGATCATCATAAAGCTGTCCTTTGAACTCCCTCTCTGCTTCCTCCAACCCCATCTTCCTTCCTCCCCATCCCCAAGGCAATGATTTTTATCTCCAGGTCTCCATTTCTTCTCTGCAAGAATCAAAGGGCTTTCAAACCTTTCCTTTGAGGTGACAGCATTACCTGCTCCTCCTCCACCTGAGATACAGAGCTCTGCCTCCTCAGAATATTTATTTACCCTAATCTATGTCAGAGACAGGCTCACTCTGCCCAGGTAATGAAGAGTTGCTGTGTCTGGGCCAGGCGTGTTTGGGCTCTTCTGGATGTGTGATTCAGATCAAGCTACAGTCAGTCGTACAGTAAGCAAAGAGAAACAGGAGCAGCACAATAACAGCCTCCGATTATGTAAGTTACCAAGCTTCATCTTAAAACTAATCAGCCTGTTTGTTCCATGTCACTCACATTTCACATTCTTGTGCAGTCACTAACATGAAACCTAAACCATTCTTTACCTCTATCACATATTCCTCCTTGATGCAGGATGGCAGAGCGACTATAGTCTCTGTTATTAGCAGTTACCTCCAAGCCCATTAGGAAAGCATGTGCACCACTCACTATAGCACTGATCCACCAAAGAAATGGCATCTTGCCTTTGCCCTCAGGGAATCCACGATCTCCAACAGATCTGAGCCGTGAATCCCAATTATATGAGCCTTGCTGGCTGAGGGGTTTCATTTGCTTCTCTCTAAGATCCCGGAAACTGCATCCACGAAAACTGTTAAGACATCACCAAAGATGACAAAGTCATCACCTCAGAAGTTGGAAAATGTCAGCCTTAAGTTTTGTGCTTACCCTCCATGGTGCAGTCTTTAGTTACACTGCCAGATGCTTTTTTAAGAGGTTCTGTGAAGTATGAGTATCTCAGAAAGTGAGGTCTAATTTTCTGAAAGGAGAAACAGGCTCCTTGCTTTTCCTTCCCCTGGATGGAAATGTCTAAAAGGCTGGGATGAGGTTCAACAAGTCCATCCGCTTGCAGGAACAGGCAACAGATGGTACAACACCAATGAAGATTTACTCTGCCCCCTCTCCCATACCACCAGCCACAGTCCCCGACAGTCTACAACAAATCTGATCTTGAGAACAAAAGACCAAAAGAATAAAAACCTGGAAGCTGCTTAAAGAAGACAGCAAAGCTATTGACTCCATCCTAGCTCCTAGAAAAATCAAGGAAATTCATAAAGGTGAAAAGTAGAAAGTGGACCTCAATCCCAAGCAAATCCAATTAACCCAAAAATTCTTCTCCAAACCCAAATCTGGAGACTAACGTAACCCTGAGCTAGGGCGCAAGACACCGAGCTGCTATTTGAGAACTTTTTCAGCACCAACACTCCTGTCTGGCTACAGATGATTTCTCAAGGTTCAGAGGAAGAAATACCCCTCAAGAAGCATCACGTTCATCTCTTACCTGGATAAATCTATGATATATGGAGATCCAGTCAAACAGTGGGAGTGGAAACCAATATATGTAAGGAGAAAACACTGGTATTATCATTATGTGGCGGTGATAATCTTGACCAAAAGGAGCATTTGAGTAAGAACACAGTGGTTGAAAGCAATGTAACTAGATGTAGATATCTGCACTGTAGAGGTTCTACATGTAGATAACATCTCAGCTAAGCACCAGAAGCTCCCTTTATTGTCAGTACAGGAGAACTGTCACTTCAAATATGCAGTTCATCTCTTTCAGGCACCTACTTTAGGATGAGATGATTTGTGCCTCAAAAGCAGCTGTTTCTCTCCATTACCTGTAAAAGGAATTTTTCTCAGATGGGAATGTCTACACTATAAATCTCTATGGCTTATGTGTCTACGCTTGGTCAGATGAATCCCACTTCATGAATTTTTCATTATTTGCAGTCATTACTGTTTGAAAATACACTGTAGCTTGAACAGAATCATAGGCTTGTTACAAAAATTACTGGACTAATTTCTATTATCTTAGGAAAATAAGACAGACGATTTGAACAGATGTCCCAAGCTATCTCTGAACTGATATTCTTAACATTGAAATTGGAATTGGAATTACATTATATCATTATTCTGTTGTTTATTTATTTGGGAAGTCAAACCATGTGGCCATGAATTTAAAATCTGTATGTCTGTGAGTTCTGCTTTAGAGTTTGACACAAGAATCCCAGTTAAACAGACAATATCAAGCACCACATATTCAGTTTAATATCCCTAGAGCTACGTTGCCTAAAATGTTTACCTGTTTGTAGACATTAATTTTATTTCAACTTTTAAAGAAAGGAAGTCTGCATTATATATTCTGTGTCTGTCTTTCTCTAGCAAGACCCTGTCTGTATTGCCCTGTTTCAAAAGGGTCAACATTTTTTTCTTGGAAGTCTGAAATTGCTCTTTTTCTGTTTTTTGGAGATTTTGGACATTGCTTTTTATAGAAATCTCTTTTTTATAGAAAACCTTTTTACAGTGACAAAAATACATTTTCTATATTAATGAATTCATAAATTTTAAGAGCAAAAGGGACCACTGCATTCATCCAGCCTGAGGCATTGATAGATTTACCGCACAGGAGCTAATGGACTAGAGCACAGTCCCTCTGAGATCACAGGAGAGAATTTGTGCAGCTCTTCAGCCTCCCTCCTCATCACCATCACGAGGGCAACCACCTCAGAGCTCTCTTGTCTAACACAGACCCTGCCTGTAGTCCAACTTGATAGAATATTGATTTAAACACAGCATGTTGGAGAAAGCCAGACTGCTTTCCCGAGTACCCAGAGAAAGCAAAGGTCAGCACACCCCCGTCACCCCAGAGCATCTCCACCACATCTCACTGACCCCTTTTGGTCTCCCAGCAGCATTAGACACGGCGAAACAATAGCTGCTGTCCCTACACTCACGCTTTATCCTTTACCTGCCCGGTTCTCCCATCAGGATGTGAAGTGCTTAGCCTCCGGGACTCACCTTACTGCCTCATAAAGCAGGATGGCAGGATTATTAATGTAGCAGAACTACAGGATTTTCCAAGCAATTTGTGAGTTACTGTGGCAGTTCATTAGCTCTCAGCCCAAGAACCCCTTTCCATCAAGCATGAATCAAGCAGGAGGCACAGACACTTCCAAACACACGATGGAAATTCATATAAAAAATACATCCAAGACCATATTTCTTCCATTTTGTCCAACGTATGTCCAATAAAGGCACTAAAAAGCCACCAGTGATCAGGACCAATAGCCAACCCACTGAAACATGCCTAGACACAAAGAAATTCACAATCCCCATCTTTTTCTTTTTTTCTTTTTCTCAGCAGGACATTTCTGACCGATGCCTGTATTTAAAGAATAGCAGAAGGTTTATATTTACAGCCTCCATTGACTGCACAGGGAGGCAGGTCTGGTGGTCGGGATGGTAGGCACTCAGGATTGCTCCCCTGACTTTCAGTGCTAAGAATAAGGTTTCTCTTTACACACAGACAATCCCCCCAACCCCACTCAAAGAAGTATTTGAGAAAATATTTAACTTTCATGATATTTATGCATAGGACTTAAAATAAAGCACACACTTAAGCACTTCCTTGAATCCAAGTGGTACTATGCACGTGAGAAAAATTCAACACAATGTTTTAATATGTTGCTGAGTTAGGACTTCAACAGAGGCCAAAAAAACAAGTCCAGTATACTAGAGAGGAAAGAGAGCTGGAGAGCTAAAGGGAGTCTTTGAAGGTAATAAGTAGACAATTAAAAAAAGAAAAAGGTCAGGAGCACAGTAACTTGTATCAGTAAGTACAAAACCACTAGCAAGCTACCTGCAGATATTAAAAATACTATGCTTTATACCAAAGAAAGAGAGAAAGACAGGGAGATGGAGGGGGGGGGATGGGGGGCAGAAGAGAAAGAAAGAGAGAAAGATTTCTGTTAAGTCTCTATTGCACTGTTTTCCTCAGTTGCATTAATACTCTTTCATTTGCTGTTACCCTCTAAGAGTTACAGGATATTTTAAAGAAAAGGCAGAGCTAAAATTTTTACATCCCACTCTAGTTACAGCTGCCACACTCAGAAAGCAATCTCACCACGCGTTACGCGCTTTCCCAGAATTAACTTGCCTTTCTCTTTTAAAAAAATAATTAATGTAATTATTAATGCAGTAATGGGACACACATACTGGAAAATCCCACCTTCCACACCATCCCATTACCTAAATCTGGCTTTGGGCCAAAATTTACTATTTGAGCTCCTGCCAAGGTTCAGGATTGGAATGTTTTTACGTTGGAGGATTTTTCGTCTGTTTCCTTGGCTGGGCTAATGGGACCCTAATGCACATGAGAGATCGCTATCGCGTCGGGCTGCCTGTTACTTGCTTGTTTCAATCATCTTGTACATACACGCTAACTTGTAGCATTTCCCTCTCAGCTAAGTGATGCCAATAGGCATTTAATGCAAGATGCAAGGGGATATAATATGATACGGAGAACCGCTGACTTGAGATGCTCCTACTGGCTGGAGTAATTACAACAAGTTATTCAAAAAAATACAGCTGAGCAAAAAGTTAACCGTTACTTAAAACCAGATTCATCAACACAATTGTGTATGTCTGGCAGGAATTCTTATGTCCAATAAAACATGGAGGCTGGAGGAATGAACCTCCAAGAAATATGGACATGGCTTAAAGAAACCAAAGCTGTTGCCTCATCCATTCACCTCTCAGAGACCCGGGATAGGGCTCTGTTCCTGCTGTCAGGCTAGAGAAGAACAGTCTGTATGTGCTGACCTGAGACGCTTGCAGATGTTCTCCTGCCAGGACTGGGAGATAAGTCACCTCGCTAGCTCTTCACTTGTCATTGCTCTACACAGCCAACACCAGCATTAATGCCTGTCACAAAGTCCACCTTAGCAAAAGGGCTGTGATTTCTGGTAACAACACATCTGTTTTCAATTAATACTACCTTTTGTCACCTCATAAATTACTCCCTCAACAGATTTTTTTTTTCATTAATTGCTATCAGTAGAAGATGTATTTTTCTCTTTCCAGCCCTCCCCATGCTTTTACACCAAGAGCAGAGTTCAGCTGCCCTGTCCCCATAACTACTGAAGTTTCTCACATGGGAAACGTCTGTGTGAAGGCCCTCCTACCCGCACTGCCACGTCCATCAGTATGCTTGCGCTCACCCCCTCTTCTGAAGCAGCACAGTGGGTCGGTAACACTGACCAAGGACACATCACAGTTTTTCTCACAGGTGAGATCACTGACACAGTCCAGACTGCTGGACCTTGACAGGACATTTCTGCCACATCCTGGCAGCCAGGGAGTGACAGAGAATCATAGAATCATAGAATGGTTTAGGTTGGAAGAGATCTTAAAGATCAGGCTGATTGCACTGCTTGATCTCAGAGAGTGATGAAGTCACCTATTTGAAGCAGCAACAAGAAAGGCTGAAGTGATAGGCAGAGAAACCCGTTTTGTACACCCGTCACATTTCCCAAGTTACGGCAAGGTCACTCTGCATCTTTCACTGCTCTCCAGTGAACAGCAACAAAGCCGCATCCTGTGCTCCAGGGATCAAGTGTTTCCAGCTGCAAGAGGTGGGGAACAGGGATAGGTATCTAGATACACGTCACAGGAAAGTGCAGTCACATTTGTCAGTCAGAGCCTGTCCCCTTTCACTCCCACAGGTTTTGTGAAAGTAGAACACCACACCGGGAGCAATAATGCATGCAGCTTTACGGAAACTTGAAACAAAGAGATATCCAACAGGAGGTTTTCTACACTGCAGTTGTTCTCTGAACCATAAGAACACCAAATTGCTTGGTTTTATCATTTCTTTTAAAAGAATGCCAGGATTTACTTCTGTCTGACACGAGCACATGGGACTGGAATTTGATTTCTTGTTTATTTGGTTTTCACATTTTGAAGGATTTTGCTGTTTGAGGGGAGAAATATGTGTCTGATGAACACAAAATCCAGCTCAGAGACATGTCTGAGATCATGATTTTGAAAAGGAGCCATGGCCACCTTCAAAGGATGGGGCAGATTTCACCCACTAAAAAGCAAAACATGCCATTTTGCGCTCTCAGGCATGACTCATTTCCTGATGCAGTTAGGCTATGACTAGGAAAGTTAAGGTCAGATTAAGAGATCATTAAATTCTTTTGTAGTGGACTTTGGGACCAGGACGGCAATGCCAGATTAAGGCTGCGGGGGCCTTTGAAGGTGGTATCCTCTTGGAAATACATCATGGGGTTCTGTTTGGTTTGTCCCTGGATTTTTGAGTTATGAAGCTCCTGTTTCGCTGCATCACTTTGGTTTCCATCAAATCCCCATGAGGATAAGCTTCTCTCCAGTCTCTTTACAAGAAAAATGATATAACAACATTGCCTTCCTGGTTAGAAAATTCACAAAGATTTGCATGGATAGCCTTGCTACTTCTTGCTATATCATTTCAAATAGAAACAAAGAAACCCAGAGAAAAAAAAATCAACCTTCCCGCCACGCCTGCCAAGTGAAACAACAGCCAGGCAGGAGGTGAGAGTCTCATGCTCCTGCACTTCTCTCTCTGCTCTTCAAGGTGCTGTACACCAGCCATGCTGCAGCGACTATACAAAACACCATAGTGACTCCATTTCAAACACCAGCTACCAGATTCAGCATGCTGCAGTGGCACGTAGAGGTTGACCCACAGACCTGTTGTTGCCTGAGGACACAGCCAGCACCTCCTCTACTACATGCTCAGTCATCTATTCAGCAGATATTCTTCAAGAACCAGACTTTCCTCTTCCAGGTGGACGTAGAAAGGCACAGAGAGAGACTGGGCTGTTCCTAGCAACAACTGTATAAGCAAAACCCTCAAGCAAATATTTTCAAATATGTCAGCTACAAATGACCAAAATGCCATCACTGGAAGAAGACAGACCTGATGTTGTTTTCACACCACAGAGCTCAGAGAGGAACATTCTTTTCTCTGTTGCAAAGCAAGATGACTAGTCAAGTAGGAGTACAGTGTCTGCGCAACGCTGTGACTTAAGCTCCCAATGGAGAGCTCCAACTATTTATTTTTTTTCCCAATAACAATATTTTGTTAGGAAAATGTTGCAATGTTCACTTGAAGATTTGGGGAGTGATTTTCTACTGACGCTGTAGATGACTATGGATTGGTGATTGTCTTATTCTACTGTACAAAATAAAATGCAGAACAAAGTAATGAGGCTCCTACTGATAACCACAACTCTGCTGTAGTCAAAGGAAACGGCAGGGTGCTAGCACTCAGGATGTAAGCATCCACTCAGTGGATTGATTTCATTGGCAGATTTTCCTGCCTTGCAGAGACAGCGTTGAATGGGTTAACAAAATATCATTTCCATGTTTTCTGCTTTTTCTATCAAGCCCATGAGTAGGAAAAGAGGCAGAATTAAACCACTCAGGTGATCCACAGAGCTTTCCCTTGTTGACCAAGTAAGAATCACCATGAGCCAACCGGAAGTTCAACAACTTTTTGTGTACAATTACAAGTCTTGTCGTTCTTACACACGACTGTTCATCAAACACATACCCCAGTGAGAGTTAAAGTGAGAGAATTTCATGGCTCACCACAGGTGTAGATGACATTAAGATGCTTTCGGATGCCTGGGTAACAAGGATCTCCAAATTCATAGGTGCTGGCGTAAATGCTGCAGCTTCTTTTCCCATGACAGCGCTTGATCATGAGTTGGAGAGCAGTCGCCGACTGACACTCTAAAATGGAAAAAGGATACCTATTTGTGACTATTTGTCCATTCACACCAGAAACTGCCTAAAAATATTTACCCAATGCAGACTGTGAGAGCACATACATATGAGCTTGCTACGAGTATTTCAAAATCTTTGTGTTTACATGGGAAGGTATATCTGACCCTCAAACACCTCTAATAAACTGTAAATTGAGGAAAGGAAATTACCCAAAAGAATAGAGAAGAATCAGGAACCCCCATACATCCATAGACAGAAGGCTGCAAATAAAAGATGGCATGTTTTCAACGGGAAAAGGCTATCCATAATAAAAGTAATTCCTTCTCACCCGGCATTTCTTCCATAAATGTCTGAAAAGACTCTAAGACAGGTATCAGTATCTTCATTTTAATAGAGAAACAGAGTCATAGAAAAGTAAAAAGACTAACAACAGCAAATCAGTGCAGAGCATGGAAAAAGACTCATATCTCAGGAGTCTAACTCCAATGTATTTATCCAGAAATACTGCAAGCTTCCCCATAAACTAGGAGACTGTCACAGGAACAGAAAATACATTAATACTACAGTTACAATCATAGAATGGTTTAGGTTGGAAGGGACCTTGAAGATCATTGAGTTTCAACCCCCCTGCCATGGGCAGGGACACCTCCCACTAGACCAGGTTGCTCAAAGCCCCCATCCAGCCTGGCCTTGGACACTTCCAGGGATGGAGCTTATTCATATGGAATTCCTGTAGATTTATTTATCTGTCTGATAACGCAGTTGATCACGGTAACATGCAAAGTTATTAGCAAATTCCCACTTCACGGGTGTAAGGGAGATAGACATTGTGATCTTGTTCGAGGAAAGGTAAAACTCTGATTTGATTTGGGTGTGTTGATTCTTTTCCAGGCTTTGCTTGTTTCATTTTGAGGGGAAGACATCGAGAGAGCTTGGGTAGGCTTTTTTAGCCTTTGTTATGTCCAAGAGAGTTGTCTCAAGTCACTATTTCTGGCCCCCTTCTGCAGACAGAGGTGATCAGTGTCCCTGTATGTTCTTAGATGTTGTACTTCTAAGAAGTCTAATGAGGGTTACTATGAGGTTGAATAATTATAATGTTAATTTCTACCAAGTAGAAATATTCTGTGTTTATTCCATGCAAGTAGAAATGTTTGTCATATCAGGAATTTAGAACATGGAAAGCTCCAACAGTAAATATTTTCCCAAGTATTATTTTCTATCAGATGGTTTGTGCCTGTTTTCTCAGCTAAGGTGAAGATGATTTGTACAGACAAGCTCTCAAACTTTTAGGTGCTAGACAAATAATTTGCTTTCACTGTCCAGCCAGGGCAAAGTACAAGTGGAAGCTGAGAAGAAGACATTCAACATTAAGCTGTTGCTAAAAGCAACAGGAAAGCTACAGAGAAAGGAATATAAACACCTTTTGGTCACTAATCAGAAGGCAGGGAACGGGAAAATGAAGACCAAAAGGTATTGAATGCTAGAACCAGCACAACAACAAAAGCCATGAGAGACACAGGAAAGCCAGAGAAAACTAAGCCTAGAGGGCAACATGTCTTTTTTTCTCAAACCAAAGGCAGCATTTTATTTCACATGCTGCAAATGACAAAAGAACAGGGCCCCATGTGAGCATTTTCATACTGAACCACCCAAACTTCCTCAGGGGATTTTTGATCCAGCAAGTGCCAGAGGTTCCAGTGGAAACATCTGGCATGCAGCAATCCTGTTTTATTGTCTTTTTGTCAAATGTCCAGTCAGAGGCACTCATCAAATCTAAGCACTGCACAGGATTTCATGGAGGCCGCCTATTCTTCTCATTTGTTATTGTTCTCACACAAAACAGACAGCATCCCACGCCTGCCTGCACAGGGCCCTCGCCCCCCGGCACAGGAGCACACCACCTCCGCGGGAGGGTGGGGAATTACCCATTCCTGGTCCCGTGAGAGGCCCGACAAGTCTATTCCATACATCGTCACCAGAGATGGTCAGACTTTGGAATGCTTCACACATAGGAATGAGCCGTAACAAAATACAGACTCTGCCCCCCACCTTAATAAACTGGACTGACTCTTCAGATGCCAGATCTGTAGATTCAGCAGATTGAAAACACTTCTAGGAGTTCTGACTGTCATATACCCTCACACTAACATCACCAGCTTTTCTAGCCATCACCAGACATGTCGTGGTATCGATGACCTCCTTCCTCCTGTGCAGTTCGGAGCAGGCTATGGTCTCCATCCATACTGAATTTAGAAGCAGCATCCGCACTAGAAAAACAAACAAGGTTCAAATCTGGACACACCATTTTCCCCTCGTTCATGTGGTATGCTGTTCCTTAGAATTATTTTGCCCACTAGCATTAACCCCAAGCAGGTAATATAGTCTGAGATATAACAGGGCTAGTCCCAATCGTCAATTTGCAGAAGCCCCCCCTGGATATTTTGGATGGAAAACAGAGGAGCAGGAGTACATGGCAGAGGTTTTTGCTGCATGGACATGAGGTCAGCCAGCCACAGGGACAGGCGGCAGGCTCTTTCTCACTGTATTCAGTACAGAGTAGCTGATGTGTAGACAGTAGATGAGCACAATCCAGATGCTACCTTTATCAGGTAGTAGCTGCATCTTTTTTTCCCCAGGAGAGGACAGCCTTGCCCATACTACCAACTGAAAACAATATGCCATACTGCCTACAGCCAGCGGTGGGACCCTGCTCCAGCCCCTTTCCCAGCCCCACTACCAATACAGACAGCTTGAGTTATAACATCCAAGCGGGGACCTTCTTCTACTTAGATCCATCTGCCAGAGCAGGTCCTAACACTGCAAACCCTACTTGTATTTTAACAGTGCCTAGGTCCGCTGTTTGGCTACTTGTTCCCTGGTAAATGAAATGAGATAGAGCTCAGAGGGTTGTGGTCAGTGGTGCAGAGTCTAGTTGGAGGTCACTAACAAGTGGTGTTCCTCAGGGGTCAGGACTGGGTCCAGTCCTGTTTAATATATTCATCAATGACCTGCATGAAGGGATAGAGTGTACCATCCACAAGTTTGCTGATGACACAGAACTGGGAGGGGTGGCTGACACGCCGGAAGGCTGTGCCTCCATTCAGGGTGACCTGGATAGGCTGGAGAGTTGGGCGGAGAGGAACCTTACAAAATTCAACAAGGACAAGTGTAGTGTACTGCACCTGGGAGGAATAACCCCAGGCATCCATACAGGTTAGGGGCTGACCTGCTGGAGAGCAGCTCTGTGGAAAGGGACCTGGAAGTCCTGGTGGACAACAGGATGACCATGAGCCACCAATGTGCCCTGGTGGCCAAGAAGGCCAATGGCTTTCTGGGGAGCATCAAGAAGAGTGTGGCCAGCGGGTCGAGGGAGGTCATCCTCCCCCTCTACTCTGCCCTGGTGAGGCCGCATCTGGAATACTGCGTCCAGTTCTGGGCTCCCCAGTTCAAGAAGGACAGGGNCCAGTTCAAGAGGGACAGGGAGCTGCTGGAGAGGGTCCAGCAAAGGGCCACTAAGATGATTAGGGGACTGGAGCATCTTTCATATGAGGAAAGGCTGAGGCACTTGGGTCTTTTTAGTCTGGAGAAAAGAAGATTGAGGGGGGATCTTGTTAATGCTTATAAATACTTAAAAGGAGGGTGCCAGGGGGATGAGAACAGTCTTTTTTCAGTGGTGCCCAGTGATAGAACAAGAGGTAACGGGCACAAACTTGAACATAGGAAGTTCCATCTAAACCTGAGGAGGTGGTAGAGCACTGGCATAGGCTGCCCAGAGAGGTGGTGGAGTCTCCCACACTGGAGACATTCCAAACCCGCCTGGAGGCCGTCCTGGGCAACCTGTTGTAGGTGACCCTGCTCTGGCAGGGGGGTCGGACTGGATGATCTCCAGAGGTCCCTTCCAACCCTGACTATTCTGTGATTTTGTGAAAACTTACCGTGGCCCATTCCCTGGCCTTGGTGCCAACTGTGGTGGAACAAGCCACATCCATGCAACTAAACATTTTACCCTCCAAAACAGAGTGGTGAAACCCAGTCCCTGTCTTATAACCAACCTCAAACCATCTTCTGGAATGCCTAGGAGGGTGTTAGCTGAGCCAAGGCAACTAACCATGCCATGGACCACTTACACTACAATTTAACAGTACAGATCTATGCCCAGTATCTGTGCCTGGGCCCTGGCACTGCTAGTTTACCATGTAAACCATGGTAAACATGTATACATGTAGCCCTAGATACCCAGCTTCTTCGGGCACAGACCAGGCCTCCATATTCACAAATATCAGTAGTGAAATCCTCAACTTTCCAATTGCCAGGCTGCTCCAGCTCAACCTGCACGAGCCAAAATAAGCAGAAAAGCAGAAGAGACTCTCTACGCTTCAGTTACAGATGGGGATAAAATACCCTGGCATAGAAAGTAAGGCACTGAGATTTTTAAAGCCTCTTTTACATGGACTTTTTGCAAACTTTAATATTAAAAATACATCCAGGACAAAAGTCACCTGTTGGGACTGCAGCACATAAACCATACAATAACTTAGTTGGAAGCAATACCTGGAGCCTATCCAGTCCAACCTCCTGCTCAAAGCACAGCCAGCTTTGATGTTACATCAGGTTGCTCAGGAATTTGCCCAGGCGAGTTTTGAAAATCTCCACAGATAAATATTCCTCAGACTCTTTGGGCACTTGTTCCAGGGCTAAACCACTCTCCAGGTGAAGAATTTTTTCCTTGTATCTAATCAGATTTCCATTGCTGCAACTTGCATTCATTGCTTTTGGTGTTTGGATTTTTTTCTGAGCATTTCTGTAGAGCCATCTAGGTAGTAGAAAACAGCAATAAGATCCCACCTTGAGCTTTCTTGTCTTGAGACTGAACAAACCCAGGTTTCTCAGCATTTCCCCATATAGAATCATAGAATCATCTAAGTTGGAAGGGACCTTTAAGATCATCAAGTCCAACTATATTTGATACACTACTATTCCACTCTATGAATAATTAAATGAAAATCTTTACTAAATTCACTTTCCTGAATGCACATTTACATGTCATTCTTTCATTCTATGTCTGAGATAGATTTTTAAATGTTGTCATCTATTTTATGTTCAACAATGTACTACTACTCAATGCTGTGTGCTCCAGTCCCCTGGCCAGCTTGGTGGCCCTTCACTGGACTTGCTCCAATTTTTCAACATATCTCTGTATCTGGGGAGCCCCAAACTGGACACTCCAGTACCACAGTTAAGTCAAGTACTGAAATGCCAAATACAGTGAATAAACCCTCCCCTTGACGTGCTTACAATATTCTTACTAATAAAGTCCAGTATCCACTTAGCCATCATTGCCACAGGTCCACACTGCCAACTCATGTTCAACTTTTTGTCCCCTGAGACCCATTGGTCTTTTTTCTGCAGAGCTGCTTTCTAGCCAGCTGGTCCCTAGACTTTGCTGTTGCAGAGGGTTATTCAGGTGCAGAACTTTGCACTTGTCTTTGTTGAACTTCACAACATTTCCTAAGGTTTCTCCAGCTCACTGAGGTTCCTCAAGGTCTCTGCCCCCTGCTATAACAACCCTCCTGTCCAATTTGGTACCACCTACAAAATCCGTCCCGTTATCCAGGTCATTACTGAAGACGTTAAGCAATATTGATCTCTGACTGCTTGTAAGTGGCTGCCAGTTTGACTTCAACATAGCATTGTGAAGGTTTCTTGTAGTACTCCAATTCCTTGGCTCTTGTAGTGAACAGCCACATTTTAGGCAAGTCTTTACTGTTGCCACTGACCTCTAAAACACTAATGAGCACCAAAATCTGGTGAATGTAGGAGCAGCAGAAAGTCATCTGAGGTACCCACATTACAAGATCCAACTAAACTCTACTGACAACACCAGGCTCCCATATGGTAAACCCAAATACTCTTCTCATTTTCCTCATGGTAAGGCCTGAGCCATTCTCTTGGAACCAATCATATTCTTCCAGCTCTGAAAAAAAAAGCAATGGACTTTATGGACAAAATTTGACAAAGTATTCACTTCAAAGACTTCCTTTTTGTCAATACAGGGAATTTTCCCTGTTTTTCCCTCCACACAATTTCTAAGCACAAATGCCTTGTGCTTTCCCGTAAATGCCAGGGCAAGCGGCCAGCAGTACTTTGAGGAAGGACTACATCTACTACTGAAATTAGCTTGGTCTCCCCTCTTGCTTTTTTTTTGATATGTCAACATGTTCATCCTCCACATAACACATGGAACTGAAAACTTTAAGAGCAGCAATCAAAACCTCCAAATGGGACCATCTCCCTTATACACTTCAAAGGATTTATGATAAGGAGGTCATTTAGCAGGATGCCAAAATGTCATATTCAAGCATCTTTATCCCCTCATTAACTAGCACTGAAGATGTCAATAATACATCTGAGACATGGCTGAGTGACAGATGAGGCTACAGCACCCTCATAAATCACCGTCACCACCATGTCATTCAGAGCTCTAGAAGTGACAACATGGTATTTTCTTTTATCCCCACATCTCAGGGATCTCAGCATCACTCCTGATGGCTGTTATGAAGTGCATGTAGGTAATTCAGCTTCTAGATGTAAACAAGTCCTTAGGGAGCTGGGTTGAAGTGAGATCTCCAAGTTTATTGGTAGCTCTTCAGGAGGTGATTCCAGGTCAGAAGTTTTCACCTCGAGGTGTCCATTCCCAGAGCTCACAAAGACAAGAAAACAGAGGCTCTCTTATCAATAAGTCATGCAATCAGCCTCTCAAAAAGATGCAGAGAAGCCAAGCCCAGCACTGTGGTGGAGCAGGGCTGGGCGACAGTTCCCTGCAGCTGGACAAATTCACATTTTCCAAGTCTTCAGAAAAGGAAGATCAGATGTGGCACTTTTGTTGCACCAGACAGCACGCACATTCAGGGCAACATCTCTTTTCTTTTGCTGCTTGTTTGCTTGCTAAATGCAAACTGCACATGTTACATGAAATACCATCCTGACATCAGTGATGGTATTTTCATCACATCAAACAAGTGATCCCATGTATCAGAGATATAGGGAAGGACACTCACAAATGCCAACACCATATCCCCAAGGCCGAGGTAAGTACTGCTAAGCAGAGCCAGGCCCCTGCCAAGAACCTTTTAAAGCCCACAAAGCTCAAATCCCACAGCAGAGCAACAAAACCCACTTTAAGACCTCACAGATGACAGAGAGCCCACTTACACAGTTTGGGCCAGAGTTACCCTCAGCTTTCATTAGTGCTGGATTGCTTCAGTACACTGCCAAAGAGCAAATGTGAATCCTGGCTACAGTGAAACTTCCACATGTGAAAGTGTTTAAAGATATCAGCTGTGCTTTTGGAATAGAGTGTTTTAAACTAAAGTTTGGGTTAAGGGGAGAGTGGGATCAGCTCGCTTTATCCTCTTTACTCCTGTCCCTGCTTTCTAGAAGTTGCACGTCCATCCAGCCTTGGTCCTGGTACAACGTGAATTCCCCTTCACGGGATCACTCCACAAATGCAGACTGCTGGCCAGTTCCATTTCACAACTCTTAGTCTAAGCCCTCAGTAGGTAATTTTTCTTACCAGCTGCATTTAGTATGTTAATACTCCCTGATCAACTATCTTTATCTCCCCAACCTCTGACAGGGTAAAAACCCAAATCAGATGGCAACAAAGCCTCGCTGGAGGATTTCACCGGCTGCAGCTTGCAGACAGCATTGGCTTTAAAACTGGAATCAGTCTCAGTGACGTAATGTCCATATCATCAAGCTCACCACAATGAATGGATTTTAGTCAGTTTAAGGCTGCTTCCCAGCATGACTATTTCTTTATTACCTCTTCCTGGTGAAAAAAATAAATTGGAGCCAAAGCCTATTAATCACATCCGTTACTTTGGTTACTCACTGTTACTTGTTTTTCTCCAATAAGAGTGACACATCCAAATCTGAAATCCAAGCCATACGTTGCAGCTTGTGATTGCAAAACCTATCTGGGTTTGAAAGAATGTTTTCAAACAGTTTAACTTTTGCATTATGGTAACTCTTAGATGCTATGTAGGAGATAGGAGCCTCTTCCAAGACAGCAGTCATCACAGATGGATCCACAAACAGATTTAGACACTTAGTTTTGAGATGGGTGACTAATCCCACAGTGAAGTTGGGCATACGCCAGATGCTCAAGAACATCTGTGCATCTGTTAACCTCATGATCGGACTCACCTGCCGCATCCATGTTGAGCCTGCAAAGGCAGGTTCCTGCACAGATGAGGCAGGCTGTCCACAGCAAGCAGGACCATGCACACCTGAACGTCTGAATATGTTAGCGTGCTGTAAGGCTGGGAGGTAGTGGTTTTCCAGAGGTTGCCTGTGGGACTGGAAAGACAGCAGGGCATGTGACACGTCCCAGTGTTGTCCGTTCTGTCAGACTGGAGAGAAAGCCAATTCGTCCTCTTCTCCACAGATCTCAGGATCATAGGACTGTTGACTAGCAGGATGTTTTCACTCTCTCACTGGTCTCTGTAATAATTACTGTTTCATCTGAGCATCAGATCTCTTTTCCATCACTAATCTCTATAGCCTCGTTGCATATTAGTCCTGTATGCCCTTATTCCACATAAAAACCACATGTGTGCACTTGGAAAAAAGAAAAACAGAGCCTGAGAAGAAAACTACACCCACTTGTCAGAGGATGCACTCTCTCCAAGTCCATGAATTCAGCACAAAAATTGGAGCACTTGTTCTACTTTTTCAATCAACAAAGTATAAGACCTTGAAGTTTCAAAAGGACCAAATGTTTGGCTCTAATTAAAGGATTCAGAAAGAGAATCACTGCCTAAAATACTATTTCCAGCAGTGCATGTGAAGCAAATTATTAGGAACTGGAACAGTACTGGTGGTACCTGATCAAGAGATGAATTCTGTGGCAGACTTTGGCTCAGTGTAATGGCATCAGGAGCAGACCTACATCTTGCATTAAAACAGTCAGCAGAACCCTAGCTTTCCTTGCTACCTTTTGAGGATAAACATAAACATTCCCTTGAGGGAAGTCATTTACAAACAAGTGGCTGCTCTACGAAACTCCTCCCAAGCAGAGGACAGGATTTTTTTCTGAAATATGCAGCACAATTTCTTGCTAAAGTATAGAACAGGAAAAGTTACTTGCTGAGATCTATGAAGCAGGGAGGACAGAATGAAAGATGGAAAATGCAGGAGTCAATTAACTAAGAGGAGAGAAATTTAGTTCCTGCAAAGAAAGCTGACAGATGTCTGAACCAGCGCGGTGGTTATCTACTCATCTGCCCAAAAGAGAAAGCAAACTTTGATGGAAGGGCAAGAAGGACGTAAGCAGGAAGAAAGTAACTCCAGCTTGCAGGTGAGGCAGCTGCCTAAATTCCTTCACATTTTACCTAGCAGTGGCTCGAAACTTTCTCATTCTGCAAGAGAATCTCTGACATACACAAGAGGGAAGGAAGTTCCCCTTCTGCTCTTGGATAGTTTCTCATTTATTTTAAACATGTTCCATTAGCTGCAGTTGATACAAAGTTCAGCTCCTTCATAAAGCGACAGCTGCTGGAGGTGTCTGAGCCTCTGCTTCAGCTGCTAAATTAGCCAAAATCAGCCAGCCTAGCAGCCCATCAGGGATGTCTTCATAGAGTATTGATGAGCCAGTCTGCACCATGTGCAGTATATCACATCCCGGGCATTTTCAGCTTAGCCCATGCCCATGAAGTTTGATGTTCTCTTTAAAAGCTAGTGCAGAAGAGAGTTAATAAAGATTGGCTTTGTCCACTTTCTCTCTACAGTAAGCAGCCTAGGAAGGTAATTTGTCTATCAGCATAGCACTGTCACATAGTTTCAGATGGGGGCAACAGAAATACGCTGGATTTCTCTTCCTTGCCATGGCACACAAGCCTCTATAGAGGACAGAAGAAGTGAGCTGGGTTTAGAACCACAGGGAGTGTGGAAGACGAGGGAGAAAACCAAACTACAGATACTTAGCCCTCAACATCAACCAATGGGAAGACCAATCAATGAAGACAAAATAATACCCTTAAACAAGAAAAGATGCAGAAGCAGGTATGTAAAGAGGAAAGGTCAGGAGCGAAGACCCAAAACAATGAAAAGGCTGCTGGTTTGGAAGCCAGCACAGAACGGGCTTCAGAACACCTGCACAGTCAATCTTTTCCAAGCACAAGAAAACCCTCTTCAAGTAGGGAAATAAAAGAAACTAATGCATTAGAAGAGATTATTAAAAGCACTTCTGAGCTGTAAGCATGGGCTCAGGAGAATATTTGCTCGACAAGCCACTGGACTGTGGAAAAGGATTTGCAGTCAGGACTGGTGGGGAAGTATCACTGGGACTTTGGCCCACACGTTGGCTCTGGTTTCCTAGGTCCCTGCCCACCAGCTGTGGTACAAGTATTACCTGATGCTGTACAGAAGAGAGTCAGAAAGATGCTCCACCATCTCAGGGTCAAACTTGAGGCCAAGAAGAGTCTACCTCCCCCACAACAGCTTCAGTCCCAGCATGATGCTTCTTTTTCTGTCAGCTTTAATGTTTGAGGGACTTTCTATCTGCTGACTGCTTCGTCAGTGCCAGGTACTTTGGTATCATGTTGAGCTGCATTTCTGATATAAATTGCCATCATCGTTATTACAAAGAGCACCAGGGAACTTCACATTGGTGCAGCTGGATATAGTGTTTGTCTTGCACAATGTAACTGAAAACAGCTGGCTAAAAAAGAAATCTACATCCAAACATTAGAAGGATGTACAGAGGCGGCCAGCTTTACGTTAAAAAGTATGTTTTAATGAACGAGAGAGAAAAATTACTCACCACACACTTCATAAAACTTCAGAAACTTCAGCAGTAGGCCAGAAAAGAGAAAACTATCTTAAAAGAAACTAATCACATCTAGACACTGCAACCGAAGGATCAGTTGCAGGTTTAATTACTGATGCTATAGTTACATTTAGAAACACTTGGTTTATTAACCTGAACTCAAATCATCTTATCACCTTTGTATCTGAAACCAGAACTCGTACAAAACACATGAGGCTCCAGTTTTGCAGAGACGGACTCAGAGTGTGTGAAGTTTAACAAATTAATAACATTTTGCAGGTTTGGGGGCTAAACCAAGAATTTGAGGACAGCTTCAAACTTGGCTCCAAGAAGTCTCAGAGAACAAAGCAGTTTGGGTCTGGCAATGACAGTAAAATTTTATTATTTAACTTGCAGCAGAGAAGAGTTGATTGTGGGCTGTAAGGCACTTGAGATAAAAAGCAAAGCTAACAGCTTTTGCTTGACTCAGCAGAAGTTAGGGATGGTGCATTCAACGCATCTACTGCTCTGTGAAGTCCCTGAGCCCATCTGTCCTTCCTATTCCTTGCAGCCCAACAAAAGTATTTTGCTGAACATGGGTATAGTTCAACAAGTGTCTACACATAGGCTTAAGCACGGTCTGAACTTTGGAAGCTGTGGGACTGGCACGCTTTTTTTTTAGAGACTACCCAACTGACACAATCTGCAAGTCACTTCTTGCCCTTGGTTCCTGAAATAGAGCATGGTGTGCTTGCAACCTCACAGGTTTCACATTACCTTTGTTTCTCAGGCTCAGCATTCACCATCGTGGTAATTTTGTAATAATCTTGAGTGACAACCGAATTATTTTAAGAGGAACTTTATCAGTTCTGAACAAGTTACACTGGTTTTCATTCAGAGTAATTCCACGGAAATAAATTGAGATGCTATAGATTTTAATCTCTTAAATTCTGCCCTTCTATTATTAGGATTATATTCTGGATTTGCTTTCAACTAATAGTTGGGCAATAGGCATCTTTTATAAAATCAGCTACTAAAGAAGTTGATACTACTGATACAAATACCCACTTTACTTCCTCAAATATCATACCAATATCATCACAGAGCCTGCCAGTGCTATTTAAATTACTACTCTCGAAATTTTTATTTACTACTGCTGCATGGGGTCATACTCCCCTGTAAACAACTTTTTTAAAACCAAGTTGAACTGTGGCTTTGGGGAAGATCTTGCCCAGAAGCAAATTTGAATGGATTTTTTTCATTTAAAAAGAAAAAAAATTAGCCATTGTGTGCATATAAACACAACTTCATATAAATCATTTTTTATGATTCTGTGGGATCCAACAATAGTTTGAGTTTTCTAGAAACAGCTGTAAAGCGATTTTAATTACCTCCTGATGTTTTGAGACAAAAAGTGAAACACACAAAGTAGCTAAAATTAAAAAACAACTTTCTGAAAGCAGGCTTTGTCCCACTTTAACAGCATTCTAAATGGGAATTTCATTTCAATTTAAATTTAATAAGGTATTATATGTGAATTAAACAGCAACTGATATTTATTTAGCCTTCAAACTTGGATACTTGTGGGTTTTACTACATACAAACAGATTGGCCTCTCAAAACATGTTCTTAATCATCAGCTATACACATAATAAAGTAGTTCCTGCACTGAATATAAATCAAATGTACATAGAGTCACACCTACAGGCAGGCGCGCTCTGGAAGCCTGGTGTGCACATTAGAGAAGAAAGACATGGTCTGACTCCCTCCCACATCTGCTGCTCATCCCGCAAACCCAGACTCGCAGCCATTTCAAAGGCCATCATCTCCCATACGGTGAAATCAGGACGTAGCATGAGAGCGTTTCAGCCACAAGCACTCGGATCTGCTGAAGGACAAGCTGTGCTACATGGCATTATCTGACCAGCAGGGATTTCAGTGGACACCCTGTCTCCTCCTGCCACGCCGGTCCCCCACTGCTTCGTAGTGCTTCACTCATCAGTACCAGACGTTAATAGCCCTCCTCGCTCCAGCTCCACAGTTTGGAGGCCTTTTATTTTTAAGTATTTCACTTAAGATCAAGATTAGAGCACAGCCATAAGCTTGTACTGATGGAATCGCAGGATGGAAAATGGTCATGGATGGTGCAGTGGAAGAGAGCCAGAAATGCATGGCTAGAGGGGCAGTGGTCTCTTAAATCCAGCTCTTGTGCTGGCAGGAACAGAAACATGTACTATGGAATAAAATGGATTTTTTTTTACTGCATGTATTTCATACTTATTCACATGCTAGATCTGATCACAGATAAACAAACTAGAAGGGTCCATTATGCATATGGTGTAATAAATATTTACATGAGGGACTGTGAAGGCTCTGGTCCAAGTCATATATACATCTGCATTAAGAGGAGGAAATCAAAACAAACTGGGTTGGATCACCTTCTGTCACTGCATTAAAGTGAAAAATGCCAGGGAATGAGCACCTAAGGCACAGGCTCCGTTGCTGAACTCATTCCTCTGCTCTTTCATTATCAGATCCGATGAGTTAGAGAGCACCACTGACCATCTGAGTTTCCTCAGGGCTTTGTAAACACATCCATTTTCCCCCTACAGAGGCACCGGAGGGAACTCGTATGTTAAGCGACAAGGTCATTTCACTCTTCCGCAGACTACTCAGCTTAACCCACACACCACAACCCAAAGCTAGGCTTTGGAGCCAGAGCTCCCACAATCTTGCACCGACTCCAAAACCAAGCCCAGATTCCTCCTACCCAGATGAGGAGTTAAATTGCTGTGGGCTCTTTGTATACGTGATGGGGAGAGACGGGGTCCTTGAGAAGGAGACCTGGAGCCTGAAGTAAGAGGTCAAGCTGAACACGTCCATCTCACTCTCTGTGGCTCAGGGGGGTAGCTACTGTAAAAATGTATATATGAACATGTCAGGTGCCCTGAATAGGATCAAGGATATCACTCCACTAAATGATAAAAAGTAATTGTTTTACATCCAAGTTCTTCCTGCTCAGTCTCCTAATTAGATCATTACCTTGCACTCAGACACAAGTAGGAAAAGGCCATTTTTTTAAATTGGCTTCTCTCGCTGTAAACAAGTCGCTCAGAGATGCAGGGGGAGGCAGCTGTAAACAGCACGATAAGGGGGCAAAGGGCTCACTGGGCTGAGGGATATTAATGGTTTGTTGCTTGTGAATAACCCTTTCCCCAGAGACCTCCCTATGCTCTGTGCATTGTCTCTGCACATGCTGGCAGCAAAGTGGAAGCTTTATTAAGAGAGTTACAAATAAGGTCAAATTCCTTTAGGAGCTTTTCAGAGTTCTCAAGGAACTCAAGGAGGGGTCCAGCTGTTTGCAAGGGTTTCCCATTACGGTCAGAGACACAAGTTTCAGCATGTTTCCAGTTAAAGGAGGATCCTGGCAGATTTTCTCTTTAACATGACAGGGATAGGGAGTTCTTTGCAATAACTTTCCCTTCACAGATGCTAAACACGTTCATATAGATATTAGACAGCGAGAAAGCATGCGTCGGGCATGGCATGGTGTGTGAAGTCTGACTTGGGGATCTTACATCACCCAGAAGCAGTGCAACGATGGCTGGGTTATGCAGGTGTTAAAGGGCTGCAACGTCACGATACCTCAGATCCCTCCACCTGAGCACCTAACGTACCTCATGTCCCTGCAGAATCCAAGAAACTCACCGTTAGTGGGCTTTATCGCCTCAACACTCCTACAGGAGTACAAGGTCTTGTTTTTCAAGGCAGAAAGAAGATAAATTAAATTATTTGTTCCCTTACCTCATGGCAGAGTCAGAAATATATACAATGCTCTATTAGGCCACCCCTCCTCCCCATCTTAGACCTCAGTTCTTTAAAAGCCTTGTCTGTAGAAGCTGTAGATTTCTAAATTCAACCCAAATGTGCATTTTGTCCACAGAAAAAATGGAATAAAATTTTCTAAACTGTTTTTCATTAGGAGAGGTAGAAAAGATACCCTTCCCCACCTTTGGGGAAAGTATGAGGTCTTCACTCATCAAGTAACCCATGCTGCCTGGATAAAAATAATCACTGCAAACTTGTCCAGGACCTACTTCCTAGGAAAAGGCCCTTTGCCAAGGCTCAGACTTGATGCAAATCATCAGTCCTGTGAAATTCAAACAGAATAAATCTTCCATGTGCAGAACATAGCTGGGTTCTGCCTTATGGGAACTGGATGCTGCTGTGAAGTCTGAGTCATACGGTCATGTTTGTAAGATCAGCTCCTTGCGAATGTCTGGGATCAAAGGCTGTCACAGAGCAGCCCTCCCTGTATCACAGGGCTGTGGAAACGTGCAGGGAAATGTTCTCTAGCTAGAGAAAGCTTTGATTTATAAGCTGTGATGTTTCCACCTGCTCCTGAAGGAACAGAGTTGCCTGCTGGGCTAGGCAGGCCCGTGGCAGCAGTACGGTTTCTGGAGCAGGTTGGGGGACTCTGCACGCCGCTCCCACAATTGCTAGTGGCAGCCAGGAGCAAACCACTCACTTCAGTGCTGCAGATGCACGCATGAGTATTCTTTCTTGCAGCGTGCTGGAGGGAAGCACGGTGTGAAGGTGCTTTTTGCTGATTTGGATTGCAGATGGATCCTACAGTGGTTTCTCCTGTGGGGCCAAAAGAGGAGTGATAACCACAGCCACAACTCACCTCCGCCTTTCCTGCACCACTAGAGCTCTGTCCCGTTGGGTTGGCTCACACAAAATAGATGAAGGGAAGGGAAAGGAAACTCACAATAAGCAGAGACTGCCTGTAGCGTTGGCCACATCACGCCAAGGGGGATCAGCGAGCTGTTGCTGAACACACTTTGCAGACCCAGACAAACACTCTCAAATATAGCTGGGATTTGAGGGATGGCCGTGGCGAGTTGAAAGACCACCTGCTCACTCGTATATATTTAGCTAAGCTCCTCACACCCACCCTTCACTCTGAGGATTTCAGCATGCAGGGGAACATCAGCATCAACAGTTATACTGTGCGTCTCTCACACTACACACACAGTGCCCGAATGCCTGGGAAAGCCTGGGGAAGGCACAGCTCCATGGTGAGTGCCTCACCTCTCACCCCCAGCCCTGCAGGCCATGCAGCCAGCCACTGCCCCACAGACACTTCCCACCCTCCCTTTGCTGTTATACAGGCAGGACATCCCTGCCCCCCCCCAGCATCCCAGCAGCACCAGGCTGACTTCACAGATACCTCAGACAAAGCAACTCCACAGATGCAGATATTTGCTCCTGTCCAACGACTCAGTTGTGTTTAGCACTGGTCCACATCTTACAACCTTGCACTGGATTTCCGTGTAAAGCTGCCCCAGCATTCCCACCACTACCTTGGCATTACATTGTCTTGTACTGAGCCTGCTCTTGCAACCAGTTTCATTGAAGAGCTGACACTGGAGGAAGGTCCTGCCTCGTCCCAGCAGCAGGCTGTGTGCTACACTCCAGGATCCTTATTTCCTTGGGCAAACATCCCAATTTGTAGAGATCACAGAGCCAGTCTGAAAACAACAGGGCATCCAAGCACTATAGAGGCTCTGGCACGTGCTGTCACACCTCACTGCTTATTCTCTTAGCTACAGCTTTGCTCTCCCGGCTCCACTGCCTCCCGTCCTGTTTGCTAGTGCCACATACCTGCTCTGCGCCAGTACAAGTTTCGGGACTTTGTATCACAGCAAAGAAGAGTAAAACTTTACCCTTTGTGGCTTCACATTGAGTTTTGCTTCACACTGACATTCAAGAGTGGGTCCCAGTACTTGTCACCAGTATGCGCCTGTTTCTGCTCTCTCAGCAAGGACAAAGGAGTGGTTGCTCGGGTATACACTAGAAACCCATCAAGTTTCGCTGACTTGGCAAGTTATCACCCAGCAGCCAAACCACCACAGCACCAGCGTGCACACTCTTGGCATATCCCAAACACCACATGAAAGAGGTCTAGGCTAACCTGTTACACATATCTGTTTCAGCTTCATATCTGTTGCTCCCTGGCAACTGGGGGATAACAGGAGCACATCCAGGGACATAAGTTACCTCAGGAGATAGGAGGTAACTTGGTAAAGGACCATGACTCCTCCTGCTATGCGTCTGAACCATGGGATTGGGTAGGAGACCCTGAACTATTCAGCTGTGCTGCAAGCACTCAGATTTTCCCAGCTACACAACTAAGGCACTCACCATGCTGCACAAATAACCTGACTGGCCTGATTCCACCTGCGGTTTCCTACTGACACCCATCATCTGCGTATCGTATTTCCAAGCGGTCACTTCACATGCTTCCATTTGAATAGCATTTAATTCCTTAAGGGCACTAGATCAGCAGCTGTGAACCCAAAGATCCCCAGATACAGCTGAACAGATACCAGCACCAGCAATAGCAGCAGCTCGAGCTTCCCTTTAAAGCCTCCTCTGAAGCTTTTCCCCCTCTAGAGGAAATTCCTTTGGGAAACCAGTTAATTCCCTTTCACCTCTGCAGAGAAGGATAATGAGGAACGCTGACCACAGGATTTTGCACTGTGGATATATGCTCTCTCTGCCACAGCCTAAAATACTCAATCTCATTTCACACTGGCTCAAGAACAGACAGTTCTAGTGAATGTTTTTAAATTTATTGATCTTAACACATGAACACAAGAGACTATGATAGCTTGTGAGTAAAGAAGCTACTTGAAGGTACTGTAAATCAACCGTAACATGATGCAGCCTAACAACTTGGGTTTAAAATTTTCTCCCCTTGCTTTAACTACAGTAAAAGTTTAAATGCAACGTCAAGGCTTGACTTGGCCACAGATGGTCCATGATATCCACCAATAATATGCTCCTCCATAGTATAGATAGAGGCTCAATGTAGGAGCCACCAGGAGGACAGAAAGTTGAGCAAGAAACTCAACCGTATAATATGATGAATCTGCTAAAGGTCTGCTGCTTGGTAACTTGGAGAGGGCATCTAGCTGGGCCTCATGATGAAACTCACCACTAGTTAACAAGGTACCACACATCAGGAGCACCACCGTGGCAGGTTGCATGTGCCAGTCCTGCTTTTCCTAACCAAGATCTGTGCCAGCCCTACCATGATGACAGTAAACGACATCACCCTGCCCAGATCAGCGTGCTCTGTCAAGCCGTTCCCCTGCTTACCAATCATGGGCATCCCTAGGGTTTGGTATGGGCACTCCAGGTTGCCTCCTTGTGTCCTTCCAAAGATAGCAGAGTAAATGGCTATCACCATGCTCTTCTTACAGCTTAGCCTCAGCTTGTCATCTTCACAGGCTACTTTACTCTTGTACTCATCTGGAAGGAAACAAATACTGAATTACTCAGCTGATCCAGAGACAGGCACTCAGCACGAAGGGAGCCCTCTCACCTCCCCATGGTGTGAGGTTATCAGAGGCAGCAGTGATTCTGGGCGTACACCCAGAGGTGCGCATCAGCTGCCAGCACAATCCCAGCCTTACAACTGCGTTTGCTAGAATAGCACCGATCATTTGCATTATGCATTCTCTCTCTCCAGCATTATCAGCACATTTAATGAACATACTTTAACCTAGCACATGTCCATTCCAACATGGCAATTGAGTGATTTCCACACGGTGATATTAGAAGCCTGTGGCAGGGAAAGGTGAAAGCCCATCTTTAGGCACCTTTAGGCACAGATCAGCCCTTTATGTGCCCTTTATGCATTTATTCTACATCACCGCAGCTCAAATGCAAACATAATTATGCTCAATAGCTTTTTTTCACAGCAGCTCTCCCTTGGCAGATTCAATAGGAGCTATACTAAATTTGTTAATGATGGAAGCTGCTCTTGCCTGTTGCAAATACAGATATGCAAAGCTGCTCCCCAAATCCTTCTTGAAATGGTCAGTCCAAGAATGCAAAACACACTCTTGCTTTTGTAAGGCTGGTGCACACAGAACAGTCACTCACTTTACAACTGTCAAGGAGACTGGGCAATCATTTCATAAGAAATCACAAGTCATTCCCTTCTCTTTACTATTATTATTTGTATTATGGGAACCCCTAGAGGTCCCAACCTAGAACTGGCCCTCCCCCATGTATGTCTGCCAACACACCACAGAAGACAAACACTATTTTGAAGAGCTGAGTCTTTTCAGCTAGACATCTAGAAGTGTGAAAGAAAGACTAAGAAAACTGAAGTGGCATGTTTATGGTCAACCTAGCCAACCCAGAGCACAGCCAGGAATACAACCTCAACCTCCCCACCCTTCGTAGAATGACCTACCACTTGATTATGATATTTACTGTTAGAAATGTAGCCACAACAGCATCCAAATTGCTTGATGTGAGGGGTCTCTGATGCACGGTAACCTCCCAAGCATGATCAGTCATTTCATCTGAAATGTTCCTAGTTGTACCAGGTCAAAATTGTGCCATAGAGCACACTAACAACCGGTGTAGATAATCATCAGCCAGTGCCTCAGGCTGCCCCTGGCTCTGTACCATTTACTAGCATAGACATGACTTTTGTCTCTCTCTGTCACTGGTTCTCTATGTCTAATATCATACATACACATATATGAGAACTTATGCAAAGTATATATACATCAAACTACTCAGTAACTGAGAACACTAGCTAATAATTACTTTACAGATTAATACTTAAGTCTTTACACCATGGCAGCTAGAACTTAATGTGACATTTTTGACTATATTGTAACTATAGGTTCAAGAATCATTTTGACTGATTAGAGGTGGAGAGGAATTTTCCACCAAAGTTGAATCATAGAAGAATTTAGGTTGGAAGACTCCTCAGGAGTCATCTGGTTTAACCTCTGCTCAAATCAGGGCTAATTTCTGCATTAGGTCAGTTTTTTTCAGAAGAATCTGCACAGAGAAAACGTGTACCAAAACAGGCACATGCTCATTTAAAAGAAATGTCTGAAAACAAACGACTCCTCTATACTCAACTTGAAAATTCCTACTGGAAGTCAAAAAATAGCCCCCTCAAAATAGTCTGTTACCTGGTGATCAGAGGATCCACCTGGAGTGTGAAAACCCTGGTCCAAACCCTCACAGTCTGGGTGAGAACCTTAAGCCTAGACACTGTTTCAGTATGTAATCTTCCTTCTTCCTCCCCAGCCTTTTACAAAAATCTCTGGAAGATCCTAGTTTTTATCCCACTGCAGGGAAACTTTCAAACCTCTGAAATATTTATTGAATGGGAAAACACTTTCTCCTCCATCCTTATAGATGAAGACAGAATTAAGACCTAATTCATTCATGGAAGAATCTGTTTGAAGAACACATATCCTTCAGTAATGCGTATAGGGATAAACACACGACCAGCTGACTGTGTAAAACAGTGACAGAAATCAGGAACAGAAGCTCTTTTCCACATCAGAGTATGGAGAGAGAAAGGAACCTCATACAGCCGTGAAGACTCAATCATCATTTTATCTATGTAGGTATTTCATCCACAATCACCATGTAGGCATCTCAATAATACACTGAACATACCAGGGGTTCTTATCTTCACCTACAGTGGTCTCCCATAGAATTTTTGTTTCTTCTGGGAGGGAAATGGGATCAAAGCTTTAGCCTAGCTACAAAGTGTAAAACCTCACAGAGTATAATAGAACTTTATAGACTTAATAATCTTTTTTTTCCTTAGGAAATAAACATGGATTCAAGGTAAAAGCACACAGGCATAAAACTCTGCAACAGGACAATCTATACATAGTTAATAAAAGAATGCCTGGAAAGGGAGAATACTTGTGACTGGATGAAGTGGTTGAAATATGAAAGAGTTGATTAACTTTAGAAAAAATCAATTTTGAAGTCTATAATGAACAAATACCAGGGTCCTCTGTGAAGGTCTTATTTCTTACAAGGCACTACCTCAGTTTCCTCTTCTGATTTGGTTATTATTAGATACATCTCCCAATTAACAGGTATAACTGATTGCTTAACCACGTCCTGTGGACCCATTTAAGGTCCTTAGAATATTTATTAAATTCTGTTGACTATTCAAAGTCAGAGCTTGTCATTTGGAAACTTGACTGGGATTTAAACACAGTGAGTATTGCATTTAGCCCAGATGACACTGGGATGCATGGGCATTCACATCTCTGCTGAAGGTCAGCCCAGCAGTCATGAGACAGTCGACAGCAAAACTCTGTCTCTCACATTCGCAGTTCTTACCCTTGTAACCCCTCTGGGAAGTCATGTTCAGAGCATATGGGGCAAGCTGCCTGATGGATGGCTCGAGATATTTGACCAGGGAGGTGAATCTGAGTGCACGCTCCTTGGGAACCAGTGCAGTTTATGGGTGACGTGCTCCTGGCACCCTGCAGTGTGGAGTGCCACCTGAAACAGATGCCACCTCCTCACGGTCACTAAATTCTGCCCTAGGAAACACCTATGGGAGCTGCCAGTTCCGGAAGCTCTGGCTCAGTCCAGACTGGTTAGGGCTGCCACAGACAGACACTGCTTGCTTAAAAGGAAGAAAGAAGGAAGAAAAATAAAGGATGAAGTACTCAGTAGTATTTCACACTCCCCAAAGGTTCCCTTCAGCTCGATCACTGGAGAACAGGTGTTCTCAGTGTTTCTGGGAAATTTGATAGAAATCTGGATAAACAAATAGATAGAAAGTGATGTTACGGAGGACACAAGTATTTTCTGCTTCATAGCATTGCCACCTCCATCTTAGCCAGGACGAACCAAAGCCAGCTGTCTTTCATCCAGGCACTGATAGCTCCCAGGCACTGGATGATGGTGAGGACTGTGATTCATATGAAGAAAATACAGAGCTAAGCATCGTCCATATATTTACTGGTACTTCAGCCCATTTTTCTCTCTCACTCTCCTAAGAAGAACTGGCCTCCTACAGATCAGTCACAATCTGGTCCTAAGCCTGCTATAACTGTTACAGTCTGGATATAATTCAGTCCAAATGCAAACATTTGTATTAGTGGGTTTCATGTTTCACCCTGAAAAATTAAACATGCTTAAATGGCCTAGGAAAGGTGGCAGTGATATTCAGCAAATGGCTTACTCAACTCTAATCCCCCGTGCAGTCATTTGTAGGGCAACAGAGATTTACCGTGATTAAGATATTTGCTAAGGATAATATCCCTTTTATTACTGCCTGTTTTCAGAGACACTGGCTTAAATATAACTCAGTAGAGAGAAACCAAGGAGGGAACAGCTGCAGGCTTTTCTAGACACGTTTTTAAAGGTCATTATACGACATGATTATAACACAGCTAGAACAATTGAGAGAAGACAATTATAAATGTTTCTAATGGAAAAATTGGCTCTCTCAAACAGTAAAGTGAACAAGACCCTTGGTAATTACAGGATGTGTAGAAGAATACTAAAGTATTGACCTGTAGTAAATAGATTTGCCCAGGGTCTTAAGGACATTTTCACGTACGGTCCTTAACAATTTTCTGAATGATCATGACTGGTAAGCTCAAAACTATATGTCAATTGACTCAATCTCTGCAAGACCGTAGAGATAAAAGCTCCTAAAAAGATTTTGTGTCTAACAAAGTGATGGAATGCATTAATGCCAGAGGTCTACCTTGCCTAAAATTATGTTTTTCAACAGAACTTGTGGAAAAAATGTATTAAATTTTGCTAATCAAAAGATGCATGCTTTGCATAATTAATGCATAGCTGACCCTATTTCCTAGATCAAAGAGCTGGAAATATGTGGAAAGAGAAATCTGTCTTCCTCACAAAATCCTAAAGGGTTTAAAGTGGGGATCTGAGCAAAGAAAGAGATTTTGCAGGAAACGGAGATGGTCTTGCCCACTTCCTTATCAGGTCAGGATTGTCTCCCATAGAAGACTATCTTATCTCATTTATAACTGTTAAATTAATGAGACTGCACCCAAGATGCCACTTCAGAACTGAACTGCACTCCATGTTAGCCAATAACTTCTCTTTGGCCCAATTTTTACTTTGCTCGCCTTCATCACAGCTTTGTTGGCTGTTCCACTGCATACCACCCAAAACAAAGAACATTTCTTGCCTTGAAATTTGTAACTCTTCATTATATTCAACCATTCCACCAGCACCTGTCTTCCTTTAACTGATAAATAAATGTGTTTAACTGTTGGGTGATGGTTAGTGTTGGTCTGTGAAAAAGAGCATAGGGACAATTCACTTTCTTACCCAGCCACTCTCTCTAGAAGAACTGTGTTAATGGCAGATACATCTCCAATTCTCTGTGCCACTCTTCCTACCTACATCTCTTACTGCACCTATCAGATGCTGATTGGTTGCAATGTTGAACAGATGAGATGCACAGTAAGCCAGGTGGCTCAAGTGGGAAACGCTACCTTTTAGTGACAAGTTAAAACTCAGCAAATTTTTATGGAGACCAAATAATAAAGATGATGATCTCACATGTGATGAGATATTGCTGGTTTCAGCCCATACCTAGGCAGAAGAATACTTACATTGCAGAAGTCACCACACAGCAATTTTTTGTGTCTGTCTAAAGAGAAAAGCCAAAACAAGGGTTAACCATGGAAATACGAACTCTTTACTATGGATGTAGTCACTCCAGACCGTAACTCACAGAGTCACAGAGGACAGAAGGCACCTCTGAAGACTGTCTAGGCCAACCCCTATGCTCAGACCAGAGTCGACTAGAACAGCAGGTTGCTCAGGGCCGTGTCCATTCAAGTTTTTAACATCTCCAGGGACCGAGACTCTACAGCCTGCTTGGGCAACTTGTTCCAATTACCCAGTTAATCACTGGAGAGATGAATATAGAGAGTACCTGTTAATATCTCTTCTGGGTGCGTTAGGAATATGAGTCTCCAAGACAGGAAACCCATTATACACTAGGACAGACACCTCTAAGCAGCGTCCTTGAACAAGAGGGCCTGTGCAACAGGACTGACCATGAACAGCTCAGCTTGAAGACACCCATCCAGTACCCTTCCTTGTAACCCATGACCTTCATTTTTACATAGAATCACAGAATCACAGAATAGTCAGGGTTGGAAGGGACCTCTGGAGATCATCTAGTCCAACCCCCCCGCCAGAGCAGGGTCACCTACAACAGGTTGCACACGACAGCGTCCAGGCGGGTTTGGAATGTCTCCAGAGTGGGAGACTCCACAACCTCTCTGGGCAGCCTGTTCCAGTGCTCCACCACCCTCAAAGTAAAGAACTTCCTCCTCATGTTAAGATGGAACTTCCTATGTTCAAGTTTGTGCCCATTACCCCTCGTCCTATCAATGGGCACCACTGAAAAAAGACTGCTCCCATCCCCCTGGCATCCTCCCTTCAAACATTTGAAAGCATTAATAAGATCCCCCCTCAATCTTCTTTTCTCTAGACTAAAGAGACCCAAATCCCTCAGCCTTTCCTCATATGAAAGATGTTCCAATCCCCTAATCATCTTTGTAGCCCTTTGCTGGACCCTCTCCAGCAGATCCCTGTCCTTCTTGAACTGGGGGGCCCAGAACTGGACGCAGTATTTTTATTTCCCCCCAAATCAGCTAATTTCCAGGACTTTCTGTAAGAAAAGACTTTTTTGAGTGCATGTAGATCTAAGTCCATCCTCCCAAAATTAAAATAGCTAAGTATATCTCAAAGCAGTCAGAGAAAAGGTGCCTTGGACACTCCTGCACTCTTCTGTGAAGAAGGTAGTTGTACTAAAAGGACATTTTCCAGTGTGTTCCCCTTCAAACCTTTTCCCCACACTCCCGTTTCTGTGTTCCTATATTTACTTCCTTTTCATTTCAAGCAAATATTTGTTATATGAGTTTTGCATCCTCTTTATGCTTTGGAAGATATAAGCAGATTCTGGTCTCCAAGTCCCCAAATGTAAATAAGTCGACATAGATCAGAAATTCCTCACTGTGGCAAAAGCCTATGCTTTAGAGCACTGCGCATTGCTATGGCTCCTTGCTTTTTGTTTTCTTCCAATTTCCTTTCACTCATATCCTGAGTTTCAGAGCTTCCTCCTCATGTGCGTGAACATGCTACTAATGAGAACTTTCCAGGATTTGAACATCCCAGGATTTGAATAAATCCATGTTAATCAAGTCAGCATTCCCTTAGGCAGGTTTGGGTGGAAGACACCTTTCCAGGACAGCAAAGGTCTCCAGAGTCCTCAAGTACAGCCTTTCCTCTGCTTTAGACAAGCACTTAAGCTGTGGGATACCTGGTCATTCCCTCATTTCAACAGCCAGGATCTAAAAAGGATCATCCCCTTTCACAGAATCATAGAATGGTTACACTTGCAAGGAATCTTAAAGATCATCTAGTCCAACCCCCCTGCCATGGGCAGGAACACCTCCCACTAGACCAGGTTGCTCAAAGCCCCATCCAGCCTGGCCTTGAACACTTCCAGGGATGGAGCTTTCACAACTTCTCTGGGCAACCAGTGTCTCACCACCCTCACAGTAAAGAATTTCTTCCTAATATCTACGCTTTCTCAGTTTAAAATCGTTATCCCTCATCCTACCACTACACTCCCTGATAAATAGTCCCTCTCCACCTTTTATGTAGGCTCCCTTTAGGTGCTGGAAGGCTGCTATAAGGTCTTCCCAGAGCCTTCTCTTCTCCAGGCTGAACAACCCCAACTGTCTCAGACTGTCTTCATAGCAGAGGTGCTCCAGCCCTCTCATCATCTTTGTGGCCTCCTCTGGACCCGCTCCAACAGTTCCATGTCCTTGTTATGTTGGGGGGGTCCAGAGCTGGACACAGTACTCCAGGTGGGGTTTCATGAGAGCAGAGTAGAGGGGCAGAATCACCTCCCTGAACCTGCTGGCCACGCTGCTTTTGATGCAGCCCAGGATGCGGTTGGCTTTCTGGGCTGCAAGCAAGCGCACATTGCCCGTTCATGTTGAGCTTCTCATCAACAAACACAACCAAGTCTTCTCCTCAGGGCTGCTCTCAATCCATTCTCTGCCCAGCCTGTATTTGTGCTTGGGATTTCCCTGACCCATGTGCAGGACCTTGTACTTGGCCTTGTTGAACTTCATGAGGTTTGCAAGTGCCCACTTTGGAGCATAAAAAAGTGAGAATGTCACAAATTGATACATTTTCAGAGACATGCCTTTTAACATTATTTCAGTTCGATTTTCCCTAGAGAAAGTCTTTGTGAAGATGCTGTAATTTAACTTTTAAAAATTGAAGTTTGCAGTCCTTGATGGCACGAAGTGCACTGCTTACTTCTGCAGAAATGAATCTGAAACTCTGAAAGATACAGCTCGGAAGACAGTCCAAAGTTATATCCAATAGGCAGTTTGCCAACTTCAGAAATACCCTGAAAACTCAAGAGTGCTAAGTTTTGGAGGTCTGAAACCATTTCGACAAGTAAGAAGATTGTTCTTTGCAAACGACCTTGTCAGATTCCTTTAAAATTACGCCCCTGATGCACCCATCCAATTTGCAATGTTTAAAAGGCGCCTTTCCCCACTGTCACTTTCATTAGTCTGAAGTAGTTGTCTTTTTATATTCTGCTGTGAAAAGGCTGGCAGTGCTGCAAATTAACTGTTACATTTCATTTCCAAAGTAGAGTTAGATGCACCTAGTTGCACTTTCCTGTTGGACAAACAGAGGGATATGGTTATCTAAGGAGGAAAAAGGGAACAATATCAAAATATATATAGTAGACTGTGTGAGAGTTAAAGAAAATGCTTGGGAGCCTGGGACAAATTTAATTCTCATCCTACTTTTTCCATTAATGGATTTGGGCTGATTTTCTGAAGCAGCTGTGACTTACTGGAGTTCTGCTGCCTGAGCCTCTGCCTCCCCATTTATTAGTCCTCCTTCCAAGGACCTGAGAACCTGCTGGCTAAATTTCAGTAAAATTTGTCAGAAACATTAAGATGACAAAAGTCCCTATGCATTTTCTGAGAACTGGTAGCCAATTACAGAAGAGAGCCACATCAGTGCCAAAGCCGGTTGTAATTGTGGCACTGTCACACCAGCCAACCAGCACGGATGTAACACCAGGTCAATTAGCATGGATATAAATCTGGACTAGCTACATCATAGGAGGCAACATAGGAAGCACGGTGAAAACCTTTGTTAGTGCAATGAAAAGATGGGAGATGTGCACTAAGGAAAAAATTACATTAATATGTAAGGAAAAAGACTTCATTAGTATCAATGCTCACGGCACTTCTGTTCTTCTCTTACAGTGATGGTGTAAATCTGGAGTAATGCTCTTAAAGTTATTATTAAAATAGCTGAAAGGGAGAATTTAGTCTTATATCATTAAAATGGTCTTCTCCAAATGTTAAAATAATGGCAATAATAATTCTGACACAGGAACATGAAAAGGATACCTGATTGATACTTTTACATATAATCCATGGGGTTGCCTAGGGCATAAAATATGGGCAAATGAGGCCTACTAGATTAGAAGCTAGTTCACTACTGCCCTAAATAATTAAACACACAGTATTCCCTCAATGGCTTTGCCTGAGAAGAAAAAATCTAGCTGGGAGAAATACAACTACCAAATCTCCCAGATTCATCACAGATGCTTTAGAAGTCCCAGTTCCCAGACACAGGATTAGGTGACAACCTCCAGTGCCTTTTAAGTAGTCATAAAAATAAGCGTGTAACCGAGAAGAGCTTGATGCACCATTAGTATGATGAAAAGCTGAAAATATCAGGAGATACCTGTTTTAAAAAGGTATAATTAATTTGAAAACCAAATGTAGGACTGACATCGAAAAAATCCACAGTATTGGAAAGAGTTCATTACCATGCCTCTACCCTGGAGAAGATTTACTCTTCTCTGCATTTCTTCAAAGAGAAATTTATTTGAGGACAGCAACTGATCTGTATTTTCTGTCTTGAATTGGTCCATATACAGGACCCCCTGCAGAAGTAATGTATAAATTGCCTCTCTGTCATGCTTACTGCTCTGTGACGTCTTCACGCACAGTTTAAACTGTGGATTCAATATAACAGGTACAATCTTTCACAAAAGTAAACCTTTGCAGCATCTCAGTTTGGTTTAGAAGTATATTGTTTCTGGGACATGCTCTTCTCACAGTTCTTCACCAGTATGCCAGAAAATCTTGAAATCTATCATTCAGAGCTTGCAAACCTCTTTCACAGTTGGACTGTGCTGAGATTTAGATTTCTGGGTTTGGTTTTGAAAAAAAATGGTTTCCCTGTGTTTATTCTGGTTAATTGTCCCAAGGACACCCCCTTGCTCTCTTGGGGAGAAGGTGTCCAGCTCACTTTGTCTCTGGCTGCAGCCAAAGCCGTTCACGACACCTGAAGCACCGTGCACAAGGCAGCCTCCATCATCAGCACGGAAAGGTATCACAGGTTCCCACAGTGCCTAAGGATGGGCTGGATCTCCTGAAACCTGTTGCACCTGAGGGTAAAGGCTCCCAGCTTCTTCTGGCAATGCTACTGACTCACCTGTCCCAGCACAGACAGACTGTCATGTACCCCTTTCTTGTCCTTTTCCGAAAATCTGTGGCTTAAAAGGGGGTTTCACCCTTGGGGTTTTTTTCATAGGACCCCATAGAAAACTTAAATGTCAATGACAAAGGGGAAGGATAAAAATCACAGCTCTGTGATTTATACAATTCAGGCAGATTTGAGAATTTGTCTTTGTTAGTGGTTCATATCTGATCCAGCATGAGGAATTTTTCCAGCAACACCAGTAGGAAGCAGCACCCTGGTCTTCGCTGGCTCCCAGTTCTCCTTTTTATGTCAATCAGGGCAGATTGACAAGGTTTGAAAGAAAACTGGGATTTTTTTTTTTATTTTATTTTTAACCCTCCCAGGTCAGCAGCAGTTTCCTTCTCCGTGGGGGCAGGGGCTGACAATAATCTCTGTATTCGCTGACAATGAAATCACGCGTTCCTCTTAATCCCGCCCCTGACAGCCAAGTGATTAGTGTGCTACAGAGATAGGGCTATTTGACAGCGCCTGAAAATCTCTGTGCATCAACAGCTTAAAACAATATTAATCGCTAGCATTAACGTTTCTCTGACCTCAATCGCAGGCTGATGGATCTGTCCTCTGGTATTTATAGCGTTCCTTTATTTACACCTTTTCATCGCCACAGCGTTTGCTGCCTGGGGTTTTATTGCCCTTATAAATTTCCACTCCCTGCACCACCTTAATAGTTTTGAAATAATACAGATAAGCAAGAGCAAGCTGATGAATGCAGGAGGGAAAAGGCTTATTCTGCTGCCTCGGTGGACGGGCCAGGAGGACGTGCCCATCAAACAGTCCTCGCTCCATCACGCGGTTTTGGAAAGCCTGGTCCACCAAAAAGCAATGCAGCGAACAATACAGTGAACTTCTGCCACCAATAAACCTGTCTTACGAAGGAGATTAATGATTTTCTGAAAGGATTGATAACTACTGAGTTACAAATCTACCCCAGCACTAAAATCAATCACCAGCGTTAAAGGGACCAGGAATACATTTAGGTCCCTCTTTGCTCTCATCTGAAACGTCTACAAAACCTCCGCTCTTCCCACAGCTCTCTGCTCTTCTTTACAGCATTTTGCAAATTCTGCCTAGGGAGGGAAAGCCTGGAGGATGTGTGATGAGACCAGGCTTTGCACGCCACGTTCACCAGGTTTAACAGAAACAGCGTAATCCTCAGCCCAGCAAAGTCAGCGGCAAAGCTTACACTAGACTCATTATCAAAGGAATGGATTGTAGGGAAATTAAAAGATGAACAAGGTGCATTCACTGCAAGCCTAGGTGGTCCTTCCAAAATGCCCTTTCCATACATTTCAGCTAATGTGACTGAAATCTGATGAGCGGACCCGATCAATCCCCCGAGAGACATGAGGCAGCTTCACATTCACCAGGACCTGGGAACCACCAATACAGAGAAGGACTCCGCAGTTTCTTGATTGCTGGAAAAGCTCTGCCACAAGTAATGGTTTTCTGCTGTTTGTACAGGTTTGGAAGTACCACTGATAAAAAAAAATCATACATCCTCACCCAAAAGGCAAACACTCCAGGAACACAGCATGGCAACTCCATCACCATATGATAGAGAGTGCAAACTTGGAGATGACATTTATATCAGAAGATGATTTAATTGGAATTAATTCCTAACTGGTTTTAAAATTCAGTTGTTTTCTACTTCGAATTGCCCAGGGCTGTTAAGAAAAATAAAGTTATCTGAGATTTTGGCAAGGACATCAGGATGGGCATTCCCATGTTTGAAAAAAAAGTCATTCAGTCCAGAATTAACTGGGCCTTTTAGATTAGAGTTAAATCTATTCTGGAAAGAATGACTGTCTGCTCTCTTCAAAACATATGTCCAGGTCGATTCTCAGCACAAAAGTTTTCCCATAAATCAAAGCTACACGTTCCGAGCTATAACAAAGTGAGCTCCCCCGCCCCCTTCCCTCCTCCTATCCCCACACACAAAGTTTTGGCACTTCACCCTTTGCCAACAAACGCAAGTTTCCTTCCCAGATGCATTTCTCAGAGCCTTGATGTCTTTCACAAATATGTTTTTGTATTGTTACAGAGGGATTTGAGCCGCAATTGGAGCCCAGGTCACAATCCAGGCTTTCTGAAACTTCAAAGGCTTTTGTGAATAGAAGGGAGAGCAGCAAACTTTGGATTTACACTTTGCTACATCGCTGGGATGATTAATACAGGGAGGCTTCACACCCACCAGCCTCCAATTAGCGCATCCAGCTGCTCCACACAGCATTCTAAAGTTAAACAAAAATAATAATAATTAAAACAAAAAACACTGGATGGAGATTATGTCTCCCAGAGTCCTTGAAATCATAAGCTAAAGTAGCAACTGTCCGATAGAAAAGAGGGACAATATCACCATAGCATTACAAGTGGCTGCAGCTCAGGCTATTCAGAGCTAAGGGGATGGTGCATCCAGGACAGTGTGGCAGTGGCAGAGGGGGAGACAAGAGAAAGGCACTACGTGGGGGACTCATGGGGAAAGCCACACAAGCAAGGTAGGATCCCTCTCCCTTCTCGACAGCACTGCCAGCAAATGGCCACTCAAACACATCTCATCCTAAGTAATCCCTTTGCAGAGACAGGCAAACATTTATGTCCCCATTTGGTTCAGCAGCATTAGCACTTTGAAATAACAAAGCCAAAAAAATAACCAAACTACCAAAAAGCCACCGCGGGCAAACAAATGCTGTGCAGGGGCAGATCAATCGCTGCTTCTACAATAGCCCAGAGCAGCAACCAACCCTGGTAAAATTGGCTGCAACAGTATTGCTAGGGTGCAGAGAGGTGAAGTTATTTCTTCAGCATGACTTGGGGAGCCCCACAGATCCTGTTCCCAGCCAGGATTAGACCACACAACCCCTCCGGAAAGTCTGGCACACAGAGCAAATATTTCCTAGCTTACAATAACGCACAACCTTACACGGTTCTCAGTCTCTGAAGTGAGGGGGATGAACAAACACCAAATTCTTTGAATAATATTGGTGAATCCAGATTTCAGTTAGAGGGAATTCATGTTAGACCAATTAAATAGTATGTCAATTCCTTCTAATTACATGTTTCTGCAGCCTACCCGGTAATTATACTTAATGGGTCTAAATCAAATCAGCATGTTACCTGAGGAATAATTGGATTTGTGTGCAATTTTTTAACGATCTTGAAAGGTACCCCAGAGACTGAAGTCCTCTGTGTGTTCAGGGCTTGATCCTAGGCTTGAGTGTGCTTTGGAGGTAGATCTCAGGCTACATTTGCCCTGATAAATTAAACATGCCTGTTCTCTGGCACTCAGGCCAACTGGCCTGGGACAGCCCACAGCCATTCTCATTGTTTAGCCTCTAAAACAGGGTGGCTGTATCCAAACTTCTCACTGGAAAAGTGCTAAATGCCAGGCTACACCTACACTAGCAGAGAACAACTCCAGGTTTCACCTACAGCAACACGTCCCAGCCTTGACCTGGAGGGACCCTCACGGGGCTCTCTGCTGAGGCTGTCAATAGCAGGATGATTTGCAAAGGTACCTCCAAGCTCAGAAGCACAAGTCACAGCTGTGCTCTGCCAAGACCTGTACTGTCCTTTTGAACATCTTCCCAAAGGGCAGTGCATATTAGAAAATAAGGCCCACGTGCAATGGGAAAAGAAAATAAATGCTAAGCCCCTATACACTTTGATGAACCTTGGCCTTCAAATCACATAGCAGCAATAAGTAAGAATCACTTACCCGAAACTGAAATGGAATAGAGCATTTCATTGATTATTTCTGATCTTCCTAAACATTCTGTACCTTAAAATCTAAAGTGTACACACACATAGTGTATTTATTTATTTACAGGCACAGAGAATACACAGCACTGCCAAACAGCTGGCATTTAAAAGCAGTCCCATGCACATATCCAACTGCTGTACATGCAGATGAGTGTCCACTAGACCCCAGATCCAGTCATTGGATCAGAGGGGACAATGATTAGCACAAGACTTCTCAAAACACACACAAGCCATTGAAATTCTCACTGCTGCTAATTAAGCAAGCACTTCTCTAAAATATTTCTTCGAATTTCTAGAGGAGATGAACCATAATGCTCCAGCATCAAACCTCTGCATGAGCTTCGCTCCTTCCAGCCAAAGCAATTTCAGAGCGGTTAGTGCAGCAGAGATTGCCCCGATAGCCGTGTTCCCCGGAGCCCCACCATTCGGAAGATCTGGGGCTTTCAGTTTCAGCATGATTTACTCCATCTCCTTGAAATTCTGCCCATGAGAATCCAAAATAGCACCTTGCCTTGTGAGTGAACCCCGTACAGCCAGTGAGCATCGAAACCACCAGATTTCAAATGCAACGTAATGTCAGAGAGGCATAACTGCAGTGACAGTGGCTGGAGGGGATGACTGCACCATCTAGTTATTCTTCAGCAAAGGTACGAGTAAATGCCACTAACTTCAGTTTTGCTTTCTTTCAAGGAAGTCTTTCTTTTTAAATAACTACCTCTATTCAGGGGCCTTTTGAGGTTCCAGCATGACTCTGACAGTGGGAGGGCTCGGGCATCCTTATTTTATGTTGAAGATGTCCTGTCCAAACTCTGCAGGCCACTTTCCAAAGCACCTCTCACACCTGTATACAGGAAAACTCCCACTCATTCTACCTAGGCAGGCACCTAACCAAGGCACCTACTTCAGTAGCATGGTCACATCAGGCTCCCTCAATAGGCAAAGGAAAGAAACAGATGTCTCTAGAGGACAATTCAGACCTCAAATAACTTCTTATTAAAGTACTTCTGTAGTGTCTACTGTTAAGAAGGACAAATTCAGGAACAGAAACATAGCCTAAAAAATTGCATTTGTCTTTTGATAAAGTTATGGATTGAAGCATGTGCCAGGCAGTAAGCTCTCGACAAGACTCTCTGGTGCTTTTTGGTTACAATTATGTGTGCTTAGTCATTCTGGAGCAGATCAATACTTCATAGGACCACAGCTCTTGGGGTCAATTCTTAAACATGAAGGCCTTGCACTGGATTCATTTACAGCTCATAAACAATACACAGATACTCAATAACCCCAAAAGCCCACCACAATTTTTCATAGTCCTCTATTTTTCATTCTGTGGATCCATTTCTTCAGTCCCCTCATTAACCTTCTCCCTGCAGCAAGGTGAAAAGGCATGGTTACCAAACTCATGCAAGCGTGAGATTCAGTTCGTGAGACTGAAAACTGATGTCTTGAATCATCAAGGAATGGTTGACTGTGTCCTGGTGTCTCTGCGCAAAGCTAATCCTCACATATTTCAAACCTTGTTATTAATCCAGCGGGTTCTGATTAAAAGTTTGCTCAGTGACTAAGAAACAATAATTTGTGTCAGGTTACCCTGTTTCACCCTGCAAAATTGGAGCTGCCTGAAAAATGTCTTGGGGAAATGTTTTCAAGCAACTTCCCCTGCTCTCTTTCAGGAAAATCACTTACCCAGCACACACGCAAACTCCTTCTTTTCTAGCGTATCTGTAATTAGCAAAGAATGCCAAGCCATAAATATTTATGCACAGATGGGATCCTGAAGTACCTTCAGAAGTTCAGCAGAGGCCTCAATAGTCAGATTTCTCAAGCAAGCTTTGATACAAAACCTGCAGGTTCAGGAGGACTTGGCAGAACACCCTGCTAATCACCTCTCTCTCAGGGATGCATTTCTCACCCAACAAGGGATGTTCCAATCACTCATGAAAACCCCACAACAAATGCAGGTGCTTCATTACCTACTTTTCATTTAAATTCCTCACAGATCTTGCCAGATCCCTTCAGTTCATTAGCACAGGTCTCTGCGTGCAAAAAGATTGTGCTGCTGACAGTCTGAATGTTTCTGCCGTTGTTTCGAACCTTTTCTGAAATCAGGTATGTTTCAATTCCCTGTGCAAACTTTTTTCTTTTAATTTCTTCCTCAAAAATCTTGCTGACGTGATGCTGGAACCATGTTAGTTATGTCATCTAAAAAGCTTGGGATTAGGCTGGTGTGAAATGCTGTCTCCAGACTATTAACTCAAATAGAGTCAGGGACTCTTGTTCTCTGGCTGAAATTGGTTGGTGCAGTTTGGCCGCCAGCAAACCCTATCCGTCTCCTAACCAATATCTCTGCTTCCAAAGCGCTGATGGAAAACAGTGCCCAGGCTGTGCTAACTTCCCCAGTGGGGCCAGAAATTGGCCAAGAGGGTGTTGGTTGTCCTGGGCCAAAGCCGCACCAGGCTGCCTCCTCTGCAGCACGCATGATTGCACTCTCAGTATCCAGGCGCCAGTCCCATTTAATTTAAACGCAACTAATGAGATCACGCAAAACATAGATTAACGTTTCCCAGCCTGATCTGGGAGCAATTAAGAGCTGGCTTGTGGCATGGCGTGGGCAGGTGAGCTTCCCGTTGCACCACCATCTTCAGTGCCTGCCTTAGGCACCCAGGTCTGGAGTTTTTGCCCACGCAAACTGCTCCCGCTCCCTCTGGAGGGGCAGGCAGACAGGGGACAAGTCCCACTACCCCACCGGAACAGGAGAACAGCTGCAGACGGGAGCGGGTGCAGCCCTGCAGCCCACCCACCGCCAGCAGCGTGAGCTCAACGTTGGCAAAGGCTTTCACTGGCACCTGGAAAAACAATCTGTAACTGGGGCTGCCAGCAAGGAGGAAGGAGCCGGAGCAGCACCATCCCAGCTAGGCAGCAAGCGAGGGGGAAAGGGGAAATGCTCTGCACCCAGGGGGTTATGTTACACCGAAAATAAAGGTGGAAGGGAACAAAAAGTCCTAGGAGGCTTCTCTGGTGAGTATAAAGTATGAAAACTCTTTGGTCTCACCAGAGCAAATAGATTTGATGGCGAGATACTTACTTGGCCTGCACTTGTACCACACGATGAGGTATTTGCCAGTTCCAGGGCACGGATCTGCGCCGAACAGCCGGCTATTGACGAGAAACTGGCAGCTCCGCTTGTCCTGGCACTCGTCCAGCATCTTCTGCAGCCAGGGATGCACACAGACACGCACAAGAAACAGAGAAACAAAAGCACATCAGTATCTCCACCAAAGGGATCATCAAACGGAGACAAGCTGGAGAACGGCAAGGCCGTCCTCGCCTCCGCATCCGTCCCTGGCATGAGGCAGGCAACAGGGCTTAACACAACAGGTATCGCAGGAGCCACGGGCTAGGAGAGGACTAAAAGTTGCACTGGTTTAAGGAGCGTGATGCTTTTCCCTTTCATGTGTGCAAAAGCAGGCATTTGCACTGGGACGGTCACAGAGATTTTGAAACATTTGCACGCAATTTAATCGTAGTACAAAGCAGTACTGTCCCAGGAAAAGCAGCTTTGAAGACAGGGATCAGCTTTGACAGTTAAAAGCAGAGACCCAAACTCTGCCACCACCGTTCTGCTTTAGATTTCTCTGGAGATGCACAATTTCAACCGCGGCTTTCAAGAGAGCTCTTGCCTCAGCTATATAAAAACTTTGGCAATTGCTGGTATTCCAATAATTAGTAATTGCGGTGGGAACACTGTTGTACAGCCAACTTAGTCAGTTTTTAATAGGGCTCACTCCTCTTCCCCCATGACTATCACGTTCCTTTTAGCTACACTCAGCACGAGCCTGTGAGTCGGAGGGTCCTCCCACCACCGGCATTTTGGGTCCTGTCCCCTTTTCTGCACTGCCTTTCCTGTAACGCTCGCTCCCCACTTCCCCATTCATAACAGTCATAAAAACTCCATCTCAGAATCCACAGGGGCAAGACATTCTGTCTCCTGCTAGAAAGTAGCTTCATTAAGGAAGATTAATGATTTCTTTTAACCCTATGATCCTCTAAAGCAGTAGTGGGGGGAGAGAATATTATTAAGTGGGGCAGTAATTAAGTTTTAAATTCAGCTGGATGGCTTAGGTGGTATTTATGTGCTGCTGTAGAGCCCCTAGAGCGCTAAAATTACCATAATGTTTGCCTGACACACATGAACCTGTCAGAGCATTTTGAGACCACAGAGCGAGGTAATCCACCAGCCTCACTAAGTCCCTGCAATACAGAGCTGTGAATTCCAGTCCCAAAACAATTAATTTTCACTTGCAAGGAGGCACTGGAAAATCCTTTCTCAGAAATTCCCCTAGACTCCCCCGGTCTCTTTTGTCTTCTCCCTGTTCCCTTTTCTTACACCCTCCTCGATATTTGGGCTTTCCCACAATCTTATCCCTGTGCCATTAACATAAAGGCTGTTCCTTCTCTACCACACACCACCCAAACCAATTTTCTCTCTGCCTCAGTGACTACTCTATTTTTGAGTTCTCCCTGAACATAACGTATATATTCTTTAGCATTATAACTCTGAATGTCACCCTCTGAACAACAGCAACAACAGCTGTTCCAGTTTCAAGTGCAATTTGAAACTGCCTCATTTGCAGTTGCTCATAACTTCCTAAAGCTTTCACCTTTTGGGCTAACACATGCAAGAATTCGTGCCTGCCTCAAGTCTGACCTTTATTTTGAAGTTCAAACCAAGATGATTCAGGCCTTTCCTAGGGAGCAGAGAACATATGCTGTTGTTTTCCACTTACAAAGGTAATAAAATGCAGGCATCTCATTTCAAAATACAGGGCTTAGGATGGAAAGGCTGAAAGGTGAACACTGAAGGAGGTACCTGGGAGCGTTAGCCCCAACTTGACCATCGCGTTAAAACACACAGGAACAGCATATTCTTTCCTCTAGGCTCAGAAGAGTTGACTGCTCACTCAGCATGTGCAATTTAATTCAATGCAAAATCCAATGAGTTGCAAAGGAATTTAAGTGAGGCCTCTACACACATACCTCTTTTAATCTCAAAAGGCAAAAAACAACTGGAACAACTCTTCAGTGCCTCATGTACAGAGACAAATCCTCTCCAAATTACTGCAGACCTGAAAGGATTTGTTGGTACCGGACAGCCATGGCTGCATTTACACCCAACCAATGATAAGAATATGGAACAAAGGGAAAGAGGCAGCACCTCGAATGTTTTCTTTCCCACAAGGGAAGCTTTCTCCCCTCAAAGGCAGCAAACTCAGGTTTTTGGTTAACAAACCTGTTCGTAGCAGATGGATGGGATTTTCAAAAGCCTTCAGCATTGCATAATAGGTGCTATTAAAACCAGTGGGAAAACCACCTTGGTTTTCAGCAGAGAGTGAGTTAGGCCAACAAGAAGCCTCTTTGAAAACCTCAGCTTTCATCTGTCCTGAGGCTCCGCACCAGAAGCAAAGGCAACCACTTGCCAACCTCAGAGAATGAAGAACATGGGCAGCCTTTACATATTGCCACTTTGTCTTGTTTTGCTATAACTTTTGGTAGTCCTTGCTTATTCCGTGTATTCCACTTAAGTGAAACTTCCCGAGCTTACTTCCTGCAGTGTGCAAAGTAACACAGAGCCCTAGGGAGAAGTTTGAACCTAAATTAAGGAGCAAAAGTCTTCTAGGCCACTGTGAGACCATAGAAAATGGGAAGTGCTCTTGAGGCTGAATATGGCTTTTACTAATTGGTTTTTGTGTTTACCTACAGTTTTGACTTAATTTGATAATAGCTATGACTCTGAGAACTTATTTCATGGGGGGAGAGAAATCAAAATTTCCTTTTCATTCATGTTATTCTAATGTGCCTCCCCCTGAAGGGCAACAATTTTCCTCAAAATATAAAAAATCATTAAGATTTCTGATTTCCGGCTGACTGTTTGAGTGAAGCCTTAGGCATAATGAAATATATCCATAAAGAGTAAAATAAAAAAATATGTTCAATACTCAGCGAAATACATCAGGAAAAATGCAATTAAATTTAGCAATGGTTGACTGTGCCATGTTCCTGATTAATAAGGAACAAAGACGTTACACCAGCCCTAACATTAACTTAAACACTTGTACATACAATTTTTGCCTGTACTTGCATACACAGAAATCTTCTTCCCCACTGCTTTCATCAGTATGTGCCATATCTTAGAATCACAGAATTACAGAATGGTTTAGGTTGGAAGGGACCTTGAACACCATCTAGTTCCAACCCCCCTGCCATGGGCAGGGACACCTCCCACTAGACCAGGTTGCTCAAAGCCCCATCCAGCCTGGCCTTCAACACTTCCAGGGATGGAGCTTTCACAAGTTCCCTGGGCAACCTGTTCCAGTGCATCACCTGGCATCTTAAACATCTTCTTAAACACTGTGCACCACAGCGAGTCTATAGAACATGCATGACAAGATGATCCACTACCGGTACTTCTCCCCTGCAGGTCCAGTGTATCTGGTGTTTACAGGGACCCTTACAAACCAACACCTTGGCTTTCTGGTCTTACTCTCAAAAATCAAACTTCTAGCAATATCAGAGCTCTGGCAGATGGCAGATGTTGTTTCTGAAGAATCTGCAGATGATCAGCTAGACTGACACCAGGAAGGCTGTGAGTTTACTTGGTAGTGAGGAAATGTCCCGAGCTTTTGCTTAATGGCTTGAAAAATTTAGGCAATTCATTCTACTTTTGCCTTGTTTTTCTGGCTGTCGCAGACAGCTGTAAAGGTGGGAAAACACAACCACAAAACGGTGCCCAAACAATCTGAACTTGCACAGAAATAGTAGTAGACATGCCAAATCATCCCTAACTGGGACGCATAGTCAGCTGTTTATGTCATTGCCATCTGGTAGACCCCTGACTAATGCAAAATAAAGTCGGATTCGATTGGATTGTATTATAAAAGTCACTCCAACTGAAGAAGGTGGAGGAGGAATTCCTGTCTGGCATGAAAGGGGAGGGAAGACACATTAATTGCATTGTGCCATTTTATAATTGCATTCTAGTGGTAAATCAAGCCTGAGGGCTGACAGCCAGTGCTCAGGAGGGAAATTGCGGCTGTTTAAACCCATTCCATTCTCTGGTTCATGATTGAGCTAAGAAGCTGCAAGATTTAGAGGAGATAAGAGAGCAAGAAATGTGAATTCAAGTAAAACAAACACTAATCTAACCCCAGTGATTTATGCCCTGGATTAATCTCACTGCGGTGACCCAGCTCTTAAAGCAAGGGCAGCCTCAAGCTCAAAACCATGTCTTTCTAGTAGGCATTGCAGATGAAACACATTTCTTGTGCTCATTTTGTTGTGCTCATTAGCTAAGTAATTGCTTGCGCTCATTAGATAACAGCCTTTTAAATCTGGAACTGGATTTGAGCTCTGGAAGAAGGCTGTCCCCAGCCATTCCCAAGGGTGCACTCATTTTTATTCTGTCTCTTCAAATCACTCCTGAAGAAGCGCTTCCCCTGCACACTTAAAATAAACCACAACTGAGCTTAACACCCAAGGCAATTAAACTTATCTCAGTTCCTAGTCCCTTGTAGTAGTTCATAGATTCAACATACTTAGGGTGAAACTTTGGACCCATAGAAGCCAATGGTGAAACTCAATGGGAACTAGGATTTTGCCAGAGGGCTGCTCTCTGTATGGCCTCCATCATCAAAGGAACATAAGGATGACTGCAGGGCATGTCAGTCAGGCATGAAATTACACAGAGGAACCCCACTAAATAATTGCCCAATTTGCATGTTGCTGAGAGTAACTCAGAGAGCGAACTGCATGAATGGATCAGAGCCGTGTGCAGTTAAATGAAGATGGGCAGAGATTTGTACTCAGAATTTTACACAAGAAGATACCAGTAATTTTAAAACATATGATTGAGCATTTTTAGGTCAAACTCAGTCCAGACATAGCCATTATGATGAAGTTACACCAACACTTATATTTGGTGCACCTTCATGAGTTTTGCAACAAGAAGTAAACAAACAAGGCAGCATGTCTTCTCCCTACAAAGCCACACAGTGCAATGCATTCATAATGGCTTCATGTCACGTTTCATTTGAATTTTGATAGTTTTATATACCCCTGAATGTTGGTATTACTTTAAAACACACTGTAAACTTAGTAATTTTAAGCTGCAAACTAATTTACAAGTTCCTTTTTCTAATTATCTGAAGATTGCGCATCCATCTCTATTCATTCATGCAAATTACTGAAGCCCATGGACCAAGAGGATTTTCCAAAGATCAGCAACAGGGAAGGACAGACTACATGACGAAGTGAAATCCTCGTTGATGGTTACTTGCCTATGGCTTCATCAGGCAACTTTCCCTGCCTGCTCAACTAGAAAGTAATTCAGTTTTGCCCAAATTATCTCATTCAATTTGTGCATCACGTGAAGAAGAGATGAAGGGCCCTGAATCCTGACTGCTGATGTATGGCGGGTTTTAGTATGCTACTAGATATATCTTATCACTCTCCCATGGACCTTGCAACACTCACAGCAGAGTCAGCAGGAGGGAACTATGCCCACACGTTTGGTGACTCACATTAACACGCCAGACTGTGAAACAAAGAGCTGAAAACCGGGCACACATTCCCTTTCACCAGCTCTGCTATGGGAGTAGTAAGCACCAGCAGGGCAGTAAGGCAGGCAGCAGTGGGCTGGGACGTTAAAACAGGACAGCAAGATTCACCAGACCTCCTCTGGCAGAGCCTTGAAAGAGCCCAGAGACAGCAATTCACAAAGAGCAGGAACATGCTCAGCAAATAGAAGGACCCGATAAAAGCTGCATTACAAATATCACCTAATTAACCATTACCTACATTTCCTAACAGTGGGAAACTTAATCTGTATGCGGGGTCAACTTCAAAGGGAGAGGAGGTCTAAGCTTAAGAAATACAAAAGGATGCATAACCAAAAGTCATGGGATTAAAGAAAGGGAAAGCTTAAAACACAAAGTGGGGAAAAGAAAAATCATTGAAAGCAAACCATTACACTGTCAAGCAGGGTCTTAGTGGCAATGATGGAAGCCCCATGACTTGGAAAGTTTAAATTTAGAGTAAACAAGGCATTAGGAGGCTTACACCCTGGGGAGCAGTCCTGCCTCATCAGACAGACAGGCTGCACCAGCCACCTCTGCCTCCAGTGTCTCCTCTTCTGCGGTACACAATCAAACTGCTCTGATGAGCTATTTCAGTCAAGCCAAAGATTTCAAAGATACAGCAATTTAGAGATTATCTATGACCTCTGCATCAAGCAGTTCTACTTGCAAATAGTTAGCTGGGGAAGCTGCTTGCCAGAGAGTTATATTTCAGCCTGGGCAAGAGTCATGAATGAAGCTACGATGATTCTGTGATTTTTAAGAGTAACTTGGGCACTGCAGTAACCTCTTCTGGACCCCGAGCTCACTGCTCACCATGCTCTGTAATGTAATTAATATAGTCTGATGAAGAGTTGCCCAAACTGCTCTTTAATTCACTGACATTTCCATGACTTTGTTCAAGCTGCCTGTAAACTGTGGAGATCTTCTAACATGCAGTATGACAAATGGTGGGTTCTCCTCCCAGTGGCACTGCTGACCCTTATTCTTCCAATTATTCTCCCTCTTTCCCCTTAACCATCATTATCTTATAGACACTCAGAGTCATGAGAATAGAGCGTTTATTGATAAGTTTATATAGTGCCCATACAGCAGGACCTTTACTCCTGTTGAGGCCACTGTTGCATCAGTGGGACTGTACAACATCCTGTGACTGGGCATGGCAGGAGCCACTGTCCTTGGCCTACCAAGAAAGCTAGAGCAGTTAGATCATTTTCTTCTACTTTGTATTTTATTCTCCCACACTGTTAATCCAGAACACTTGGGGAACATAAACTGTAACACACGCACGCACACCTTCCAGCCCCCTCATTTTGTGATCAAGTGGCCCGTGCTTTGAGAGTCATGCAGCTACTGGAAAGTTTATCTCATCTTTCACCAAAGAGGTCAGCTCCCCTTTGCTTACTAGCACAGAAACCTTCCTAGTAGGTGCAAATGAAACGGGTGGAAGAAGGGCTCAGGGAATCCTGTGGTTAGCATGCAAGGAATCTGCTCCCTTTTGTACCACTGCCTCACAACGCTGCTGGAGGGACAGTGGGAGAGGGTGGCAGCAAAGGCGTCCAGTATCTCACTTAGAGGACAAAAGGAAATACCACATCAGCAGCTCTAGTGATTCTTGTCATCAAGGACTGGTTGTCCCAGAGAGTGCTGAAAGGGACCCAGGCCACAGGCCATGCCTAGGGTCCCTCCCCAGACTGGCTAGTCTTTCCAAAGAGAGGCATGACTGGTTCAGAGCACCTTCTAAGCACAGCTCCTCTCCGGGAGACAAGTCACACGGTAAAAACATTGCCCTCTGAAGTGCAGTTTCCTGCTGATTTCGGTCCGTGCATATATAAATACAGAAGTTAGCCTGCAGTGTCTTCGATAAATACCTGGGAGCAGAAACACCACACATAAGTGCCTTCTCTCCAGGGCTTTCTATTTTCCTTCTAAATAAGATTTGTTCCAGGACTTTCCGTTTTCCTTCTAAATAAGCTGTGGTTTTACTTTTCTGTCTGTTTACCGAAATGAGAATATTGCAGGTAATCTGCTGTAGAGTGTAATCTAGTTTTCTGGTAATACACAATAATTTTAGGCCAACCGTTAAACATTCTTCCATACAGACCTTGAGTAGTTTATTGCAGAAAACAAGTGACATCAGGAATACTGATCCAGGAATGAGCAGCTGCAGAAAGCTGTACAAGCAAGCTACTCCAAACCTCCTCCTCTTCAGCTGATCGGCTTCCTGTAAATATAAATGTGCCTACATGCATTTTTGCAGGCACAAGTTGTGCATTGTGAGCTTGGCTGGGAGTGACTAGGTTTTGGATTCACTTATCAGTAGGCACTTATCATTAGGCAATGCAGAACACCTATCACTCCTATTTCTCCTTTATCCTCTGTGCCAACATTTATGTGTTCATTTGAATAAGCACGCACTGCTGCTGTATCTGTTTATCAGCTTCCTTATTTCCCCAGAGGCAGGATCTCAGGAGATGTCCCCATGGCAGCAAAATGCAAATGTATGCAGCAGTGTGAGAGGGGAGAGAACCACAGCGGAAGGGGGAGGCTAAAGCAGATGAGGATGATCCCTAGCAAATCTCCTTGGACTGAAAGTTGTCTCTAGATGTTCCCGTGTCACCCCCTGCTGTGCAGCAATGTAATTTAGCTTCTTCTCCGTACTCTCACACTAAAAAAATCAGACATTGGGCAGATTAAGAATGGGCTTGACCAACCCTATCTGGGTGACATGGGACAGAGCAAGAGAAAAACTCCACTGTGAAAGTACAATGCACAGACCTACCAAAAATCTTTGAGCTCTCAAAATTGTTAGGTTGCATGCTCAGACCAACTGCACCTGCACAATTGCTCCAAAGGAGTAAAGGTACATGGGAGCTACAGGTCATCACAAAAACAACCACACAGGACCATGCTAACACAGCTCTGCTCTTCAGCACCCAAACTAACATCTTTGCATGATCCTGTTTTAACGATACAGCCTTTCTAGTGAGCACACAACTCATCTCTCTGCATAAATTATGCAGTGTGGATAAACACCCTCTTACCTACCGCCAACCATTTTCAGTGGCATGACTTTGATATGCCTAAATGACCCTTAATATTCGAGGATTTACTTTTCTGGGTGAAAGATCAAGAGGTTTTGGCCCTGTCAGCTGCTCTTCCTGACCTGCAAGCAAGAAAAGAGATGGTTCAGCCACCATAAAACTCCTCCTCACAGACCTCCTCTGCTAAGGCAGGACAGTTTGCACTGCATGGGTGCCTTTTACCACAGCCACCAAGACTCCAGATGTTCCTTTTCTCTCTCCCTCATCCATCCTGGCTGGGACAAGGACATTGCTCTCTCTTACTTTGCAGTCAGGAATACCCTCTGCAAGACTTCACGAGGAGAATATAGAAGAGCCAATACCAGACCAGACTGTTAATTAACAGCACCAGTGCCCCAAATTAGCTTCTATTATTAAAGGATGACTGGGAATTTTCTACAATTCCATCCTCAAAATATCTCAAAGATGCTTCACAAATACAGTTCAAATCTCTCTTTCCATCCTGCCGTGTATCTCATGTGACTTGTGCTGACTCTGGGCTCCCCTGTTAAACTGAGTGGAATGGGGGGAGCAGAGGGAGCTGCTTAAAAAGGAAATAATATCTTGCTTTCAACACAACTTTATTTTGTTGTTCTGATCTCTCCATATTCATGTGACTTGATCTGGAAGTTAACAGGAGACCAACCCCATCAAAACCGAAATCCCAGTCTGAAAGTCCAAATTCTTTGGGCATTTGGAAATCTCCCACTGAATCTGACGTTACAGTGTTAGAATAACAGAAATGTGTAGTTTGGGGTCACTGCCTTAATGCCTCGGACACGCTCTCCCAAGTGGTCTGCATTTCATTTCAAACAAAAACAAGTGACTAAAGCAAGGGATCCTGGCAGCCAACCACCTAAGGCTGGATTAGCAGTGGTTGTCTCAGTGTAATCAACCCTTTCTTTCCCCTTTTTAACATAGAAATGATGTCTGAACTGGACATTTACAGAGGACAGAGCTTCTAACTGGGAATTAACTGTTACTCACAGGTAGTGTTTGCAGGGAACAGTATTAATAACTGCCCCTTACACTCCCTCCAGGCCGCTCTCCAGAGAAGCAGAAGAATTATATAGTCATGGGTTTGATTAAACACGGTGATTTTATATACTTAATTTTGAAGGGTTTGGTTTAGCTGACTTTTTAAATTACTGACAATCAGAACATACACACAATTGGTCCTGCCTATAGCAGCCATAAAGCTGAGTTTCAAAACCACAAAAATACATGCAATTTTCTTGTCTACAGCTTTCCAATTTTCCTACATCCATGCATTTCCTACCAGCGAGCTGCAGGCAGTTTGCCATTCAGCTTGTAGAGTTTCTGGGCTACCCTTCAGAGAGGCCTCACTCCCTCCAGGACTGAGAAAGAAGACAAGATTAATCTCTGGCATTTGGACTCATCTTACCCTGGCCAAGCACAGCACATTGAGGTATCAAAGCCAGATTTGGGGGCACCAAAGGGGCACTGTGGGTCTTCTCCAAAGAGACTCAGGAACTTGCCCAAAGACCTTGAAGAAATTTGTGGCAGAACAGAGAATGTCAGCTACTTCCCTAGCACATCTGCATCCCTCAAAATGAGTGAATAGGAAAGTTCTGGTCTCATTCATGTAACAAACTTACTGTACAAGAGATCTGCCACAAGACTGCCTACCGGGAACACAATTCTCACTCTGATAAACAGGGGAGCTGCAATTACAAGCACTGTAACTGTTGGAGGCAAAGCTAATGGGGAACAGCTCTGAGGACGTAAGGAGCTAAGCCAGGGAGGTAAGGATCTCTTTTAAATCTTTCCTGCACATAAAACCATGGCATGGAAAGCCAAAGGTTACACTTTCCCTGATCTCAAGTTCTTCCAGATGCCTTAAGTGGGCCACTCACTTGCAAGGGATGAGGCTAAGCACATAGCTATCAATCACACTGATAAATGAAATGTTTCAAGTAAATTTTGCAGTAAATAAATAAAAGAAAGAAAGGGAAGGCTAGCCTCTGCCGAAGTCTTCAGTTTATGTTCTCCCACCCTAAACAACAGTCCTATTATGAACTTCCGTTATCGTGCCCGGGAAAGCCTTCCACTGCTAAGGACCGTGTCCTCCCATACTACAACTCAGTCATTTGTTGCGCAGTGGAAGTGTTTGAGGGCAACTGCAAACCTGTCAGCTTAAGAGTTACACTACAGGCAAACACCAACCCTGTGCAATTTCTTGAGAATTTACCACTGACATTAGGAAGCCAAAGCTCTCATATCAACTTTAAAAAAAAAATGCTGTAAATTCCTCTTAAAAACCCTGGATGCAAGAGTGAGAAGTGATGTGGGAAACTCTGGCCTTTAGCCAAATTCTTCACTAGTCCTGTATGTTCATTAATCCAGTACTGCTATAAATTTCTACTATGAGATATTATTGATTCATAGCCGTAAACACACTGGATGCTTGAGATCTTTGCTCAAAAGTCTTTACAGTCCCAAGTCCTGCACTTGGAAAGACTGGTTCTTACTTCAACATCCATTCCACTCATCTCAACAACATCAGCCAACTCATGTTTCTAATTTTAGTTGTTCTTACTGACAGTTGAGTAACGCTGGCACCTTCCACATAATCCTTTGTTTTGCTGACATCACATGTTCTCTTGGGAGGATACATATAGTCAACATTCCCTCCACAAAAGGACAGAGCAGATTAACCACTGATGCTTGGGAGATTACAATTCTAATTGATGTATGGTGGTAGATGTCCCATCCCTGGAAACCTTCAAGATCAGGTTGGATGGGGCTTTGAGCAACCTGATCTTGTTGAAGATGTCCCTGCTTGTTGCAGGGGGGCTGGACTAGATGACTTAGATGACTTTAAAGGTACCTTCCAACCCATGAATCTATGATCTATGATCACTTACAGTGGCCTAAAAGCCAAACAAGTCAGAAAACGTAAAGCCAAGGATTCTATCTGCGTTTTAAGTTACCAAAATAAAAGCCTCTTGAAATAGGACCAGTTCTGAAGTAAAAAGAACATGACAGCGACTTCTGAATGCATTGAAAAAGCTAACCATTGGGAAGGAAAACTATTGAAAAAAAATCTTCAAACCCAGGCAAATATAATGTGGTCTTGCAGTGTAATTCTCTTTCAACCACATTCCTGAACTGTTACTGACTAGAGTTGCAGCAAAATTAAGAAATTCATCAGCAAAATCTAATTCAGTCCTGTCTAAACTACAAAGATGAATTATCCACTAAGCTGTGTGAGAGGTCAGTGCTCCCATCCTGGGTAGCACTGCTTAATACAGGTCTATGCAGCACCAGCACAGACAACTGCTGCCTGGCCAAGGAAAGATGAAGTCCAAAATGAACAGATCCAGTTTAACATGCAATACCTGAAGGGAAGTGCCAACTGAACAGGCAACATCTTCTTTAATTAAAGTTGCATAGGAGTGGGGATAGCGAGAAGGACACATCTGATGACTTGGTACAATACGGCCATAAAAGGAAGACTGGATGCTGATGGTGGTTCTGTGAGGACATCTCAGGGAAACATATTCTCCATCGCAGGCATGGTCAGTGTAATTCTTTAGTACTTGTGATATATAACCTGCAAAAACCATTACAAAAAACATCATTAGTGAAAGGTAGTTAATATTTAGGTGATTACAGCACTGCAGTCTAAAAAACAAAAAACAAGCAATGAGGGATGCAGATTTTATTACTCATCTCACACACATGCAAAGGAGAGAGACAATGACATGGCAAGGGGTAAGGCTTGGTGATTTGGCCTTGAGCCATGTTATTTATCCTTAGTGGAAGCAATATTCAGATGTTCCAAAATCTTAGTCGAATCATACCACTTATTTACGTTGGCATATCTGTCAAGTTCACAGGAAATGCAGCTTAGCCAGACTCATCATTTAGACCATATCTAGCTACTGCATGCAATTGTTGTCCCCCTAATACAAGACAGACTTCAATAAACTGGAATGAGTTCAGCAGAGGGCCACCAAGATGGTTGAGAGCTGGAGCACTTGCCATGTAAGAAGGGGCTTGTTCAGCCTGGAGAAGAGACAGTTATAGCGAGGTTATCAAGGAGATGGAACCAGGTTCTTCAGAGTGGTGCATGGTAGGAGAATGAGAGATAACAGGCAGAAGATGAAACAAGAGAGTTTCAGACCGAGTATATGGAGCAACTTTTTCACTGCTAGGGCAGTCAAGCAGTGGAGCAGTTTGCCCAGAGAAGTTGTGCAGTTGACATCCTTGGAGGTTTTCAACACTTTACTGGATGAAGCCCTGAGCAACCTGGTCTGAGCTTCTATTTAACCCTGTTTTGGGCAGGAGGTTAAACTAGAGAACTGAAGTCCCTTCCAACCTCGCTTTTCCTGCGGGCTTATGATCATGGGCAAGAAAGGCCCAGACACAGAGCCACTAAGGGTAAAGTTGGGGTTACAGTTGGTTGTGTGAAGTCCTATTCCATCATGGCACACCAATCATATCTTTGGTCTCCCTTCACAATATACCATTTTAATTCTTCTGGTTGCACCTTCTGTTCTAGGCCTTTGACACAAAAGCTTTGCTTTCTCTCCAATTCTACAAAGTTTCAATCTTTTTAGAAGGAAAACAGTATGCAGAACCAAATCTCTCCTTGTTTGTTAGAGGATGACATCCATAATAATGAAGTCATTAACAAGAATAAAGCATGGGACAAAGCCTCATTAAAGTTACACTGAGTTTAAAGAGCTGAGTGCAGTCGGGTTGCCATGGCAACTGCCAAACAAATCCTGACTTTGCCACACTCACGCATGAGGGGACACCCTGTGGTGCTGATACAGAGACATCTGCAGGGAACTCTATAGCATGTCCCATGTCAGAGTCAGCCACGATCCATTTAACCCCACAGACTTCCTCTCTGTAATGAGTTTGGAAGTCCCCTTCCCACTACTGGCCACCAACATGACCAGCAGCAATCCTCTTAAGAGATGGAGTAAAGAGAAAAGCCAAAACCACTAAGAGAAACAAGTAATCCCTGGATTAAATGTGGCTATTCTCTTGGTGGCCCATAATCATAGAATAATTTAGGCTGGTACATCTTGAAGTCATCTAGTCCAACATTCTGCTCAAAGAAGGGCCAACTCAAACAGCTTTCCCAGGGCCTTGTCCAGTTCTAAACATCTCCAAGGATGAGGCCTCCACAAGCTCCCTGGGCAACCGGTGCCAACGCTTAACAACTTTCACAGTGAAAATTTTTTTCATTACATGCAATTGGAATTTCCCATGTTATGACTTTTGTTTCCTCCCTCTGGTTCTTTCATAGTGCATTTCAGAGTTCCAGACTGGTTCCATTTCCTCTATACCGTTAGGTAGTGTAAAACAGTAATTACATCCCCCTTTCCTTATTCTTTACTTCTCCTAGATTAACAGACCATTTATATGTTCCACTACCCTTGCCCTCTCGGCAGCCAAAGGGACTCTCTCCAGCTTCTCAACATCTTTGCTATACTGAGGGGCAAGCTTGGTATGCAGTTACCCCTCATTGCTGCACGGTGCACTTCTTCCTCACGTTCATCATCCTGTCTTCCAAGTCATGATAATGCACACAGGCAAGCACAATTCATGTGGTTGGAGAGAATTCACGTGGCTTGCCCAGAATCATTTCAATGTCACCTATAGCTATCCTTGCAGACACACCTGTAGGGTATATTTATTCCACTCAGCTAAACACTCCTGGGGCCTTTTCTCTGTCCCTAAAGCCATATCCAGAAACTTCTTCTTAATCTCCAAAATAGTATGGGCTCATCCGGAGCTTCTACTGGGAATAGTTCTTCCACACCAACACTGAAACCTAGCTCAGGAGTTGTGTGAAAGAATACTGGTCTGAACAAATTTCAAGGTGCCTAAAACAACTATAATCATTGTTCTTAGAGATAACCAACACACGGTAATTTAGCTTCAGCTTTCAAGCCGTCCCTATGAGGGCTGGATTCTCTGATTTCTCTAAATTTTAGTCTGCAGTTCTTATTTAGCAGTTCTGTTGCTACAGTGCCTCAAGGTGTGTGCCAAATAGATATTTACTCAAAGCAACATATTCATTTCCAAGTCCCCAGGGCAGCATTTGCTTATAAGAAAAAGGCTGAGACACAGCCCCAATAATTAGAGTAAGTGACAGGGCTGTATCAGATCAGGGAACAGCAGTGTTTGATTTAGTGCCTTTATCTTACTTGTACAAGGAAGTGCTCTGGGGATAAAATGAACTACTGGAGTGCACCTCCTTTCCCAGTCAGTAGAATACCTGTTCTGTGTGATGCTGTACACTAAGTCCTGGAGTCAGATCAGCTCTCCTTCCTCAAAAGCAAAGCAACCGTAGAAGATGGACATCAGGAAAAGCAAACTACAAACAAAACCAGCATATAACACAAAACATTAAACCCCACTTTCCACACTGTTACTCCAGTGCCTTAGGACTTTTCCCTGAGGCTGACCTATTGAGGAGCCTGAGAAATACAACCGAAATGCAGTCAAGACTCTACTGGCTCCTCTCAATATTCAATTATTCTGTCAGAACAGCCGTCCTAGAGCATGCCTTTCATATTACCAATTCCCAGGATCAGGGAAGGTTTCAACCCCTGCAATTACTGTAGATCACTTGTTGAAACAACTCCTTCCTCTTGTCTTCCATCAGCAATCTCAAAATAACTTGAGTTCATTCAAGCTCAAGATATTGAAGTGATTGAATGCTTTGATGGTGAGTGGCTACTAATAAAAAAAGCACAATGTCTGAAACATCTGGCACTGACCACTGTCAGAGAGAAGATACTGGATTAGGCATGGGCATGATCAGGGGTGACATGATGTTCTTCAGAGAAAAACAAAGTGGCTATAGAGGATTAATGCTCTTTTTTTTTCCTCTTTGAGTGTGCCAAATTTTTACTACATTCATTGGTAGTTCTTTTGAAAGTGTTGGCATTTCTTTACCCATTGATTCATGGTTCAGTAACTCAAAATCTGAATTGTTTTCAGCATCCTTGCTATATTTTTGGTAACAAGTTTCCAGTGACCTTTTGTACCACTACATGTGGTACCAGGGAGCGAACTACTGGGATTCTCTTTACTGAATGAAATGCATAAACATGTAGCCAATGGCAAGTGTTTGAGGACTTCAATGGCACTTGTATACCAAGGTAAGAAGCACTTCATAAGCACATGAGGAATAGCTTACAGAGCTCATTGACTCTTTCCTGGCAAGCATGAAAAAATCTCTTTTGGATGGCTACAAGAAACTATTTTAGTTTAGTAAAATGATACAGCAGACCACCAATCAGCTCTTCATAGACCACAGAATACGACAGTCAAGAAACTGAGATGATAAAGGTATTATCAAATGATTTTATCACTCTTTATGGAGTACACTTCTCTGCATTATATCTGGAATATAAGCTACAGCCTTACAAGTGTCCACTCCAAACAAAGATAAGGCAGGCTGTTATTAAAGATGGCCAAAGACATTTGCCACTCCTTTCTTCATCCTCAAATTCTGGGATGTGAAATCACCATTGTCAATCCAGAAACTGAATGCAAGCAATTATTTGAGGAAAACATCCCAGCTGTACTGCCACAGTCAAATCTACTCTATTTTGTCGTGGTTCATCTTGGAGTGGAAGTGACATAAATTGTCATTATCTTATCAGGAAATTTTTTGGTGGTTCACTCATTAGTGTGTCTAGGAAAGACAATGTTAGAGCATGTGGTAATTTAAGCTTTTCTCTAAAAACACATATTTCAGCTTGAAAGCATGATAAAAGCATAAAAGAAATTTAAGGCACTACGGCCACCAAATGCTTTTAAAATCCAGGCTAACAAAAGCAGTCTCAAAATTTTGGGGTTTAGCAATTCTCTTTTTTTAAAGATCATGTTGAGGACATGGAATCTTTGCTGGTGGGCACCCATACTCCCAAATTAAACCAATGTATAGGAGTCAAGTGCTGAACGTCTCCTCGATTCAAAAGACCAATGTCATTACCAAAGCAGGGATGCCAAAGCAGTCTGAAGACAGAATAAACAACCAGAAGAAGCACCTCACAAAAATGATAGATCATTTTTCCCTCTAATGAGAAGGAAATGTTCCTTTTAAACACCACGTGCAATTTATTTTTCCAAAGTCCAGAGTCTGACTCCTATCAGTCATCAGCAATTATTCTCCACTACTCCCAAACACAACCCTTAATGCTGACTGTAACTCTAACCCACCCAGCAATGTCTGTTCCCAAGAACCATTTTCACCATTGCCTCTCCAGGGAACTGTTGCTCAGTTCTCATCCAGCAGCCAGTTCTAACCCTTAACGCATATGTGGACTAGAGAAAACTAACAGTTTCATACAGAATATCATCATTTTACAAGTACTATAAATGTAAACATCATCTTTTACTTACTGGTATAGAGTTACAGCCCTGCCTTTTTGAAACCACAGCAACTAATGGAGTGGTTCACAAAAGCACAGATGATATGAGAGCTCTCCTCCCAGCCAGATGTAGAATAACGGTAGAGCATACAAACACTCATCCATATATCGTATTTAACCATGGTTGTCTAAAAGTGGTAAGCCCTCTTTTCCTGCTCCTACTAAATACAATTCTAGTTTTGCTCGAGGGGGCACAGAGCAACACACCAGCTCGCCAGTCATCAGAAGAAAAATTTCAACTTTCACCAGGAAACATCTCTGTGAGTGTGTGCCAGAGGAATAGAGACAATCATAATAAAACTAACTCTTTGTACAGTTTGGATATGATCCGAAACTTCTAACAAATTACAAGGAAACTCAAAGGATTTTAATGGTTAATGAACTACTATACATAATACAAGCCAGAGCTGCATTAATATCTACAGCAAACTATAGCTAAACTATAGTAATGTATTCTTAAAATATCCCATTTTGAGCTTTTGTAGTTGCAAATATAGAAGTGTATACATATAATGAAGAAAAATCAACATAATGGAAAAAGAACATCGTACTTAGAAACAAGCAATTTCCCATTATCTGAAACACATGAAGTCAGTGCAATTAACTGTGTTAGTGAGTAAAACATCGCCTTGTTCCTGATTGACACAGATTCTTTAATTTTTTAATCCTCTTGTTTTCCAGATCTATTTTTTCCAGTATCTACTGTTATTTTCTTCTAGTTTCCTTATCTTCCTTGCAGACGTTTTTGAGACTGTAAATGTGAAACAGAACTTTCTTCCAGGAAAGGCCTTTATCAGAAACTTTTCTGGAGCTCAGACTCCTCCCGGACCAGACTGTTTTTCAGATAGGCTATAGACTGCAGAATTTCAGGTTATTCTTTATACGCAGAAGACCGATACTTGTAACATCTCACAGAAACAGTTCTAAGCAAATGGAATAGAGTAACATGCCACGGGGATAGCCGAACAGGGCTGAAATGTGACCCCAGGCAAGGCCCGGAGCCAGGGCAAGTAGCACAATAAATGCGTTTCATAACAAGCATTACTGATAATCCTGTGGTTGCAGTAGTAAAAGCAGCTCTCTCAAATCACAGAGCACCCTAGTACGGACAAGTAGGGTTTGTTTTGTTTTGTTACTAATACTGGAGATTAAAACTTGCTATTACAAACCTTCTACAGAGAGATTTGCTTTCACTTCGGCTGTCTCCCAACCCTTTCACCTTTCAGATACCGTACAGCACTGGAAAAACTTGAACATCTTGTAGGCATACTTGGGAAAATATTTTTATTTTACGTCAACAGTTCCTTGCCCACTATCTGATCTTCTGTACCGCAGTGGCAGCTCCAAGCAGTGTTAACTTTGAAAAACAGCTTTGAAACGAGAGCGAATTTAGAACTGCAGTTGAATGCCAGCATTTCAAGGCTAAACAAGGTAACGTTTTATAAGTGTTGCATAGTATTTCATAGGGTAAATGCCGAATAGTATTTCATAGGTCTCCCTGGGTTTGTGTAAGGATGAGAAGGTAGTGGAAGTCAGATTGGCGAAGGCTAGGGGTGACAGGAATAAAAACCTGGCAGTTTTCAAGTCTGCAGGCTTGACTCTAACTCAGATATTAGTGAGGATTATTGCTAATTATCCCCTTAAACTTCCTAACTGTAAACTCCTATTGCATTTAACAAAACACTACAGCTCTTCCACTGGCTGTTGGAATAACTCTGGAGAATTTAATAAGCAACTCCAACTGCAAGTATTTTGGGTCTAACACTTTAAAGAATTGCTCTAAAAATTCAGTACAAAAAATCTTGTTTGCTATTTGAACATCATCTTAGATTATTTTCTTTTAATGTCCCATAAGTCTATGGTTTCTTGAGAACTTACTTTTTTCTAAAACAACTTTTTAAAGCCCTTATGGCTATGAAGATATTTTTTTCCTTGGCCTCTGAAGCACTCATGCCAGTGCTTCACTGCCCTTCTGATTAGTATCAGTATTAGTTTAGTATCAGTACCTTCTGGTTAGGTTTCCAGTATCTGAGGGGCACCTACAAGAATGCTGGAGGGGGACTTTTTACAAGGGCATGTAGTGATAGGATGAGGGGTAATGGGTTCAAACTGGAAGAGGGGAGATTTAGAATAGATATTAGGAAAACATTTTTCTCTATGAGAGTGGTGAGGCACTGGAACAGGTTGCCCAAGGAAGTTGTGGATGCCCCATCCCTGGAATTGTTCAAGGCAAAGTAATAACTTTGCATGTTACTGTGGTCAGCTGTGTTATCAGACAGATAAATAAATCTACAGGAATTCCCTATGAATAAGCTCCATCCCTGGAAGTGTTCAAGGCCAGGCTGGATGGGGTTTTGAGCAACCTGGTCTAGCGGGAGGTGTCCCTGCCCATGGCAGGGGGGTTGGAACTAGATGGTCTTCAAGGTCCCTTCCAACCTAAACCATTCTGTGATCCCATGATTAAATTTTCTTTTCATCTAAGTGCTCAGAATTTCTCGTCACAACTCCTGTCTCTTGTTTTTTTATCTTGCACCTCTGAGAGAAGCCTAGCTTTGGTTTACATACAACCATCTTTAGGAAGCAGAAGGAAGCATCTGGATACGCCCTCAGCCTTCTCTTCTCCAGCTTCCCCTCCTATGCCATGTGCTCCAGCCCCAAAGCGTCCTACTGGCCCTCCACTGGACTCCCTCCAGTTTGTCAGTGTTGTCTTATAATCTTGTACCAGTATCATGACCTGTAATGCAAGGAGTTGACCATCCAGTTCCTCTAGGTTTAAGGATTTTTTTAAAAACTTTTTTTTCACTAGCTATACGGTTGCAGGCAGGCAGCCACAATTTTGAATGAAATTAAAGAAAAATTTGGCTGGAAGGAGCTGCACCAGGACTTCACCAGCTTGCAGCCCTCTCTCCAGCTGTTTATTCCTGCTCAACTATTTCAGATCAAAGCCCCTTCCATTCACCTGTGTGCACATGCATGTATGGGGTCTCAGTGCCAGCAACTGGAGTCAGACCACAGGTCAAAGAGCCCATGTGTGTGTCCTGCAGCAACTGGAGCAAGCGAGAGTGTGCCGACAGTGTGGGTATGTATCTCGGGGTGTGATCACTACTGAAGATCAAGCTGGACTAGCTCGCACATAGAATAAGAGGTTTGGGAACCAGGTAGGAAAGCGGCCTCAAGTCTGGGCCAGCTACTGGAGAGACCAGACAGCCTGTGAGTTGGCTACAGGAGAAACTAGGAGGTCCAGGCCAACTAAGGGAAGACTGGGGGTCAGAGAAATAACTGAGAGGCCCTTCCATACACACATGCCTGTTTGGGAGGTGACTGGAGATGAGAGGACCCATGAGCCAGCTACTGCGTGGACTGTCTAAGGCCAGTAACTTGGGGATGCACATTGCATGTACGCACACGTATTTTCTACTAACAGGTTTTCATCCCGACCAACCAGAAAGGGGAACAGGATGAGGCCACTGGTGCTGTTTGTGTCTGCACGAATGCTGAGTGTTTCTGCCTATGTTGTTCTACGTGGCCGGACACACGCATGTCTCTATCGGGAACAGAAGCTCAGCATCGCTACTGCCTGGACCTGGGAACACAGGGCTGTCACTGCCTTGCCTCTATCAGGCTACTGGATTTGGCAACTCCTAATACTTCCCACTAAAAATTCCATGTGTGTGTGTACGTGTGTATATATATATTATATATTTATATGCAGATATACACACACACACAGATGTTAAAAAAAAAACAACTTTGCAGAATATTTTACCCAGTTTAAGTTGCAGTAGAAGCCTGAACCCCACTATAACTGTGGAGTTCATTTTTTGCAGTGCTAAATTTCTTAGAACACTTTGTTAAAATAGTATTATAGCATCATAACTATTAATACACTATATAATTAATGTTAATGTCACAGCATTATAAATGTTAATAGACATTAATGTCTTTAATTGTAAAAAGTGTAACTTAGCATGCATTAGTATGTACTACGTGTCAATTATATAAAGCATATTGCACATAGCGTGATCATATTTATAAAATATATCTCATAGAATAACCGAAAGATAATTACCAGGTCGCCTTGGGAAGCCTTATGGGGTTTGTTCAGTACTCAGAAGAGGAGAGCTATAATTTTGAGTGAGATTTAGTGTATACTTCTTGCAGCCCAAAAAGGTCAATTCCACACACTACAGACAAGCTGGGCACTATTTCATTCTAGAGATACAGCTGCAGTAAGTGTTAAGGTCATCACTTTATAGCTGAAGGACCTACATGGGTGATACTTCCTAAGCAGCTTCAACTGGCTCTTTCTCCTTGGCTCCCAACCAAGTCCTTTCCAAAACACAGCCATCACACAAATAAATCACAGCAGTGCTCGCTGTGGCCTTGCTATTGCATTCTAAGTAGTCATAAAGAGTTCACACCACAGGGGTCATGTAGCTCTGCTAAATTAAGTTATAACAGGTTTATTTTACTGAAAGAATGACAGTTTTCTCTAGATGGTTTATATACAGGGGATTTTTAACAGCAAAACTGCAGTGGTATAATTAGGATGCCATAATGATATCTATATAAATTTCTGTAGTCACACGGGGACACACTTGCATAACTGCCAATGCACCTTTCCTGGTAAAATTCCTCATGTTAGACAAGTTTCACCAGTGTTCATTTTGATTTGCAGTTCCACAATAAAGTCCTTTTGATCCCACCCCTGCCTGTGAACAATTCTTATGGAAAACAAATTTGACCTTGGAAATCAACATCATTACAAATCTAACATGCAAATGGAAAGACCCTAGCTAAGAAAAAACAATCCCAAATCTTGGTATCTTCCAGCAGCTGTAGGCAGCACTGCCTGCAGTGAAATTTAAGAGCTCAAACAGGATCTGTGCCCACACTCAGCCTGCTCCCGGGGCACGCTGATGCTCAGCCTTTCCCACAAGCATCATTGGGTCTTTCGGCCTTCTCTTTCAGGAAACTGACAGACCTTCTGCACCCTCTGGCCTAATCACTAAAATTGCTGAAATCAAATTTATGCCATTTCTCAAGGGCCAGGGACCAACTTATTCACGTGTAGCTAAAGCGATTAACCAATGCAATATTCTTATGTAACAGGGAAAGGAGTCAGGAGCTGGATCCACACACCTCCCTCAGGACATGCTCTGAGATCACTGAGTGTCTTACTACTTATTCATGAGGCCAAGAACATTTTATGGTGATCAACATCTTGGTCCACCTCCACCTAAACCATGGGACAGGATGGGACGGGACGGGAAGGGACGGGAAGGGAAGGCTGAATTTGCACTTGCATGGCTTGCACCGTCTATCTGCAAAAAATCATTGTCACACTTCCTCCGCTCCCAGGGGAGAAGCAGCATATAACTTTCTGCAAGGCACTTCTTTATCTCCATCAAATCACTTCTTGGGCCCTCCTTAGCCATATCACCCACAGAGAAGTCAATGCTGGCGAGCACAGTGCCTGACAGCAGTCTCCTGGTGCACCCTCATGCCCAATGAATGCACCTTTTGTCTTTTCCCGTAGTGTTTTGAAAGCACCGGGTTTACCATTTCACCACATACCAAAGAAAATTCAGTCCCAAATCTTCTCTGGAAACAGGAAATATTTGGCATCTGCCACAAAAGCAGCTGCTGTATATCAGGTCTCTGGTAAGGTCTGTGACAGCTCCTTCATGTCCTCATGCAGCGCGACAGTGAAAGAGCATCAACCCGGTAAAGCTGGGGACTGTTCAATTTGACCAAAACACAGACTTTCACCCTTGCATACACTGGGGAAAAGGTTTGTTTCTGTATTAGAAACATGCAGCAAAGGAATATAGAAATATTGCTATAACCATGCACTTCTGCAGACCTACAGCAGAAGCGGTGCCGAAAAGCAGCCTGGTCTTTGCCCACAGCTTTACTGGGAGTCACAGAAAAGTACCCTGTTACCGCCAAAATTAAAAGAAAGCTTTTGAACAGCATATCACACTGGGACAATGAAAACAGTTATTTGACCACACAAGTGACAGACAAGATTTATGCGCACTGACCAACTCTTTAAGCAAATGAAGAACTAAGCCATGACAATCTGACAAGGGCTAAGAAACACCAACGCTAAATAAACAGGTTTCTGCCCATTTGGGAGTACTTATTCTGACAAGGCTATGAGCACAGAGAGATGGCAGCTTTGTTTAGACTAGGGCAAATGGCAGGAGGGAAGGCAAAAGTGCATAACCCTTCGGGAGCTGCTGCTAAAGCCATCACAAGCAGACATAAGTGCTTTGCACACAGTGCCAGGAGCCAGCTCTGGGGCCTTCAGAGACCTACACACCCCTGAAAAAAAGTCGATTTCAACTGGCAGGTCAAAATGTTGAACAGTTCCTGTGATCTCAGAGAGCAAATCTGAAATCCTGTTACCTAGCATAAAATAATACAGTGTGACTTACATGTGCAAATACCATCTCGGCAGTGAAGAGTTCTCCTACAGGAAAATACTTCCAATCAGGTTGTAGTCTCTCTTGGTGATTTTAACAAGTGCTTCAACGCCCCAATGGTCTGTTTTATTAGAAACTTTTTGGTATCGCAAACTGTGAAATTCAAGGCCTCCCTCATTTGACGTTGTGTAATAAGGCTAGGGGATAGGCAATTTCCATGCTCAAGTAGGTCAAATCACTCTGGATTGCTTTGCCACCTCACAATTTTTCCACTGAAGAAGCAGGAAATTTTGGGGGACAATGACAAATTGCTGTCTGTGGTGGGAAGGGCAGACACTGCTCACAGACATACGGTGTGAGCTCTGCTGAGACACAGCACAGAATCCGCACTTGCGATTCCCCTCCGGACTGGAGACTTTGTGCTTAATTCTCCCAGAACTCACCTCCCAGGAAAATTCGAATTAGGCAAAAGCTTGTTTCCAACAGTGGGATTTTTACACCACCCTTTTCCTTCTGCTTTAAATTCCACATTTTATTTATTTATTCCTATTCAGGGTAGATTTGACAAATTTAATGAGAGCAACAGCCCTGGCATAAACCTGCATCCTTTTCCCCAGAACCCGCAATAAGAACTACGATGCTGCCCTCTGCATGACCTTCGCCTGTGAAATGCATATTTCTCTTTGCTTTGGCCAGGCCTTGGCAGCTTTATGAACCCCAAGAGAGGAAAGGAAATGAGGAGAGACCGAGACAAGATAGAAAAGGCTAAACAGGGAAAGGAAGAAGCAGAGTAGGGGAAAAAGAAGGAAATTAAAAAGGGAAAACAAAAGGAGACACGGGGTAGAGTAGACATATAAAAAAACTCCTCTTTCTTATTTGTTAATTAGAAGTGTGGTCCCAGGAGCTTATCCTGCCAACAAGAATCAACTGGAAGCATCACGATGGCTGGGTCACTTGGTAGGGAAACTGAAGAAACAGACAGCAGCCTTAAGATACTAAAAAGCAGAAAAGATTTTTGAGCAAGAACATCCATTTGTAAGTGACCTCTCTTTATGCTCCCACGTGGTCGAGCTCAAAATCATACCTGCTTGCAGAAAGGACTGTGTTACCCAGAGATAAAAATTATCCAGGAGAAAGACTGACCGTAAAAAGAGAAAAAAATAAGAAAATAAAAAAGCAGGTTTGCCTGAGTCTCCCCTAATTTCAGATATGCCCTATCTCTGATGACTTGGCTACAAACCTCAAATATTGCCTTAACAGTACGTGCAGCGTGTTACATATGCAACAACCAGGCAAAACTGCCAGATCAGCAGCAGATCAGATCAAGCCATTGACTTCAGCCAAGAGGGAATTTATTACTCGCCGGCAACGGGACAACTTAAAGCAATGAAAAATGTTGTCAGGGTAGCAGGAATGGTGATTTCACAGTTGAATTGTGGTGTTTTTTTAGTTTGACATAAAAAATACTTACAAGAGACAGGCGTCCTGAGCATTACCAGTTCGAGCTGTCAGGCTGCCCCACCAGCTAGAAGCTAACTAACCTCAACTTCCCACATGCTCCTCCTGGAAAAGGCATTGCAGGAACGGACAGGAAATCAGCACTTGAGAGTAAAGGCAGGATGGTCTTTGTGCCTGGGGCTGAGGATGAAGCACTAATACAGGAGCTTCATTTCTGCCTGTTAAACAAGCTATACCTTCCTAGGGCTTAAGTGGAAAACCTTGTCTGTCTCAAAATATCTCACCCATTTACCTGTAGTTTTATTTTGCCTGAAGAATCATGTTGCTCGATCACGGAACCTGTAGTATTCCTGCTGGGACTTTAAAAATTACTGGCTAAATTAGTTTATCCTGATTTAGGCTGCATTATCAAGACCTGTTAGACCCTTGTCCTCAGATTTTGATTTATTTTTCTTTTTGCATTTTTGCAACCTTCTGTAGCTTTGTTTCCTGCCTAGGCAAAGCCGTAGCGTGGAGGAAAACCTCGACTTAGAAGACTTCCTCTTAGACACCATCACCCATGGGGTTTAGCTATCATTTGAGCTGTCTGCATACAGTCAGTAGAAATAAGAAAGCACTGTCAGGTGTGAAACAGTTTATTCTAAAGTAGATGTGTAACTGGGAACAGGAGTAGAGGTCATACAAACCATGTCTGAAACTGATTTACCCGTCTCTGCTGACTGTAAAGGGAGCCCCAGCCAACCAGCTCAAATATATTTTCATTATAGGCATGTTCCAAACCACGACAAGGCATCAAGAGAAAGACGAACTGCTCATTGTGTATCACAGCACTGAGCAATGGCTTCATGACCATCTTCTGATAAGGGTTATCCACGGTGGAGCTCACCTTGGGTAAGGAAGGTCAGTACAGTGGCAACTCACTGCCCTGATCTGTATGGGGTCCCAAAGGTGAATGAGGGTTTCTGTTACAGCAACGCAGTGGTTGCTAGTGCTAGAACAGGGTCTTTGGAGGGACTCAGGTGTTCTTCGGTCTCTGCTATTCCTCAAGTCTTGCTGCCGCCGTAACTTTTGTCTTTGGTATCTAACCTTAAAGCGATTCCTACATAAAGCAAAAGAAAGACTGCACTTGTGTAGTTAGTATAGAGGTTTAACCATACTAGATTAGCTTCTCGGGACCAAAAGGTCATCCACAGACAGCTTCTACCTATTCCCTGGTGCCATCAAGAAAGGTCAGCTCTGGCCACCAGCTGCAGGGCCAGAGGAGAGTTCCCAGCACACTTCATCTGGTATCACCCTTGCACTTCAGTTGCCCAAATACCAGCTAAAGATGGTCCCATTTCTATATCCATGGGCAGGCCAGGAAAAAATAAGGACCTGTGAATGTGAAATAACTTTAGCCACAGAAAGACAGGGATAAAGAGAGATATAAACGCATACTGATTTTTAATCAGGAGCACTCAGTAGCACTTCAGGACATGACAAAGGGGATGAAATGATACACAAAGAGAGGGAACTGCTTAGCCTGGAATATAAGTTAATAACAGTAATGAAGACATCCGACTAACAGAGAAAATACAGAACAGCCCCATTCTACCACATCACCACAATCACCTCTATAAAGGCAATAAGTGAAAACACAAAAGGTATTTTTTCCACAGGGTCCCTTTTCTCCCCCACCTCTCACTGAGGCCATTCCCCATATTTGCAGCTTCTTTCAAGGACAGAAATAATATTTGGCTTCCTTGGCAACGAAGAACAAAGGGACAATAGAAATCCGACAGTGGAATTTATTAAGCCGCATACTCCACTAACCCCTTGTATAGGGACAGCCATCAGGCAGAGCAGAATGGCCCCAGCGTAACAGCAGTTAGAAAAGCTTTTTGGCTAAAAGCTATTTGCGCTGCTTTGACACAGAGCAGTTGTTTTGACTAACAGGCTAGAGAAGGGGATTTCTTTTGCAGAGTAGCACTTTGAAGGGCTCTTTGCCTCACAGCTGTAACAGCAACTATATCCACAGCACACGTTTTCCTCCTACCTATTGTATTACATACCAAAACACATCACAGGCCAAAACAGTTTCAGGGTTGGCTGCTGCTAAACTCGGTGCAATTTGTGCTCATATATGGGCAGCATTACAGCTAAAGGCTGTGATTAAACTACAAGACCTGGGAGCATTTCCCAGCCTCTGCATCTGAGTGCACATCCCAGCTGGATCCCAACCCCATACTGGAACCAGACACACCATCCCTCCCCAGAAAAGGTGATTTTTTAATTTTTTTTTTTTTTTTTAGTGTTCAGACAGCTTAGATTGATGAATTTCCCCTCCTACATCACCCTGGTTTGGGACAGGACAGGGAACTGCACTCAGTTATTCTACTGTTGAGTCTAATGTTATGCTTCTCTATTACAATAAGGAACACTTCTGAACCTGTGTATGTCATCTGCGTATTTTACAGATGATACAGAACTGGAAGAAGCAGTTGACAGACCAGATGGTTGTTCCATCACTGAGAGAGACCTCAACAACCTGGAGAAACAAGGAAACAGGAATCTCATTAATTTTAACTAAAGGGAAATGCTAAGTCCTGCTCATGGGGAAGAGTATCCCCATGCACTGTTACAGGCTGGGGACCAACAGGCTGGAAAGCAGCTTCGTAGAAAAGGACCACAGGGTCCTGGTGAACGCCAAGTTGACCATGAGCCAGTAATACGCCCTCACAGCAAAGGCAGCCATTGGTCACGAGCAGGTCAAGAGAGGTAAGCCTAACACTCAGCAGCAGTGAAGCCTAGGTATCTGGAGTGTTATGTCCACTTTTGGATTCCCCAGTACAAGAAAGACATGGACATACTGCTGCAAATCCAGTGAAGGGCCACAAAGAAGATCAAGGGACTGGAGTATCTGTGATATGAGGAGAGACTGAGAGAGCTGGGACTCATTAGCCTGGAGAAGAGAAGGTTCAGGGGGGATAAATAA